>JAHVYB010000009.1:88103-510504 GCA_020623695.1 Calonectria henricotiae | reverse complement strand
TAACTAAAATAATTGTGATATAAAGCTTTTATTGCTCCTTGTAAAATCTAACTAAATGCTAAATAAGAAAGTATCCTATTTATATATATATAGGTTAAGTTGAGTAATTAGATAAGGGTTTTTTTTTAAAAAAAAAAAATACTTACCTTAATAGGCTATAGTAATATTCTATATTTCTAATATTATTATATACTTTAATAGGTATCTTATCTATATTAATTACTAATATTTAAGTATATTATTTAAATTCTTTTAATATAATATTTATTTTAATATTATAAATAATGTAATTAAATAGTCCTAGGTAGCTATTAATTTAGTATTTATATAATATAATCTATATATCCTTTGCTTTTTACTATTTAGGGTTAAGAAAGTATACTATTTAAAATAATATTATAATATTAATAATATAAATTATAGATTTATTATTAATTTATATAATATTAATAATAATCTTATAATTAAACTTATAATTATCTTTTAATATAAAGTAAAATCTATTTAGGGCTTTACTATTTATTTAATAATAATAATATATTTTAATAAGTTTTTTTAATACTTTTAAATTAAACTTTTAATTTATTTATTTAAGTATTTTCTTTAAATAATTAACTAATAAATACTTAAATTAATAATATATTAAGTATAGCTTAAACTCTATAAAGTAAAATATAATAATTTCTTTTATATTAATAATCTACTATAAATATTTTTATTATCTAATTATAGGAACTTTAATATTGTTTTTAATAAGTATATTCCTTAAATTATTAAGTTTAATATCTATTTAATTTATATTATTAATAGATAGTAGAAAAGGGGTATATATTAGGATTAATTAGAAATTAATAGTACTAAGGATAATAAGTATAGTTATTATACTATTTAATATATAATTATAAACCGATTTTATTAATTATAAACTAGATTTAATAATTATAAATAAATATACTTTTAATTTCCTAGATATTTAAAATCTAGCCTAGATTACTAATTTTCTTTGTTTTTTTAGCTAATTATTGTTTTATTAGTAATAACCTTTATACTTACTCTTAGACCTATTTTTATTACAATTTTTAATATAGATTATAATACTTATTATCCTTTCTAGCTACTTATTATATTTATTACTATTAATTTCTCTAAGAAAAGCTTCCTTTGCTTTAGTTATCTCCTTAAATATTATTTTATCTAATTTCTTTATAATAATATTAAATTTCTTATACTTTTCTTAGATAAACCCTTTATTATTAATATTAAGATTATTCTTTTTAAGTATATAGAACTTAAATTTAATAAGTTATATCTTTTGGAATAATTTAAGATTAATAATAAAGGTTCTAAATAGTCTAAGGAGCCTTTCCTTTTTAAGCTTTAATTTGAAGATCTTAATAAGATTAGGTAAGTATTTAATATAAAGTTTACTATTAGTATATTTTAAGGTAAAAGGGTAAAATAGATTATAAAGAATATAGTATTTAAAATATAATTTAGATTTAATTATTTTTAATAATATTAGAAGTAGGCTAGAATATATTGGTCCTAGCATAGAAAGCTATCTTAAATATTAGGATAGGTCTAATAGAGTTTACTATCTTTGATATTAAAAGGGTATTAAGGTTATAAAATATATAAAGTTGATTATTTTATTGGTTAGGGTAAAAAGAGATTAATACTATAGTTATTTAAATACTAATTATATCTATTCCTAGAATTGCCTAGTTAAGCCTCCTGCTTATATTTTAACTAAATATAAATACTATTTAATATTATTAAGCTTTTATTAAGCTTAATCTTATAATCTTTAGTTTTACTAATTAATAGTAAGGAAATTAATTTTCTTAGTACTTATACCTAGGGAAAGCTAGTAGTTAATATATTAATTACTCCTATATCTAGGATAATCCCTTAGAATACTTTATAATTATATTAATCTTTAGTAAAGTATATTTTATTTTTTGCTTTTTTAGTTTAGAGATCTTTTTTTATAAGGGTATAAATAAATACTTAATTATAAAGAATAATAATTATATTTTTATTATTTAGTTTATTGGTTTTAAAGAATTACTTAGTTTTATTTATTATAATAATAAAGTATATAATATATTATAGGTTCTTTAGTTCTCTATTAGAGTTACTATTATTATTTCTAAGCTATTTTATTTCTTAGATAATATCTTTTATTTATTAGTTAATATTATTATTATTCTTTTCTTTATATATTATTAAGAAGGTTTAATAAGTATTATTTAATAGTTTTACTTTATAACTTTATATATTAAATTATTTTAATTTTAATTATTAGTACTTTTTTTTAGAATACTTAGTTAATTAATATCTTTATTAGTAATATATAAAATATTATTATTATTTTTATTATTAATAATTATTTTATTTAAATATTCTTTTTTTATTTATATTTAATTATAATATAAGTAGGAGGCTTAACTAGGCAATTCTAGGAGCAAATATAATTAGTATTTAAATAACTATAGTATTAGTCTCTTTTCGCCCTAACCAATAGAATAATTAACTTTATATATTTTATAACCTTAATACCCTTTTAATATTAGAGATAATAAACTCTATTAAACCTATCCTAATATTTAAAATAGCTTTCTGCGCCAAGACCAATATATTCTAGCCTACTTCTAATATTATTAAAAATAGCTAAATCTAAATTATATTTTAAATGCTATATTCTTTATAATCTATTATACCCTTCTGCCTCAAAATATGCTAATAGCGAGCTCTGCGCTAGATACCCTCCTGACCTAGTTAAATACTTTAAATAGATCCTTCCTTAATATAGGCTATTTATACTATTTAAGATTAAAATTGCTAATCTTATATTATTTTAAAAGATAAAAATTATTAATTTTAAGCTCTAATTACTCTAAAAAAATAATATTAATATTAATAATAAAGATTTTATTTAAAAGGAATATATAAAGGTTAATAAGATAATAAATAAGTATATTTTGGGTAAATTTAAGAATATAAAGCTAGAAAAAAAAAGGTTCTTAGAAAATATTAATAATAGCTAATATAATTAGTAGCTAGAAAGGACTATAGATACTATAAGGTTTATTAAGAATTATAATAATAGAAGTAGGGCTAAAAAGAAACATAGAGGTCGCTGAAAAGTTATGGAAAATTGGTGGTCTAGGCTAGATTTTAAATATCTAGGAAATTAAAAGTGCATTTATTCATAATTATTAAATCTAGTTCATAATTAATAAAATAGGTTTACAATTATATGATTCTTTTTTTATAATATTATTTATTTTAGGTAAATTTATAATTAATAAAAAAATATTATATTACTTATTTTATTATTATTTACTATTTTTAGTAGTATTTAGATATTATTAATTAATTTTTTTAAATATACTTATATATTTATATTAAGCTATATTATATTTTATAATATTATTAATAGATAATAGAAGGATCTAATAAAGTTCCTTTTTATTTTTTTTTATTATTATAAATCTTATAATAAATATATTTAAAGTTGATTGTTCTGTTAGTTAGGGCGAAAAGAGACTAACATCATAATTATTTAAATACTAATTGTATCCGCTCCTAGAATTGCCTGGTCGAGCCTCCTGCTTGTATTTTAACCAAATATAAATATATTAAATATTCTAAAAAATATTTTAAAGTTCTTAAGTAATAATTTATTTTAATATCTTTAGATAAGATTTTTTAATCTTATTATCTAGAGATTATTTTAGTAGGCTTAGATAATCTCTTTTATTTTAAAATAAATTTAAATCTTTTTATATAGTATTTTATATAAATATTTTTTCTAGGTAAATAATATAATATAATAATCTTATACTTTTTTAGTAAATATAATTAATAATACTTTAGTATATTCTTTAATTAATATAATAATTTATTTATATTTATCTTTAAAGAGGATAATCTTAATTAATTAAAAATTATATTATTTATTATTATATTAGTTTTTATTTATATAGATCTTACTTAGTTTAGTTATTTTCTTTATAATACTTTTATTAGTTATACTAATAAAGGTATTATATTACTTAGTACTTATTAGTATAGTAAGTAATTTTATATATAAAGGTATTATTATTAGGGTAGGTATAATAGCTATAAACTCTCTTAGTATTTTTATTAATATTTAGGGAGTATTTTATTATAAAGGTAATTAAGTATTATATTAATTTGGGGGGTTTTTTTTTTTTTAAAAAAAACCCCTTTTAATTGCTTAATTTAACCTATAAATAGGATTTCTTTTTATATAGTAATTTTTGCTTATTTTACAAGGAGCAATAGGAGCTTTTTATTATAATTATTCTAGTTATAATTATTTGCCTATAAAAACCCTAGTAAGGAAAAATAACTAGTTATAATAACTCTTTTATCTATTTCCTAGGCTAGGGGCTAGTATAGGAAATCGAACCCTGGTCTTTATAAAAAACATAGTATACTAACTATTATATTATACTACTAAGTATTATATTATATTAGCTATATATTTATCTTAGAGTTTAAAAGGTTAATTAAATTAGCTATTACTTTTAATTTATTTTTTATAATTTTTATTTCTTTATTAAAAAGAGTATTTTATAGCTTTCTAATAATTATTATAATTTCTTTTTTAAATATTACTTTTTTTTATTTATTAAAATTATCTTAAAATACTTTAATTATTTTATTACTATAATCCTTAGAGTTCTTATAAAAGTAAATGATATAAGTAATATAATTATTAATTTATATTTTTATAAAATTTAAAGGATTATCTCTTAAGAAATATATTTTCTTTTAATTAATAATTAAAAGAATATTATACTTTATAATCTATTTAAAGAGATTTTATTTAATCTTTTCTTAGTTAAGATTAATAATAATTCTAAGTATATTCTTTTCTTTAGATATTTTAATAGTTTTATTATAATATTCTTTATAAAGAGGAATATAAGGTAAATTATAAGATTTTCTATTATCTTTAGATCTAAGCTAATAATAAGTATTTATTTAGATTAGTATTTTTTATAATAAATAAAAGGTTTAGTAAAGTTTAGTAAAAGATTTTTATTAAGAATATTACTTTCTAAATTACTATTAAACCTAAGAGCTTACTTTTATAATTGTATTTAGATATTTCTTTTTAATATATTTTTTATACTTATATTTAATATTTTTTCTTTAGGGCTTTATTAATCTATAGAAAATTCTATTAATTAGTATTAAATTCTAAAGGGAATAAATAAGTAATATTATACTAGTGCTATTATAAGGGATTAGGTTAGTATATTTAATAATACTTAATTTTATATTTAATCTAGCTATTATAAGTTATATTAGTATTTTCCCTAGGTTATATAATCTAATAGCTTGCTATCTAAGGTATTTAGTCCTATAGCTAATAGGATTATAATATTACTATTTATAATATTTATATTTATTATATAATAATTTATTATTTATAATATTTATATTTATTATATAATAATTTATTATTTATAATATTTATATTTATTATATAATAATATAATTTTTATTATAAGTTTAAGGTATATATTATTCTTAATATAAATTTATTATATTTTAGCTTATTTTTAGTTTATATTATAATTATTTTATAATTATTATAAATATTACAAATAATAGTATTATAATCCTATTAGCTATAGAACTAGCTACCATAGGTAGCAAGCTATTAGATTATATAATCTAGGAAAAATACTAATATAACTATTAATAGCTGGATTAAATATAGAATTAAGTATTATTAAATATACTAACCTAACCCCCTATAATAGCACTAGTATAATATTACCTATCTATTCCCTTTAAAATCTAATATTAATTAGTAAAGCTTTCTATAGATTAATAAGGCCCTAAAGAAAAAACATTAAATATAAATACAAAAAATATACTAAAGAGAGATATCTAGATATAATTATAAAAATAAGCTCTTAGGTTTAATAGTAATTTAGAAAATAATATCCTTAATAAAAACCTTCTACCAAACTTTACTAAATCCTTTATTTATTATAAAAAATACTAATCTAGATAAATACCTATTACTAGCTTAGATCTAAAAATAATAGAAAATCTTATAATTTACTTTATAATCCTTTTTATAAAGAATATTATAATAAAACTACTAAAATATCTAAAGAAAAAAATATACTTAGAATTACTATTAATTTTAACTAAAAAAAGATTAAATAAGATCTCCTTAAATAGATTATAAAATATAATATCTTTTTAATTATTAATTAAAAAAAAGTAAATTTATTAAAAGATAATCTTTTAAATTTTATAGAAATATAAATTAATAATTATATTATTTATATAATTTATTCCTATAAAGACTTTAAGGATTATAATAATAAAATAATTAAAATATTTTAAGATAATTTTAATAAATAAAAAAAAGTAATATTTAAAAAAGGAATTATAATAATTATTAAAAAGCTATAAAATACTTTTTTTAATAAAGGAGTAAAGATTATAAAGAATAGATTAAGAGTAATAGCTAATTTAGTTAATCTCTTAAACTCTAAGATAAATATATAGCTAATATAATATAATACTTAATTATCTCTATAATAAAATACTCCCTAAGTATTAATAAAAGTACTAAGAGAATTTATAGCTACTATATTTAACCTAGTAATAGTACCTTTATATATAAAATTACCTATTATATTAATAAGTACTAAGTAATATAATATCTTTATTAGTATAACTAATAAAAATATTATAAAAAATATAATTAAACTAAATAAGATCTATATAAATAAGGATTAATATAATAATAAATAACATGATTTTTAATTAATTAAGATTATCTTCTTTAAAAATAAATATAAATAAATTATTATATTAATTAAAGGATATACTAAAGTATTATTAATTATACTTATTAAAAAGATATAAGATTATTATATTATTTTATTTACCTAGAAAAGATAGTTATATAAAATACTATATAAAAAGATTTAAAACTATTTTAAGATAAAAAAGATTATTTAAGCCTACTAAAATAATCTCTAGATAATAATATTAAAAAACCTTATCTAAAGATATTAGGATAAATTATTACTTAAGAACTTTAAGATACTTATTTAAAATATTTAATAAATTTATTATAAGATTTATAGTAATAAAAAGAATAAAAAGAAATTTTATTAAATCCTTTTATTATTTATTAATAGCATTATAAAGTATAATATAACTTAATATAAATATATAGGTATATTTAAAGGATTAGCTAGTAATATCTAAATATTACTAAAAATAATAAATAATAATAAAATAAGTAATATAATATTTTTTATTAATTATAAATTTATTTAGAATAAATAATATTATAAAAAGAAAGTATTTAAATAAAATAATTATTAATAATAAAGATAATAATAATATTTTATATATTACTAATAAGAATATTAATTAATTAAGTATTCTAAAAAAGAGTACTAATAATTAAAATAAAAATAATTTAATATATAAGATTATAAAGTAAAATTATTAAATAATATCTATTAAACCTTCTTAATAATATATAAAGAAGAAAATAATAATAATATTAATTAGTAAATAGAAAATATTATTTAAAAACTAAAATAGCTTAAAAATAATAATAATAATTCTAATAAAGAACTAAAGAACCTATAATATTAAGGTATAAAAGTAATTTATATCCCCCTAAGGAGAGGGATAGCTTAATAAGATAATATAAGCTTAATCTTAGCCTTAGGATATATAATACTTTAATATAGTAAAGGCTAGATTTCCTTATTTAGGTAGTATTTATTTGCTATAATAAATTAAATACTAATAGCCTAGATCTCTTAATATATATATCTATATATAGAGTTAGATTTAGGAGGGGTATTACCTTTATAAATAAGGTAATATTAGAATATAGATATTTTAATTAATATTATTTATAGGTATATTTATAGGTATATTTATAGATATATTAAAATATACTAATTCTAGCTATTAGGAAAGCTATCTTTTTATTGTATTCTATTTCTACTAGAGAAAGCTTTATAGTTTTTATTTTATATTATCTTTAGGCTTCTAAGGTAATTATAAGTATAAGGGTAAATATACTATAGGATTTAAAAGTCTAAAGGTTTAATATGCTCCTTGGTATTATTACCTTATTAAGCTATCCTTCTCCTTAGGAGGATATAAATCATTTTTATACCTTAATATATATACTTCTAGTTATAATAGGGAAGGTAGATTCTTTATTTTATCTAGTATAAATTAGTATTAATATAGGGTCTATCCTTATCTTATTAATAGGCTTATATAACCTTTAATTCTCTGTAGTAGGTAATACTAGCCTTTATTTATAATAGATATATATCCTTTGTATATTTATTATAATTTATATTATTTTTTTAGGTTATAAGCTTCTAAGTTTATTATAATACTTTAGTATAAAGCTATTACTATATTATAATTATTTCTTAGAATTTCTTAGCTTAAAATAAATTCTCTCAGTCTCTTAAAAAATATCCTTAAAAGCTATAATAACTTAATTTTATTATTTTAATATAGCCCTCTTACTAGAGCTAGTTTTTATTTAAAATATATATATAAAATAAAATAAGAATCTTATTTTCTACCCATTTTATTTATTTAAGTTCTACTTAAGCTATTGTTCTAAATTTTTTTTTTTTTAAAAACCCCCTTTTCTAATTACTTAACTTAACCTATATATATATAAATAGGATACTTTCTTATTTAGCATTTAGTTAGATTTTATAAGGAGCAGTAAGAGCTTTTTTATTACAATTATTCTAATTATAATTATCACCTTTAAAAACCCTAGTAGAGAAATATAACTAGTTATAATAACCCTTTTTTTACCTATTCCCTGGGCCAGGGGCTAGTGCGGGGAATCGAGCCCTGGTCTCTGTAAAAAACACAGCACGCTAACCACTGTACTATACTACTATTATTATTTTATATATAAATTATTAAATAATAATATTAATATATTCTAAGAATTTAATTAGATTATATTTTCCTTTATAGCTTTCTTATAAAAGATTATAATTTTGCTTTTATTATTTTACTTAAATTTTATTTATTTATATAATCTTTAATAAACTCTCTATTTAAAATTAACCTATTTATATTTAGTTAAAATATAAGTAGGAAGGGAAGATAATAGTATATTAGCTATACTACTAGTATAGTTAAGTTAATAACTAAGATTAGAAACCTTAATTAGAAATAAATTAAATTAGTTTAAATCTAGTAATAACTAAAAGCTAAGTTTAGCTAGCTATATTAAATATTAACCTTAGTAGCTTACTCTATATTAGAGAGTAAATATAATTTAAGAATATAGATCTTCTAGAGATTTTAATACTAATAGTAATCTAAGTATTATAGTCTTTCCTTTAATAGATTATTATATTTCGATTTCTTTGTATTATTTCTATCTACTATCTAGCTACAATATAATAATCTTTTAGAGGAAAAACCTCATGCTTAGGTTACTATTAATATCAAAACCTCTAGGAGATCTATATCCCTAAGTTACATCCGCTCTCTGATATAGAGTAAGCTACTAAGGTTAGTATTTAATATAGCTAGCCAAAATTTGGCTTTGGGTACTGCCGGATTTGAATTAACTTAGTTTGTCCTTGACCAAGGTTCCTAATCTTGGTTATTAACTTAACCGTACCAGCAGTGCAGCTAATACACTACCAACCCCTATAGATTATTATATTATAGCTAGATAGTAGATAGAAATAATACAAAGAAATTAAATATAAGTAGGAGGCTTAACTAAGTAATTCTAGGAGCGGATATAATTAGTATTTAAATAACTATAGTATTAGTCTTTTTTTGCCTTAACTAATAGAATAATTAACTTTATATATTTTATAATCTTAATACCCTTTTAATATTAGAGATAGTAAACTCTATTAAACCTATCCTAATATTTAAGATAGCTTCTAAGATTAACCTATATACTATTATCTTTTTCTATACTTAGAATATCTTATTATTATTATTATATTATTTACTAATTAATAATAATTTTTATTAAAAGTATCTTAGTTTTTAGTATAATTAAAATATATCTTTTTCTTATTTCTTTTATTATATTAATAATATATTCTATTATTATTATTATAAATAAGTTAATTTTTATTTTTAATTATAAAAAAATAACTTTTATTTTATAATTATTTATTATAAATTTTTAATTTTATTTTAAATCTTTTTATTATATATTATAATTTATTTAATATATTTATAAGCTTTATTTATATTTAGTTAAAATATAAGCAAAAGGCTTAACTAGGTAATTCTAGGAGTAAATATAATTAGTATTTAAATAACTATAGTATTAGTCTCTTTTTACTCTAATTAATAAAATAATTAACTTTATTTAATATTATAACTTTAATATCCTTTTAATATTAAAAATAGTAAATTCTATTAAACCTAACCTAATATTTAATATAGCTTTTTATACTAAGACTAATATATTCTAGCCTACTTCTAATATTATTAAAAATAACTAAATCTAAATTTTATTTTAAATATTATATTTTTTATAATCTATTATACCTTTCTACCTTAAAATATACTAATAATAAACTTTATATTAAATACTTACCTAATCTTATTAAGACCTTTAAATTAAAACTTAAAAAAAAAGGGCTTCTTAGGCTATTTAAAATCTTTATTATTAACCTTAAATTATTCTAAAAAATATACTTTATTAAATTTAAGTTCTATATACTTAAAAAAAATAATCTTAATACTAATAATAAAGGGTTTATCTAAGAAGAGTATAAGAAATTTAATATTATTATAAAAAAATTAGATAAAATAGTATTTAAGGAGATAATTAAAGCAAAAAAAGCTTTTTTTAGAGAAATTAATAGTAATAGATATAATAAGTAGCTAGAAAGGATAATAGGTATTATAATCTATATTAAAAACTATAATAAAAATAGGTCCAAGAGTAAGTATAAAGATTACTAATAGATACTATGCAAGATAGTCTAAAAAATCAGGGAAAATTAGTAGTCTAAGCTAGATTTTAAAAATCTAGGGAATTAAACGTGCGTTTATTTACAATTAATAAATCTAGTTTACAATTAATAAAATTATTTCATAATTTTATAAGGTTTATTTAATTACTTAATCTTAGGTTTTCTAAAAATAGATTATAATTTATAATAATATATTTTTACTTTTAATCTTTTTTAAGAAAGAAAATTAATAAAATATAAAGGATTAGCCCTAAGGCTATTATTATTAGGTATTAATAATAATATTTATTAACTTAATAAGCTATAATTCTACTTTTATCTTATTACCCTTTTTATTTTCTTTTTTTAGTAGTTCTTAGAATAGAGTTTTACCTTAAATAAGGTTCTTACTATTACTTCTCTTTCTTAGTTAGCCTAGGCAAAGCCTAAGCTCTTTATAAATAGCTAGATTAGTAAGATCTATATCTTAAAGATAATAAGAGCTTAGTATAATATTTTAAGGTAAATACCTTGGATTTTTTTAAATAAATCTCTAATAGAGATTTATTTAGGCTTAGTCTTAAAGATATTACACTCGGTCTTTAAATTATTATTAATAGCCTATAGTAAACTGCTTATTATTTCTAATTAGCTAGAGAATAAGGTATTAAAATTTAGTAGTAAGGGCAGTAGTAGGAGTATTATATACTAGAAATAGCTATTATTATATATAATATAAAGGCTACTATAAGCTGCCTCTAGCTACCTTAGTTAATAGTCCTAGCTACCAAAAGCTACTACTAGTAACCTAAGGCTATAACTAAGGAAACCTAAGGCTATAGCTATAGCTATTATAATTAAAGGTTTTAGCTAAGCTAGGCTAGGCTAAGCCTTGGACTAGTAAAACTAGGCTATAAAAAGGTACCTTTAATACCTTTTAGATTAGATAATAATAATACCTAACTTATTTTTAAATATATTATAATAAGTAATAATAATTATATATTATAAGAGAGCTATAAGCCTAGGCAAGCTATATATAGGTCTAGGGACTTGCTAGACTAGCTATTACTATTATAGCTATTCTAGTTATTTTAAGTAGACTATAGGGGCTAGTACTGGACCTACTAGAGGAAATAGAAGGTATATAGCAGAGGCTGCCGCCGTAGCTACTGCTGTTAAATTATAAAGGTCAGCTTTTATAACCGTCCCAATGGTCACAGCAGCTAGCCATAGTTAACAGCCTTAACAGGCTATTGACTATAATATTAATTATAGCTATTATTAATAGCCCTGTCAAGCTATTAGCTATAGCAGCTATAATTAATATAATAAACTGACCGCTGAACCTAGCTATAGTTAATAGCTTAAATAGGCTTTTAACTATACCTTTAATTACAGCTACTATTAATATCCCCGTTAAGCTATTAGCTATAGTAGCTATAATTAATATAATACACTGGCCGCTGGACCTAGCTATAGTTAATAGCTTAAATAGGCTATTATAAAAGCTACTATAGAAGTTACTAATATAGCTATTATAACTATTACTAGCTATAGTAATAACTATAGTTACTATTAAAAGCCTCTTATAGCTAGAGGGTTAAAATTAGTAGCTAGTTTAGATAGCTATTATAATTGCCTTTGCTAGAAGTTACTAGTTATAGTAGCTATTAGAAAAGCTTTTATAGGCACTGCTATTAGGAGCTGCCCTTATAACTATAGCTATTTTATATTATAATTACTTTCCCTTGTAATTATAGTAGCTGGTATTATTAATAGCCTTAACTAGCTATTAACTATTTTCTTAATCCTAGCTATATAGCTATTATAACTAGCTTGCTTATAATTATAACTATATTATAATTACTTTCCCTTGTAATTATAGTAGCTAGTATTATTAATAGCCTTAACTAGCTATTAACTATTCTATTAATCCTAGCTATATAGCTATTATAACTACCTTATTTACAGTTATAGCTATATTATAACTACTTTTCCTTGTAATTATAGTAGCTAGTATTATTAATAGCCTTAACTAGCTAGTTAACTATTTTATTAATCCTGGCTATATAGCTATTATAATTGCCTTCTCTTATAGTTATAGTTACTAGCTACTATAATAACCCTTCTAGCCCTAACTAACTATAAGGGTATTCCTTTTATTATAAGTAATTATTATAACTAGCTATTACTAAAAAAGCTATTAGAAACAGCTATTACCTTAACAAAATTACTATCTATTAAAGCTAATTAATTTAAAATAAAATTCTCTTTTAAACTAGGCAGCTTACTATAGTCTACAGCTATTAGCAGATATAACCCAAATCTAACTAACCAACCAACTAACCAACGATTTAACCTACTTATAGCTAGCCCAATTAATTAACTATAAGCTAGACCTACTGCCGCCGGCCCTACCAATCTAATAGATAGACCGCTAGACCTACTAGACCTACTGTTGTTTCTAATAGCCGGAACTGCTGCTGTTCCTAGCAGCCGGACTAACTATTAGTCTAACTCTTAGACCTATGATTCTAACTTGCTAAAGACTATTAAAGACTGTCTTAAAGACCCTGCTAGCTAGGGCCTGCTTAGCTAGGCCTTGACTAGCTAGAGGGCTTATGGATTAAATAAGAATAGCTCTTAGTGTGATCTATTGGAAATAGCTATTGTAATAACCGTTATAGCTGCTGTTATTAATAGCTATTATAGCTACTGTTTGCAGCTGCTATTATCAATAGCTATTATAGCTATTACAGCTACTGTTAGAAGCTGCCGTTGGAAGCCTCCAACCTAGCTATTGCAACAACCGTTGCAGCTGCTATTATCAACAGCTGTTACAGCTACTATTGGAAGCTGCCATTGGAAGCCTCCAACCCAGCTATTGCAATAACCATTGCAGCTACTATTATCAAATAGCTATTATAGGTACTATTAGGAGCTGCCATTAAAAGCCTCTAACCTAGCTATTTAAACCTATTATCAAAGGAAGGAATTTGCCCTAGGCTAGGAAGTCTAGGAAGGAAGGAGCTAACTAGGACAGTTAGTTATTCTTATTTATAGGGGGCACTTATTATGTGCTGGAAATGGCTGTTATTGTGTATAATATAGAGGCTACTGCAGGCTGCCTCTAGCTGCCTTAGTTGACAGTCCTAGCTACCAAAAGCTACTACTAGTAGCTCAAGGCTATAGCTGAGGGAACCCGAGGCTGTAACCGCGGCTATTGCAGTTGAAGGTTTTAGCTAGGCTAGGCTAGGCTAAGCCTTAGACCGGTGAAACCGGGCTATAAAAGGGTGCCTTTGGCACCTCTTAGATTAGACAATAACAACGCCTAACTCATCTCTAAATAGACCATAACAAGGAGCATTGAAGGCTATTTTTATGTGTTTTGTGTGATTATTGTGTCTATGGAAGAGAAAAGGGAATAAATTAAAGCTGGCTATAAGGAAGGCATTTTATATTGGTTATTAGGATTAAGGTTTTCTAAGGAAAAGGGTATTAAGGTTATTTCCATTGGGCTACATAAGGCTATTAGAGATATATATTAGATTTAAAACACATAATTGTGAACCGATTTTATTAATTGTGAACCAGATTTAATAATTATGAACAAACGCACTTTTGATTTCCTAGATATTTAAAATCTAGCCTAGACTACTAATTTTCTATGACTTTTTAGTGACCTTTATGCTTACTCTTAGACTTATTTTTATTGCAGTTTTTAATATAGGTTATAGTACCTATTATCCTTTCTAGTTACTTATTATATTTATTGCTATTAATTTCTCTAAGAAAAGCTTCCTTTGCTTTAGTTATCTTTTTAAATACTATTTTATTTAATTTTTTTATAATAATATTAAATTTTTTATATTCTTTTTAAATAAACTTTTTATTATTAGTATTAAGATTATTCTTTTTAAGTATATAGAACTTAAATTTAATAAGTTATATTTTTTAGAATAATTTAAGGTTAATAATAAAGGTTTTAAATAGCCTAAGGAGCCCTTTCTTTCTAAGCTTTAATTTAAAGGTCTTAATAAGATTAGGTAGATATTTAATATAAAGTTTACTATTAGTATATTTTAAGGTAGAAGGGTATAATAGATTATAAAAAATATAATATTTAAAATATAGTTTAGATTTAGTTATTTTTAATAATATTAGAAGTAGGCTAGAATATATTAGTCTTAAATTTTGGCTAGCCACGTCAAACGCTGACCCTAGCAGCTTACTCCACGTCAGAGAGCGGATGCAACTTAGGGATATAGATCTCCTAGAGGTTTTGACACCGACGGTAACCTAAGCACGAGGTTTTTCCTCTAAAAGATTATTGTATTGTAGCCAGATAGCAGATAGAAATAATACAAAGAAATCGAAATATATTAGTCTTAGTATAGTAAGAAAGCTATCTTAAATATTAGAATAGGTCTAATAGAGTTTACTATCTTTAATATTAAAAGGGTATTAAGATTATAAAATATATAAAGTTGATTATTCTGTTGGTTAGGGCAAAAAGAGATTAATACTATAGTTGTTTAAATACTAATTGTATTTGCTCTTAGAATTGCCTGGTTAAGCCTCTTGCTTGTATTTTAACTAAATATAAATAAATTAGATTTAAAAGGCTATTAGGTATTATAGCCTAACTGCTAACCTTACTATATAAAGCTTAACTATTGTGCTAGCTGGGGCCATGATTTGGATACCTCTATGGGTTGAAGGACTGGACCTCTAGGATATCAAATAATAAAAAATCAATGGCTCAAATATTCCTGGCCGCTTATACCTACCCTAAAACGTACTATGGAAATGCTAACTTGTTGTCTTTTACCGTTAATTCATCAGTAAGCATTCTCATTTTTGTTATTGGGCATCCATTTTAGCATAAAGCAGTTTTTTCTCCTCGCAGAGACTTGACTACATGTGTTTTCCAGGTGCTCGATAGCTCTTATTTCGCCTACCCAAAGCGCGGTTGTTCCTCGGCGCTGATTCCCCGAAGGCCGACAGCCGTCCCGAGGCCCGCATGCTACAATCGCGGGGTAATTGACGATACGATTGGCGGGTGCGATATGGATTCGGCAACAACTCTTCATCCTCGTATTTCAACAATGACCGATGACGCCGGTTTTAACGCTGGAAATGGGCGCTTCAACGCCGAGGCCGCTGCTTGGGACAGCAACCCCTTCGTCAGCGAAATGAGTCTTGAAGCATAGAAAGCCATCCAGGCCTCGGCGTTGCCTCAACTCATAGTGGTGGCTAAGGATCCCAAACAGCTAAAGGTACTCGAGATTGGGTGCGGAACCGGGCTTATGAGTTTAGAAGTAGCTCCTGCTGTTTACCAATTAGTGGCCGTCGATGCCGCTGCGAGCATGATCGAGGTTCTATCATCGAAGTTAAGAAAGCCCAATATGCCCAAGAATATCCTCCCGCTGGCAATTCTGCTCGAGGATCCGGAGGATAAGCGGCTACCTCCCGCGGATGAAGCAAACCCAGATGGTCCCAGGCTCAAATACGAGCTCGTTACCTCGCACCTAGTCCTTCATCACATTCCGGATCTAAAACAGGTCTTGACTACAATGCTGGGCTGTCTAAGAGACGGTGGCATAGTGGCCTTGACGGATTTCGAAGATTTTGGGCCTGGAGCTAGGAGGCTTCACCCCGAATCAAAGATGGATGGTGTCGAGCGACATGGCGTCAACCGGGAGTGGATGGCCGCGCTGATGAAGGACGTTGGATATAGGGATGTTAGAGTCGAGGTGGCTTGGGAGCACACTAAATTAGTGGAGAAGGTTCCTGGGGAGTTTAAAAACGGTAAACCAGCTAAAGATCAAGGAGAGCTTATGAATATTCCCTATATAATATGCATGGGCAAAAAGTAGGAGGAGATGGTGCATTTGAGGTTTCTTATTGGGTAGAGGGATGTTAGGGTTATTAGTCGATCGTGCTACACGCCACAGTGCGCGACTCCAATCACCATCATGGCGTACGTACATAGACATGTTGGTTTGTAATACAATAGAAGCTAGAATAAGAAGCCGGTGGTTGAAATCTACGTAGGCAGATTCCTTGGGAAATATTCCCAGGCTAATCAAGAGGCTCGTGGATGCAGTGCTTGAAGAACAACCTGGCTTGGAAGTCAGTCGTGGGCATCGTGGCTGATACTGCCAGGCGAAGTAATCCGGAATTTCTTGGTATTTGAAAAATGGATATTTCCAGTTACTCATTGTAAAGTCGACCATGCGCTGTATTGCTAAGGCTAAATACAGCCAGGCAGAAAACTTGAGCTGACCGAAAATGTGACTGACTCAACACATCCCTATGAAAGATAATAATTGCACCTATTCCCGTCCTTATCTCTACCCCGGGATTTTCTTTGTTGTATACATATATATACTTATTCTTTTTCGCAGCCCGAAAAGCAAACATGGTGAGTTGCAAGAGTTGTTCAACGCATGGAGATTTGAGAGTGGCCGAGCGTAACTCACGCCGACCTTTCGGCAACAATGAAGAAATCGAATCCAATTACCGCCAACCCAGAAGAGATGGAAACATTGACTAAGAGTTTGGGGAATTTTGGACGCGCGGGGCGAGGGTAATGCTGGACGTATGATGCCCATGCCTTGAGGGCACGGTCGCCAGTGGTGTGCATCCGTCGAAAAAAAATCAAATAAAACCTCCGTTGATACCTAAATTCAAATTCAGTAAGATTTCCTTTAGAAATATTGGGTGTTGTTTTCCAGGGCGGTGCTTTTGGTGTCCAACAATCCTCGCAAAATGCGTGCGTTGGGTCCAATCGGGCTAATTGGCTGTATTGATGACTCTAACTAACTAAGCTAAAACCCTGGGTCCGGCTTAAGAAAGGGGACCATCTTTGGTGCCTTACATTTAAGGTGTTGAACGGGACTCGGTCTGCCTTTGAGTCCGACACTCCACCTTCCAACAAATCCATTACCACTGATTGGCCAACTCACCGCTTATCAGGCGCCATGAGGCTGTCGATTTGGCTCCACCAACAGGGCTTCAGCCATTTGTGCAGGGGCTATGAAGCACTGCCACCATCAACAAATAGGCTTGTCGCACTTGTGGCGGGAAACATAGCACATGTTTGGGGTCCGAAGCCTGGGTGGCAGTGCCTCATCTGCCTTGGCCCCGTGAGCCATAAATGCCTAAACGATTTGATTATTTTACGAATACCCAACACAAGTTAATTGAACCCTGTCGGCTTTCATCACTGTGTCTCGAACCAGCGATTTCCGTCCAACAGATACATGAGTCAAAGTTTAACGATCTCTTGCCATAGAGCCGATTCGCGCTCCCACAACCTTCCCGCTATGCAAACAGGCCACGGCTTTTGATCAAGATGCAGTAGGTTCAAGAGACAAGATGGAGGAATTCCCAGCCTAATCATAGCACAGCAATATACATATACCTAAATTGGCCCCGCCCGTCCCGCTCGGTAGCCCATTGCAACAACATCGGCCCGTGTCGGGATGCCTGCACCCTGCCGTCATTTATAGAGGTGCCAGGGCCGAAGAGCCCGCACTGCGACCGGAAAAAGACATGGGCAAATACCTAGATCACATATTAAATACCCCAAAGCTTGACGCCATTCACAAGTATCTGTGGCTTTCGGGCCTTCCTAGCGCAGCACGGCCGTTGCATCGACAAAGGCTTCTCAGGCGAGAGATATGCATAACGGAAAACCCGGATGAGCACCTTGTTTGGTTCGAGTCTAGAATATTCATCAAACCCTTGCCAGTGTTTCTCATGGACCATGGTTTTTGGAATGACCATCTGTGCTCCAGCCAAGAGCTGTATTCATCTGCTTGTGGGCTGCTGCTGTCCTATTCTTGGCTGGTCTGCTACGAGAGCGATCTGTGCATTGCAAAGGAAGTAGGACTAGTTCCTCGAGATCTTGAATGGTCCCAGTGGACGGATTTCCTCAATACTTTTCTTGACAATAACACATCATTGACCCTTGCCAGCAAGCGTTACAAATATGGAGAGCTCCGTTTGAGTCGGCTTGATACCCTTTATAGGGTCGTTCCGGCAGTTTTCTCGTTGAACAACTTAGTTCGCGGATACATGCCCAGGTCAACCTGGTACTACGCATACTTTGAGAAGAATTTCAAGTGGATGCTAGGCATATTCGCCATTCTCTCCGTCTCCCTATCTGCCTTCCAGGTTGGGCTTGGGACCACACTCCTGCAAGATGAAGCAAAATTTCAGAGGGTATCTTATTATTTTACTGTGGCTTCCTTGGTTGCCGTTGTAGTAGGGGGGTTTTTGGTTTTTATTGTGTGGTTTTCATTATTCTGGTTCCACTTTCTGTCGACTTGGTCCTATAATAAAGCCGTGGAACAGAGGAGATCCAAGACCATGTAGATATATTGTGAGAACACACCATTTTAGTATGGATTATGGAAGATCCAATGATGCGAATTCATCTTGGGCATGATGATTTCCACATTTTGGACTGCATATGCCAGCAACCATTAAGATGCAGACGGTTCCATGCCAAGCCATCAGCCTAGGTGGAGAATATAAATCATTGGCCACATGGATTTAACTGCTGATGCATGGCTATTTATTCGAATCTCTCCTCTGAAGTTTTCTTTGCCCCATCCATATACGGCCGCGTGGCATGGCCAACTTCAGCTCCGCCCACGACTTAATCTTCTTGGCCACAGTGGCTTCTTTGGACCCGACAAAAGTCCATACGACAGCCAAGGCCTGTCTAGGTTGCATTTAGCCAGTTGACGGGTGCCATGTCTCGTAAGCGAAAACATTTACCACATGCCAACTCTATCAATTCTAAGTTTATCAATAGAAAGCCACTGGCTTGGCGTTGTGATGCTAAGCAAATTATGCGGGTATGAACCGGCCCGATCGCCGCTGCGGACGCGGCATTGCACAAATGGTATAGTTTTGTGAGATCTCTGTGGAATGCTGACACCGTTTCCTAGGATAAACCCACACGGTATGAGTCGGAACTCGGTGTTCTTGTACCACTTGCATGCCAGTTGTGTTCCGTCTCGGGCCAACTTTAACGGGGCTGCCAAGGGAACCGCAATTAGCATAAAATAATCTTTCAAAGATTAGTTATAAAAGCGACTCGTAGCAGCTGCACAGCAGATGCCTCGGGTGTAAACGGCAACCGTCAAGTCAATAAAATCGAATTCAATGTAAGTCCCCATGAAAACATACTTGCTCGTTTAAACATCAGGTCCTAATTCATGTCAGAAAACATCCAAGATGCTCGGCAGCTACATCATCGCTACTCTAGCTATGGGCGTAATGTCCTTGAGCTTCCCTCCCCTCAACCTCCCGTGCGGACCAAACATGCCAGCCTGTACCGGAAACAGGCCTTGTGTGCCTTTTAACATATCGTGTCTCAGTCCAGGCGAGTGCGACGGCACTTGTGGAAACATATACCCTATCTGCGGCGGTTTCATGAGAGATCCGCCCAAATGCAATAACGATTCATTCTGCATGGGAGATACTCGGTTTCCAGCTAGAATGTACATGATTGCTGATCTTCCTGGCATCTGTGTGCCTAAGACGGTTCAGTCCTGTGGTGGAATTGGTGGCTTGCCATGTCCGTACGGTCTAAGATGCCACGACGACCCGAGGGATTCATGTGTTCCGTACAAGGGCGGTAAAGATTGCATGGGCATTTGCTACTAACTTGACATCGAAACGACATATCCAGACTGTATCGAGATTCGCAGAATCTAGGTACATCGCAAGGCAAGGCTTGGTCGAGCTAAGAGCAAAAATTGCAAGGATTTTTGCAATTAATCCAAGCCACGTCTGGCACTGGCACTAGAATCCACTAGATCAAGTAGCTTTAACTATTGGGAATAATTCAATAATGAAAAATCAATAGGATTCGGCTGAGAAATCAGTAGTTTCTCGTGGTCTACTGGAATGAGACATCCACTTGCGATCAAGGATCATCCAAGGATCTCGGAGCAGCGAGAGACATTCCGATTTGCTCTCCAGGTTCTTCAGACCAAGCCAGGACCCACAGGGGCAAGGAAATGCCTTTTTTCCCGCACCAGATTGGCATAGGCTTCTGATATGAAAATAACGCACCCAACCTCCAACATCAAGAGCCACGCCCGGTTAGCTCAATCGGTAGAGCGTGAGACTCTTATACGAGTACACGTAATCTCAAGGTTGCGGGTTCGACCCCCGCATCGGGCTGTTCCTATATGATACGATTGCGAGCATTTGCGAGGCTTTCTTTTTGGACTTTTTCTTAATTCTTTCTAATATCTTGTGGGTTTGTGATATGGGTCCCTCGCTACGGGTTAATCCTCGGCCCATGTGCCTTATATCACGAGCTTTATTGACTCTATTGTGTATATGTCGGCAGGGTTGTAACCCCTGCCGGTACTAATACCTAACTTCGATGTAACTATCCACAAAATATCTATATATCCAATATAGTTTTAATCCCTATTACTTTATCCTCTAATATACCCCCTTAGCTTAGGCCTCTTTAGGGGCTAAGCTATTGCTTTTGATATATTCCTTTTCTATAACCTAGCCTAATCTTATTATAAAAACTATTATTTAATATTTTAGCCTTTTTTTTCTTAATCTTATTTCTTAGTTTTTTTATTTACTTTTTTTTATTAATAAGATTTATAATATTATTTATATTTAATATTTTTATAAATATAATATATTTTTATTTAGATAATACCTTTATTATTTTATTAATTATATTATTCTTTATAGGTATTTAGTTTATATAAATATATTTTTTATTAATTGTGAACCAGATTTAATAATTGTGAATAAATGCACTTTTGATTTCCTAGATATTTAAAATCTAGCCTAGACCACTAATTTTCCATGACTTTTCAGGTAGGTAATCCGTTTAGATGTACATTGTATATGAAATAGGCGATTGATGTGGCTTGAGATTGTCTTGCGTGGCGTCTATCAATGACCTCTGTGTTTCTTTTTGGCCCCGCTTTTATTATCACGGTTCTTAATGAACCTTATGGTATCTATAGTCCTTTCTAGCTACTGATTATACCGGCTATTGTTAATATCTTCTAAGAACCTTTCTTCTTCTAGCTCTATATCCTTAAATTTACCTAAAATATACTTATTTATTATCTTATTAACCTTTATATACTTCTTTTAAATAAAATCTTTATTATTAGTATTAATATTATTCTTTTGGAGTAATTAGAGCTTAAAATTAATAATTTTTATCTTTTAAAATAATATAAGATTAGTAATTTTGGTCTTAGATAGTGTAAATAGCCTATATTAAGGGAGGATCTATTTAAAGTATTTAACTAGGTTAGGAGGGTATTTAGTATAAAGCTTACTATTAGTATATTTTAAGGTGGAAGGGTATAATAGATTATAAAGAATATAGTATTTAAAATATAGTTTAGATTTAGCTATTTTTAATAATATTAAAAGTAGGCTAAAATATATTAGTCTTAGTATAGTAAGAAAGCTATCTTAAATATTAGGATAGGTTTAATAGAGTTTATTATCTTTGATATTAAAAGGGTATTAAGATTATAAAATATATAAAGTTAATTATTTTGTTGGCTAGGGCAAAAAGAGACTAATACTATAGTTATTTAAATACTAATTATATCCGCTCCTAGAATTGCCTAGTCAAGCCTCTTGCTTGTATTTTAACTAAATATAAATAAATATATTTCTTTTAATATTTTTAATATAGTTAGTAAATATAGATATTTATATATTATAGCTTTATTATTAGCTTAAATACTTATTTTTTAAGTAGCCTAAGTATTTACTTATTATTATATAAAATACTTAATAGGTATTTAATTTGAACTTTTAATTATTATAGGATTTTACTTATAAAGATAGCTTTTTTTACTATTTCTAATAATAATAATAATTTAGCTTTTATAGTTAATATAATTATTATAGTTTACTTTAATATTTACTAAGAGATTAGGCTTCTATATAGTATTATAATATATTCCTATAAGCTTTTTTTATTTAGTATATTATCTATAAATAAGATATTATTTATATTAATAAATATTACTCTATAAGATATTCTATCTAATTTAATTATTATAATATATATCTAATATAGGTATTAGATTACTTTATTAATTGCTTACTAATAGAGCTTTCCTAGGTTATAATTAAATTATACTAATTATAATATTATAAATAAGATATTAAGTCTAATTAAGATAGTAATAAATAAAACTATATTTATTTTCTTTAAATAGATCTATATTATCTTTTAATTAATAATCTTAATAATTAGTAATAGCTCTATTTCTACTATTAGAGTATTATACTTCTTTAAGCCTAGATTAATACTAAACTAGTAAGCTATCTTATTAATAAATATAATTTAGGATAATTAGATAATTTACTTAGCTTTATTCTAAATAATATAAATTCTTAGAAATTACTTTAGTTCTTTTATTATAGTTATAGTATACTATCTCTTTAATTACTTTATAGCTTAATTTACTATCTCTTTATTTATTTTAATAAAGCTAAAAATAATATTATTAATAAAAAAGAAGATAATTATTTCTTTTTTATTATATAATATATAGCTCTTATAGGATCTTTATAAACCCTTAAGATTATAATAATACTATTAAATATATTTACTAGATTAGTAGGAACCTTTATAGCCTATATAGTGCTTTCTTAAGAATAAGTATAATACTTTTCTTCTTAAACCCTAGTAATATTCTTATAAATATTAATTTATCTAGGTTATAGTTAATAAATATATTTATTATATCTATTTAGACTAATTCTAGGTTATTTATAGCTACTATAGCTATTAGTATATAGAATAATATACTTGCTAAGGTGGTTGCTCTTATAGGGAGCTTTTCTTTTGCTTACTAATTACTATATATAATAAGTCTTACTTTATATTTTACTAAGTATTTATACTTATTAGTCTTATATATAAATATCTATATATAATATAGTATTTATTTTCCTTTTACTCTATTTTAAGGGACTTCCTTATATAATCCTATTTTAATATATAACTTAAGGTAAGCTTCCTATGCTTTATAGAACTCCTCTTTATATAGATAGTCTTAAAGGTCTTTAAGTATTTTTAGTAATAGTAATAGATTATGCTTATATTAGGCCTTTAGCTTAAACTTATAACTAGCTACAAAGGCTCTATATAATAGTAAGATTACCTATATTATCTAAAAATCTTTAAAATAATTATATTTATTATTTTTCTTAATTTAAGGAATTACCCTTTTACCTATCCCTTTAGCTCTAGCTATTAGAAGGTAAATATATAGTGCTATTTCTAGGGCCTAATCTAGCTCTATTATTAAAGATATAAAATAAAGTATATTTAATTGCTTTATTAAATCTAGCTTAGTATTATTATTTATAGTCTTTACTTATAGTTTAGTAATTACCTTATCCTTTAATATATTTACTTTCTTATTTT
Source organism: Calonectria henricotiae (assembly GCA_020623695.1). NCBI lineage: Eukaryota > Fungi > Ascomycota > Sordariomycetes > Hypocreales > Nectriaceae > Calonectria > Calonectria henricotiae. Next base: position 486,012 of record JAHVYB010000009.1, on the reverse strand, counting down.
TATAAGTTTCTTATAATAATTTTACTTTATTATTTTTATTATTATTTATATTTTCTATTAGTTTAAATATTAGTTTATATTACTTAAGGATCTATTGGTTTAATAATTATTCCTAAGATATCTTTACCTTTATAATAAGCTTATTTATACTTTATATAAGCCCTAATAATATCTTTTTCCTATTAAAAACTATATTTTTATTAAAGATTATATCCTAGGAGCAAATAACTTTCCCTTTATATAATACCTAAATCCTAAAGATATTAATTAACTTATACCTAACTAAATATCTAATATAAGCTTTTAGGTCTAGCTTTTATCTTTTCTTAATTTTTAATTTTATAATAATAGTTAATATATAAGCTTAGTAACTATATACCCTTAGATAAAATATATATAGTTTCTTTTTATAGAATAGCTTATAGGGCATTTACTATTTATTAGCCTCTTATAGTATTTTATTTACTAAGTATATTATTACTTTAATAATTTCTCTTTATAAATTATATAGTAATTTAACTAAGATCTATATTATCCTTATCTTCTCTAAAATTATACCCCCTAACTACTCTACCCTACTATTCTAGGCTTAAGTATTAGGTACTAATAATAGGTATTTAACCCCTCTTCTTCTTAACTAGGTTCTTATTTATTTTATAAATAGCTTATTATCTAATTAAATTACTTTTACCTTAATTTTATAATAATTCTTTATTTAATTAAAGAAGTCTTTAATATACTAATAATATTCTACTAAGGAATCTTTGCTTTTGCAAAAGTAAATAAAGACTATTTAACTCTAGGTATTTATAATAAATATTACCTTATAATAGCCTTTTATATTTTTTACTAGATTAGTCTAATTAACCTAAACCTTATAATATAGTTTATTCTTTTTATAGTTAATTAGCTATCTTAAGATTACTTAGTATATTTTTCCTTATATATACTCTTAATATTTTGCAGTAATTAGTCCTTTTAACCTTATCCCTAAGATTATTATTTCTAACTTTTCCAGGTTTACTAGACTAATATGCCCTATTCTAGTATACCAATGATCTCTATCCTTTATTAATAGTGCTTTAGGGTCTTAAGATATTCTTTAATACTAGGTCTTAAATATAGCTTCTTTATTATTATTATCTAATATATTATACTAGAGAATATATTAGTTAAACTTTCTTTCTATAGAATAGATTACTCTTTTGCTTATTTTATATATTAACTATTTATATTCTAATTACTATATAAGTTCTTTATTCTTAAGGTATTAATATAATATTAAATTAATATTAAAGTTAATATAATAGGCTATATCCTATAGCTATAGTATTTTATTACTACTATCTAGCTTTTTTACTATTAGATTAATCTTTTTATACCCTAGGATAGGTACTTTTAATATACTTATAATTATTATATTATTAGTACTTACTTTTTTAAAATCTTTAAATTTTATAAGATTATTAAAGATATATAATATTATTCCTAAATCTAAGATAATTAATATTCTTAATAAGTAAACTCTAAATACTATATATAAAGCTACTTCTAATAAATATACTATATTAGTACTTTTAATAATATTATTTAATTATTAAATCTCTACTTCCTATAGCTTTTATATTATCTCCTTTAGTACTTTACTATCTTTAATAGCCTTCTTAATCTTTATTATTATATTTAATATAAGCTTACTTTAGCTTAGTCTCTTTTTCTTAAAGATATATTAGTAATTAATTAGATTATAATCTAATTATTTATAGGCCTTATATTTAGTAGGAGGCTTCTTTTTCTCTTATTCTTCTTATTCTTTCTTTTAATATTTCTTTTTCTCTAGGATTAAAGTAGATCTATTATATAGGTACTTATTCTTATTTATATTCTTCCCTTTATTACTATAAAAAGCTTTACTTTTAATATTAATAATTCTTATATTTTTCTTTAATTTAATAAGTTTTTATATAATTATAGTAATTTCTAAGATAGTTAATAAGTTAGTATTATTATAGTAGATCTATATTATAATTACCTTAGTAGCTTTTATAATTTTTATCTACTAATATATAACTTTCTTTATAAATCTAATTATTTAATTATTTTTTATTATATTTATAATATTTATATAAAATATCTTATTATTATTATTCTTACTTAGAATATTTAATATTCCTATTAATAGGACTATTATCTTTTTTTAGCCTTTTTACTTTCTCTTAAATAACTTCTTAATTTACTTAGCTCTTTTACAAAAGTCTATTATATAGGCTAAGTAATATAAAGAAATAATATTAGTAAAGTCTTTTAACTATTATCTTATTCTTATCTTAATAAGTTTATATTATTTACCCTTTATAAAGATATTCTGGTGGTGTAGTGCAGTGGTCAGCGCGCTGTGTTTTTCACAGAGACCGGGGTTCGATTCCCCGCACCAGCCCCCGGCCCAGGGAAATGGGTAAAAAAGGGTTATTGTAACTAGTCATTTTTCCCCACTGGGGTTTTTATAGGCGATAATTGTAACTAAAATAATTGTGATATAAAGCTCTTATTGCTCCTTGTAAAATCTAACTAAATGCTAAATAAGAAAGCATCCTATTTATATATATATAGGTTAAGTTAAGCAATTAGATAAGGGTTTTTTTTAAAAAAAAAAAAAATAAAAAAAATAAAAAAATAAAGATATTCTCTTACTAATCTAATTATTCTAGGAAACCCTTCCTATTCTTATATTCTTTTATAATTATATTATACTTTTATTTAAGCTTAGATTTTATATAGCCTTCCCTAGGTATAGCCTATATTTTTAAGGTCTAGATTTACTTTCTAAGGGATTATAAGCTTTAGTCTAAATACTATCTAAGCTTTAGTAAAATTAACTTATAGATAATTATATTAGCTTAGGTTACCTTAGTCTACTGCTTATTATAGTCCTGCTTATCTGCTTTATAATATTAGAATGCCTTATTATATACTTTCTATTAAGCTATAGAGAGGTCTATATATTCTATTATATTAGGCTTATATATAGAAAAAGCTAGTCTTTTAGGCTTCTTAAGTAGCTTCCCTTTTAGGGTATTAGGGTTTATATATATCTATAGCTTTCTAGGAATTTTAGATTATAAAGCCTAAATCTAATTATCCTAATTATTAATTCTAATTAAAATAACTTTATTATTTTTATTATATAATATTTTTATTAGTTAATTACTTTATATAGGGTTTTTTGGTTAGATTTTTATAATATACTTTTAAGTATAAATTCCTAGATATATTATAATTTTAATAATTTTAATTTAATATGTTTTTTTTTGTCTTTTTAAGTATTATCTTTAGTATAGAGCTAGGCTTATAACTATTATAAGCTTTATTAACTCTATTATGTATATATTGGTAGGGTTATAACCCTTGCCGGTACTAATACCTAACTTTAATATAACTATCCACAAAATATCTATATATCCAACATAAATTTAATCCCTGTTACTTCATCCTCTAACACCTTAAGCAAAGCCAATTAATTACTCTCGTCAAAATGCAATCTTGCTTTAGGCAACGGCAACCAACCATGAGAATCTATAGTGACAGCGAATGTTAAGTGAGATTGATGACATTCTGGTTTATTCTATTTTTCTTGCATCTTTCATTTTACTCTTCTTTTACCATTGTTTTCATTTTGATTTTCTTCGGGTTCTTGTACCTCTATGTCAACAAAATTGATCATGCCATTTGCTTCATTTCTGAGGTGTCTTGTAGGATAGGTACTATGATGCGGAAGTTTGGCTCATTTTGCCTAGTTTGTGCATGAATCCCATATGCTTGTGGGGCAGAATTATGCTCTAATACTTCGTCCAATCCTAATTTGTGCTCTGCCTTGTGGAGACTCTATCGTTATGCATTATGAATACTGGTCCGGCCTATGTATTACCTAGAATTGCCGCCTTTACTTGTTGTATTTGCCTCTAGGAGACTAGATTTCAAATTTATAATTACCGGAACGGTCTAAGAACTGATTCAGATTCTTTCTGGCATTTCACATGTGATCTCGAGCTTGGCTCTCAAATCGATTCCTGCTCCCAATAAACATGGTGCACAATCCTCAAAAAATGGACGAGCCTGACGTCTAACCAACTTTATTCACCCGCGAGTTCCCTCTTCTATTCTATTCCCAAGTAATTTCTGCAGTATGTTCCTTCCTCTCCATGACAACCACACCTTCGACATCCATGTTTATACCCTCATTGTTTTGGATTCTAGCATCGGCTCCTTTCGAGAGCAGCCACCGAAGTACTGCCTCGCCTCGCCTTGTCATTATAGCATAGCAGATGGGCGTGCCCTTGTGTATGTATGAACTGGAATATTCGTATCTATGGAGTTAATGTCTAACTTCAACTCGTCGACAAGAAATCTGATCATTCCCTATTGTGCCACCTTTTCTCTCTAGAGCGCTCTTCAACATCTGTCTTTGAAGCACATGGCGCAAGTTTCCAACAGTCTTGGTGGCCGCGAAAATATTTCGTAGTCATCCTTACCCCTGTTGACCTGAGATCCATTTTCAACGAGCCACACAACAAGCTCTTACTTGTCACAGACGAAATCAATCACGCTTGAACCCTGTTCCCTCATACCATATTGAAATGTGGTGCTGATGTCCCAACCATCCTTAAGGAGGGGCACTGGGAGAGGAATCGACACGTTTACGGCAATAATTGCAGGATTGCCGTTTTTGACATCGGAATTTCCTCCCTCTATGAGGTACTCAACACGAGGAAGGCGGCAACTGGAAATGCAGTTCAATATAGTCTCCTGAACAAAATCTTCACCGTTGATCAGGTTGATGGACTCGTTTTCTGAAACTCGCTTATCTTCTTGAGCATTCTCAACGAGTTGCCGCCTACCGCATTGGTTACTAAGTCGTTCTAGTCCAGGTCATGTACCATTTTGGCAGTGGTGAGTGAGTTGGTAACAAGTGGGACATAAAATGTGAGGGTCGTAGAAAGTGGGTTTGAGATGTGCTGTTTGACCGAACGAGAAGCAAAGCTAGGTTTTTCATTTCCTTTTTATTTTCAAATAAACCTCAGATTAGACTGTTGTAATATGGATCTTGGACTTACCCGGCCCCAATTCATTTTATCAGACTATCTACTCATGATGCCTGCCATACAAATCTTGAAAATCCGTCGTTCATATCCGACTCTCGAATTTTGATTCATACCGTTGTCTTTTGGTATCTACTCTTCTTGCGGTCTCAAATATATTCCATGCTCATTTTTGACATGGAAACCATACAACAGTATACTGGAAACAAAGATGCTAAGCTACATTGCTGTTAGCCAAAGTTCACGTACAAGGGACGCCGACTGTACGTGCCATCATCACACTTGTACAAATTCCCACAGAGCACCTCCATGCGGTCTTATGGTAAGACTCTCGCGATCTTCCCCAACAGCTATCTCCCACATGGACAACCAGTGCTGAGATAGCAGAATATAACCTCCGTCTGGATGGGGGCTCACAGCAAAGCGCTCCCAGCCCCGGTGGTGAGATGCGGTAGCAACGATTGCCTCTGTGTTGCGGTGGCCCATGAACCTGCCCGACTTGCGCTCGCAAAATCCCAGAAGCCCATCAGTTCGAACGCAGATCCAGTGATAGCCGTCAGCCTCGGCAGCAGACTCTGCTAGTCGCAGCTTCCCATCGTTTCCTGGCCGACAAATGGCCCGACCGGTGCTTTTCTCAACGATAACATATGTGCCATCTGCCCAAGGTACTGCGTTGCGGCGGGCAGTAGAATCCCAGAAGCCACGGCTGGATTCCTCGTTCGGTGGAGCGTAGGTGGTTGAAGCGAATGGAGGCGGTGAGGAGAGGAGTGTGGCGTCCGACTCAGGCTTCTTGAGAATCATGGTCGGATAGATAGATCAAGCGTTGAATTAAAATGAATGTGAGATGGTTGAGAAAGAAAATGAAGGTCAACTGAAGATGGCATATCAGGGATGCAAATTTGGAGTGCAAATCATGAAGCCGTCGTGTCTGGGCCAAAGAGGCGGTGGAGCTAACATTGTTCATTGGGTGCAAGCCATCAACGTTGCAACCAGCCACTAGACTGGAAGCGACGCCAGGCTGCGTGGCTGCCCGGTCGCGTGCCCAATATTATTTGGGCCGCAAAAACATTTATGCTGCTTTTGGTGGATTGCACTTGATTTGCCACGGTGTGCTAGATGCCAAGATTGGGACGATGGATGACAGGTAGCCACTAGTTATTGGAGCTAATGTATCCCCGCAATCGAGCTCTGCTATCCTAATGGAGTCTGACGCAGATGGCTGTAAACGGGTTCGAGAATTTAACATGATGGAGTTGCCGAATAGTGCAGGTGAGTTCGTATTAGACAGACATGTCCGGGTAGGTAGGGCGAACAAACCCGTAAATATGGTGGGCACTAAAATGGCGTTGGTCTTCAAGTAGCCAACCTGAGCTTGTGATTGGCATGACTAGCCTGATAATACCCTCATAAATTAGCTATAGCACAGTTTAAAATGAAGCAGTGTAGAGCAGACGCAAGCCTCTATTAAAGTATCAATTCGAAATCTAGAATCCATCTCGGCCACTAGCATTGAATAAAATCGTCCATCGTCATCATAATTTTGCCCAACAAGCGAAACATGCTTAGAGATATTGCGCCATGTTGCTCTTTTGCGCCAGGAACTAAACTCGCCAGACGCCATCGTCTGTTATCGAGTATGCTTGAAACCCACAAACGCCATATACTGAAGGATTCGACATCACTTGTTTCTAAAACTGAATGAATAACACACTAATTATTGAAAACTCGCTTTAACCATACTATACGTGACTGCTTTTCCCGCCCGTGATATGGGTTCTGGGAGGCTCCGGTTCGTGGTGGCCGTTGTTCCCGTATCCCGTTGAGCGTGTAGTATATCCGTAATTCAGATCGTCATCAGGACCCAAGGGACTCGCTTCCTTCACGCTTTCGAAGCCACTGGTGGGAAGACTCTGGCGATGAATTGTAGTCGTCACCATCACGGCACCACCACCCACAAGGCTTGAACTTTTGGACACATCGTTTTCGGCGCCGTGGTCGGATGCTGGTGAACTAGGAATATCGACAAGGGAAATTTCCGAGTCTGTACCACGGGGAGAGGTCGGGCCAGTGGTCATAGCCTTTCCCATTCGAGAGGAAGAAAGAGGGTCACGGCGGGCGCGGCTGCCATCGCCGCTGTAGGTGTTGAGACCATTGCTATTCTGGCCAGTCGAGCCAGCATTATCCTTGGAGGTAACCCATTGGATAATGAGGGCGGAGAAAAGGACTAGATAGTTGAGTTAGAGACACGAGCATTCGAATTAGATTATCGTAGTGACATACCATCGGAGTTACAGCAAAGGAGGCAAATCCAGCCAGGCTCCCCTTGAAGCGCCATCATAATTGCCACGTTGCTATCGAGTCAAGTCAGCCAAATGTCCCAATCGTTGATTGTAGAAGTGGGGGTTCTCTTACGTGATACTACTAGCCAAGGTACAGCATGATCCAATAAAGGTACGGATTGCGACAGATCGAAGTCGCATGTTGGCCGGAGTATTTGGCATGCTCTTGAACGAATACAAGTCTGTAATGGTCATTTCTAGGTGGATTTATAATGGAATTAGACAACTTACTCCTAAGAGGGATAAGGAATAGAATGGTGAGGTAGACGTTGACTAAGGCATCGAAAGATATCAGAGGAATCATAACCATTGTCTGCATGCCAATAATGCAAACCCCATTTTCATCGATTTTGGCGATGTGGCTGGTCAGATCGTTAGTCAATGCTTGGGTCCATAGAGGACAACTTACAAAATAAAGTTAAAAACGGCGACAATGAGATAGCATCCCAGCATCCCGAAGGAATTGAAGATGTACAACTTGGATTTGAGACGCTTCTTGGGGCTGCCTCGAATAATATGCTGGAAATTGTTAGATCCAATAAGACATGTATAGACAAGAAATACCCACAGCCTTCTCGACAAGGAACATGTAGATGAACTGCAAACCTGTTAGTGGGCAGGTTCAGGACAGACCATACTTTGTTTCGAAATGCGAAATACATACAACCTGTAGACCCATTTAGTATATTTGACGTCAAGTTTATGATTCTATGACAACTGACTTTAGTAGTAATATAGCAGGTAAGGCATAGCCAAATAGCTCCTATACAAGTCTTCAAACCCGTGTTGACACCAAATATTTGCTGAAGAATGGTGGTCGCAACGACAAACGCGGTCGAGTCGAAGTAAATGGCAAAGGTAACTGAATCAAAGTCAGCTGTGTACTGTGTCGCCGATGATATTGATCATCTGGGGCAAAGACATACGCCACACAACAAAAGGCACGTGATTCCATCTTTCAATCGCAGACATCCTCTGAACTACATGGACATGTTAGTGCGGAAATCCTTTTGTCGGGAGGTAGGCGAGCCACTGACAAATGCAGATGGAAATGATTGAAATGGAGGCCATGGCGATGATCAGACTCATTATATCGCCGGCAAGTGGCACGCGAGCGCCAGAGACGACATGGGAAAATTCTCTCTCAGAGAAGAAGTCAAACGTTGATGGCGCCATTGTGAAACGAGTGCGTTCGCAGTGTCGATCCCAATTGGTCGTGGCTTGTAGTGACTTGTCGTGCTATTCTAGCAACCATGCATCGTCATCCGGCAGAAGAGGATTCCGGGGAAGGGGTTCAATATGTATAGTCCCGGGGAAATCAACTGATGATATCAGGGATTGGTTGGTGGATACTTGGATTGAGTCAGTTGTTAGGGGCTCCCGGACAGAGCGCATCCGGGAGACGAGCTAACAGCAACGGAGGAGCGTTAAAGTTTCGAGCCGTGAAAGAGGCAACAACTTGATGGGGTGGCTCCATCGGGGTAAATGCACCCACAAGGGAACGGACGTGCCTGTGCATAGGTCTACGCCGTGGTCTAGCAAGTTGTGGCAGCAAAGTGCGGAGCTATTTAGCTTTGGACGCGTTGGACTGTGGGATGTGGGGGGCACCCAGCAGTATGGGTGAGATTATCTCGCACTTCTCGCTCTAACAAGACAATGAAGAGTGAGGATAATCAAGCCAGAGCGAGCGATGACGTTGGCTGGATGGGGATGGCGGGATTGACAATTACATTGGCGCCAGATGTGGCCATTGACGTGTGCCAGGACAGAGTCGAGTACCGAATCAACCGGGATGTAGACTAACTAGCCGCTATCCACTGAGGCTTGAAGCTAAAAGTCCCAGGTCCTGTTTCCAGGCCCAGGTGAGCATGAACTCCAGGATTTAGTTAATGCCCAGTCACGTTGAGAGATCGACGGATCGCTTTTAGACCAGTCACTCAGCGGGCCAGTATTCTCGTCGCTGCGAGAGACCCGGGTCAGTTTGGACGGTTGGACTGCGATGACTATAGCCTTGGACGACCAGCCTCGCGGCGACGTTTCGTTGTCTTCAATATCCGCCACATCCCAGGACCTGGTTGTTTCTCCTTGCTTTTAATCCCCCGCCATATTTGCGTGCTAAACCGCCATTGTTTCTAAGAACGGGATTGCGATGGCGTTGAAGAACAGACAGGGGAGATGCCGAGGGCAAGCCGTCAGCTAAGGCCGCACGCTAAGGTAGATGAACCCGCCAGGACAGCCATTTATTGGCCAAGTCCAGGCTTCCCCAGACCTAAAAGCGTTAGACCCAATTCGGGAGAGCCTCGATGCCATGGTACTCCAGGACTCTGTGGACATCGAGGTGGTCCCACTGCTACGATTCCCGTGGCCTTCATCGTCCATCTTACGGAGGATTCCGAGTAGCTCCGCCGATCAGAACCGGCGTAGCCGAGGAGAGTTTGCATTGGCAGGGGACTAAAGCGTAAGGCCTTGCAAGCAGCAAAAGATTTCAATGTGAACATGCTGTTTCGGGCAAGGTTTCAACGCACCAATGCAAATGATGGATTTTAACTCGCGGGCCATCTTCTTTTGACTGAGATGCAGGGGTATGAATTAATTTCTCGGGGGTTGCAAGTGTGAAGCTTGTCTGATGGAGTTCTGAGCGACTTCAACGCGTGCAACCGCAAGCACACGGGCATAATTCATACCACAAGACGCTAAATTACTTCCAGGCCACTCACCATCAGGAGATTTCTAAAGAAACCGACATTTCCACGAGAGTTTCCGGTGCCAAGTCCATGAAAAAGCTCCTTGAAGTATGAGTTCAGCTCGTAACCAACAAGCAACAGAGTCCTGCTCCACTAGATCTGGTCTGCCAAGCCCGGTTGGGGCGGGGGGGATAGGTCCTCGTCCCGAGCTGGGGCCGAGACTGCACTGGCCGTGGCCGTGCGCTCCAGTTCTAGACGTGTGGATCGCCTGCTGGCCAGCCAGTCTGATGGGTTGGGATCCCAGGAGTGGTCATGCTAGCGAAACACAGGTGGCCATATGAGTCTGGCCGTGTCAGGCTGAAAATAAACATCCGTCATCTGGTGTTTATGGAGTAGTGCGTTTCGCATTGAATCTCAGCGCCTCCGATTCCATCGGAGCCACAGTGAGTGACTGGCGATGAAACAGTCCCATTATCTCATCAGAACTAGCCCTGTTAGCTGCCAAATTTGGTCCAAACAGAAAATAAAAACATGAGTGACACGTAAGTTCAAAATATGGTCATTGCACATGTTTATTTTATACCATTGTACTCGACATGTTTTAAATTAGCTTTTTATATGGCATTTGAGCGCGAACGAAAATTTGACGTGTCACTATGAGGCCAATTCTGATCGAACAAATGTATTTGCACTTTCCTTTCCTAAGGCTGACGGTCAGCCAATACAAAGCTATCTAAATCTATCTCCATTTAGTATATAAATTAAATATTTATATTCTAAGAAAGATATTTAAAAAAAGCTAGGGCTAAATAAGAAGTATATAAATATTAAATTACTATAGAAAACCTATTTATATTTGGTTAAAATATAATCAAAAGGCTCGACTAGGCAATTCTAGGAGCGGATACAATTAGTATTTAAATAACTTTAGTATTAGTCTCTTTTTGCCCTAACCAATAGAACAATTAACTTTATATTTCGATTTCTTTATATTATTTCTATCTACTATCTGGCTATAATATAACAATCTTTTAGAGGAAAAACCTCATACTTAGGTTACTATCGGTATCAAAACCTCTAGAAGATCTATATCCCTAAGTTACATCCGCTCTCTGACGTAGAGTAAGCTGCTAAGGTCAGCGTTTAATATAGCTAGCCAAAATTTGGCTTTAGGTGCTACCGGATTCGAACCGACTCAGTTTGTCCCCGACCAAGGTTCCCAATCTTGGTCGCTGACTTAACCGTACCAGCAGTGCAGCCAACGCACCACCAACCCCCATTAACTTTATATAATATCACAAACTTGATGCCCTTTTGTTATCGGAGATAGTAAACTCTATTAGACCTATCCCAATATTTAAGATGGCTTCCCTACTGCGCTAAGACCAATGCATTCTAGCTTACTTCCAATATTATTGAAAATGGCTGAATCATAGAAAACCTATAAATAAATATAATTGATTAAGAAAGAATATATATATAATAGTATAAAAAAGAAAATTACACTGCGGGATGCAATTGTGTAAACCAAAACCTGGTGGTATATTTAACCTTTAACGCCTTAATATAAAGTTTTCCTACCCCAAACTCCGATCCTTCTTCCTCTCAAAGCTGGCTGTAAGGAAGGCATTTTATATCGGTTGTTAGGATCAAGGTTTTCTAAGGAAAAAGGAATTTACTTATAATAGCTATTTTTATAATTTTTAATTAAAACTAAAATTTAAGCCTAAAAATAAAAAATATCTTATATTACAATAAAATAGTATTTTTAGTGTTTATTATGCCCGGTGAGGGGTCCCTGCTAATGAGTGTGCTATGTTAGGGCATTGCCTAACCTTTGCCAAGCTATGAATTTGCAACCGAGCCCTTGTAAGCAGTTCCCTTGCAAATGCTCTTGGTAACAGAAGAACCCCTGCTCGAAGCTCTTATGAGACCACTTTGCACACTTTTTACAGTCTTTGCAACATCCGATATCTGCGTCTGGAGTTTACCGTAAAGCCTAATCCAATCATTCAGCATTGTAAAAAGGTCGCCATTCGTTATGGCGGTTGAACTTGATAAATATTGATTGTACCAGTTCCAAATCATTTCACTGATCGCAACGGCCCGTAAAACAGCCGCCAGTATAATTCATTAGATTCGCGTACATGGCAATATCAATCTAGATGTCCGATAATATTGCCTAGAGGAGTTTGGAAACGTGTGCGTACATCTTGTCCAGTAACTACAGTCCATCCGGACGTTGACTGAAGTTTGTCTCGCACAGTTAAGGATCTGGTATCCTGTATGAGTAAGCTGCTATTATAGGTTCTATAAATATCAAATGATATGATACTGGAGACGGCAATAAGCTCAGGGCTGGTCGTGCTGGTTACCGTCATGCACACGACTAATAGCAGCCCAGCAGTCCCGCCTTTACCAGTAACCGACATAACTGTATATGGCAACACGTAGCCAGCATTAATCTCGGTTGTTGTCATAGTTCTGAGATAGGTGGAGAAAATGGAGCTCTTTTCAAGCACGATTGCCGTTAGTCCGGCCGTTGTGCCGACAGCCCAAGGTACCGCGAAATACGAGATGCTGCCAAGCATATACCCAGGCATTGCGGCAGCTGTATCCGCTGCGAATCCTTTTTGCCAGAAGCTGGTGTCCATGATTACAAGGGCAAAGTCCCCAAAGGAAACAACCAGTCCGAAAACGATTGAACCTTTTGACTTGAAGGAGAGAATGGATTGTCGATAGTTTCCTTCAATATTGTGCGTTTTATCTGCTTCCACTAGGGCTTCGTAAAAGTTTCCGAGACCGTCGATTGCCTCATTATTGAGAACAACAATAGTAATCCAACATAGCAATACCATAACCACTAGAGTTTGCACCTAGTCGGTGAGAAAGGTGGCCGTTAAACCGCCAACCACCGTGTACACGACCACTCCAAGTGGAAGTAGAAAAGTCGATGCAATAATGTGCATATCAGTTAGAGCAGTAATTACGCCAGCGGCTCCAATAATCATGACTATGACTGATACTAGGTTTGTGAAGAGACACAGGAACACAAGCACCATGTGAGCAGTGAAGTCGTATCGAAATCGGACAATTTCCAGGGTAGTATGTCCATTTCTGACCATATCTTAGTAAGGAATTGGCGTGACGTAATTTTTTTTAAGTGACATACGGAATTACAACCTGTCCGCTCTGCAAACATCCATGCGAATTCTCCCAAGCCTTGTTGTCGGTGTGTGGCGGAGCATTATTTGATATCGTAGAAGTCCAGTTCTTCAACCCAGAGGTATCCAAATCGTGGCCCCAGCCGGCACAATATAAGCTTCACCCAGAAAAGTTAGCAGTTAGGCTACAATACCCAATAGCCTTTGAAATCTAATATATATCTCAAATAGCCTCATGCAGCCCAATGGAAATAACCTTGATGCCTTTTCCCTTAGAAAACCTTGATCCTAACAACCGATATAAAATGCCTTCCTTATAGCTAGCTTTAATGTATTCTCTTTTCTCTTCCATAGATACAACAATCACACAAGACATAATCGGGATTGGAAGGGTCTAGGAAGGAAAATTGGCTGTCTTTGAGAGGAAGGAGGATCGGAGGATCGGAGGATCGGAGGATCGGAGTTTGGGGTAGGAAAACTTTGTATTGAGGAGTTAAAGGTTAAATATACCACGGGGTTTTGGTTTACACAATTGCATCACACAGTGGTGTCGCTGAGCATATCAATGGGATTCTTTGTACACGAAATTTCATCCATTTGGATTGTGGTGCTTACTTCCGTCATCTCTGCTATATCTCCTCTGCTTATGGCATTCGCTCCGTTGTTCGCTCCGCCGTCTGGGTCCTATTGGATGAATCCCCTTTGTGCCCAACTATTACAACCTGTAAGCTGCAATACTATATTCACCGTGGGGGTGATTATTATCACAGATATATTCCATGGAGACACTCGGGCCTCTGCTGGGCCGTCTTTAACACAGCGGCTCAATTTGGTTGCGCATTGGGGTTGGCAATTTTACAAGTCAAATCGACCCGAATTGCCAGGAGTCATCCCCAGGATCCCAAGAAAGATGCTTTGATAATCAGATATAGAGCTAGATTTGGGGCTATGTTTGGTTTCATGATTGTATGCGCATGAATCGGAGGCCTCGGACTTCGCAAGGCAGGCCGTATATGCCTAAAAAGAGATTGACGAGCCATTGTTACCAGGTGGTGTTACTGCATGGTGCGGAGAAAACCAGCAGCGGTTGAACCAGCCAGTGGCTAAGGGTCAGGCTCTTTGAGGTCCTTCAGGCACAGTAGCGTTTTGAAATATGGCCTTGTTTATCATGCTCCAGTTGACTATGAATCTGAAGCTTCTGACTATTAAAAGTCGCTGGCTGTTTTTGTTTGGTGAATTGATTCCATGTTGCATAGGTAGAAAATATGTTTCTATGAGTATTCTACTAGTTGAGATAATAATGATTTTGTATGAAATAATGCCCGGCTCCAAATACAAATAAAGGGGGGTTGGGGACAATGGTTTTCAATCCCCTTGCGCTTTAGGATTTTACCACTAACTATCCGAATCCGACTTGACCTCCCAATGTTTCTCAACCTTGATGATTGTTGATTTGTGCCCTCTTTCTCTATCCACATAGGACCGATGTGAAGATATTGTTATATCCTGAGCCGCTTGAATAGGCCGCAACTGGACATCGGATGCATCGTCGTTGAGTTCCTCGAACGGGCGACTTCCGCTACTCGGCAAGCCCTTGCGAGATCTGCTTTCGCCCTCTGAATTGTATGTATTCTTTCGGCTGCGGAACGTGCCCCCAAAGTACGGCCGGAGAAATGGAACACAGGATAGTGTAAGGGCCACCGAAGGCTCGATTCCGGAGACCATTGTCGCTATGAGACCGCTATGCGGCATGTCGGTGAATACCACGTGTGGTAGTGTAGCCTGTCGGTATATTGTGACTCCGCATGTGCTTTTAATTGATAAGTCAGCGATTGAATTCCAAATGGTAACGTGGAAGGCTGCACTCACCCAAATCCAATGCTAAACATGCCAAAGACAACGATCTTTTTGCGCAACGGCATCTGCAATTGATACAGAACAGGGAATGGAAGCGCCAGCATCGTAACTTCGACCAAAATGTTGATAACTCCAAGCGCCATGTAGTACATCGGCTGGTTGCCACATTTTCCACCTGGAATGGTCTGGTCCCAATTCATGGCGAAAGGGCGGCAGATCAACATCCCGCCAAGGATACCACCAAAGTTCCATGTGATAACGAATGCTCCGAGGATACGGCAGGCTAAGATCATGCGGCGTACCGGAAATAGCGACACATACATGAGGAGGATTGAAATTTTGGTAAAGCAAGTCGTGGCGTTCCAAAGCAAGGCAAATACCATGATGCACTGCTCGACTGTCAAAATACCAAACAATGGAGATACGTTGATTCAGGTGGGAGCCAACTGACCTTGAAGAAAATCGTGAGAGCATCTGGCCCAAACCTCATGGCCACGTCCTCAACGTGGAAACTGAAACCGCCATTGAGGACCATTACGTACATATCCGAGTGAAGTGCGGTGTTGAACAACTTTCAAGAAGCATGTCAGTAACCTCAACCGGAAAAGCATAGTACCTGTGAGCGGTGCGTACCAAGGCTATCATGATGCACATGTCGCTGCCATCGAACGGCTTGGACATTTTGTACCTGGCAAACAAGCGCAAAAGAACAAAAACAAGGGGTATGAAGATGCAAAGCCCAGAGACAATCAAAACAGAGACCTGCTTTGAGTTCTCGATGGGAATCGGCGACTCAAACGCAGCAGTCGACGCCATCTTTGCGGTTAGACTCGGGTGCTATCAACATCTGCATTCAGGCACACGATACCATCAACGAACACGCGTGGAGAAATCATTTACTTATGGAGGACATGTTCGTTTGCTTCCCCGACAGCATCCAGCCGCTTGGGCTAGGCCAAGACGCCAAAGATGCGTCTGCAAGGATTGGGGCCGTGGATCCATATTTTTCTCACAGTCGTATGGAGAACCATCGAACCACGCTTCAGTTACCGGCCAAGCTCTTTTGGGTTCTGGGGCAACATCTCCGTAGCCAGACCCACAAAGTTCTGGGGACACTACTGCTTGTCAAGGGTGAGAATTCCCCTAGAACTGCTTGGCAATTCTGCTTGGCAATTCCGCTACCAAGCAATGTGAAACAACTGCTGTGCAAGATATTAACATCGGTGCTAGAACAGATTTACCACAACTAAAATGTGCTGAGCCCGCTGTTCTTTCGCTGAATAAGCCCCCTTTGGCCATGATGTGTTGTTGTACAACTATCAAGGAGCTATCCATATTCCAGGCAGCCGAGAAGACAAGATCAGACATACACGCCATACATAGCTAGACCCAGCAGGATAAGCTAAGCCCTTAATCTTTTCAAAAGAGTCGATCATTCCGATTACAAGGGTGCATGCGATGTCGCCTACTATTTCAATTTGAAACAGAATTTTTAGAAAATTATTCCCAGACTCAACAGCAGTAGTGGGCCCGGGGAAAAGGGAAATGGGGCTCATGGTGGGACTTGCCAAGTGGACGCTTCTATTCCCTAATTATTCCGGTGAGTATGTAGACGAAGGATCCAAACCAAGCTACCAGCTTTCTGGCTCAGCTCTACGAAAAGACCCACAAGGCTATAACGAACTGGCTGTTAGCATCCCGAAGTCCAGAAATTCGCGGGAGCGAAGAGCACTAAGTGCCCACACTAGTATATTTATTTCTTCTGTTTTTGGGTGAAGAAGTAAATGAGGCATGATTGTCATGTCTAGGCAATTGAAGTGCAAGAAAATATGTAACTGGCTGTTTTATCTACCTGTTATTGTCATTATTGACTAGGCGCTAAACTTCTCTGCCCTTTTCTTCTTGCACGTGGTAAAGATTCGCACTCCAGCTGGAGTGTGGGCCGAACAACCTGGATACTCCGTATCCCCTTGAGCCTGGAGTGGCATGAACAACCCAATACAAAGATCAATAAACACGTCATTTGCAATATGGACGTCGATTGCTAATAATATTTGCTGGAAGACCAAGCACTGTTTTGCTTTTGGGAGACAACGAGGCCCCATAACTATAAGCCACTCCGGGGTCAAGGGGATGATGCGAATCAACAGTGGAGTTTATTTGCCCCATAATAACGCAATCACATGGATGGCAGTGAAACAGGCCCAACGTTCCTGGAGTTTCTCGGTGCCAGTTGGACAATCTCATACACTGACAGGGACGTTGCAGCGCTTAGCATCTGAGTCTTTTTGCTCCTTTGCTGGCGTGACAGGTTGACGCAGGGGGCTAAACAAGGGGCCAAGTAGACCGGGATGTCCCAGCAGACTGGGCCGGGCAGTTTACCCTTTGAAGGTACCATCATGTGCCACCCTGCTGGACACCCACATTTCTCACCTGAAGCGACGGGAATGCTCCGTTCCCTGCAGGTACAGTTCCGACGGTATTGCTCCCATCCAGTCGGGAGACTGCAGCGTGATCAGGTTATGGTAATGAAATAAACAAATGGGAGCGCCGGCCACCCACCCCGTGCGAATGCAAGTCAATCATTGTCCACATGCTAATTAGGTATGCTGTGTCCGTTCCAATTTGACAAGGTGAGTTTGATCTTCCCAGCGCCGAGATGAACCGGTAATTTACACTTATTGGCATAGAAATGCCCGTATATGTCATTTCTTAATCCGGAACTGCATGCATTAGTGCTGACGAACACCTCTCAAAGCTGATACCTTGCTTGTAGCCCCTTTACCAAAAATGAGACGCAATTGCAGGGTGGGGCTCACAGCGAACGCAGAGCACACAGGGTTCTGGCAATTAACACACCAAAAAAATTGAAACCGTTATTCCCGTTTCTGGCATTGGAATAATACTTGAACTGATTAAATATTGGCAATCTAACACGACACCCTTTCACCAGTGAAGTATAGTCGCCACCGACGACCAATCTTGACTACCACATTTATGTCTAGTCATTATCAGAATACAGATATTCAATTGAGTTCTGAAGGCGCACAATAATGATAGCAACCACACAACCAACTTATTATACCATTTAGCTAAACTTTCTCCTTCTCTTTCTTGATGAGGATCTCGATATGTACCAGTGAGATTTCATTCCCGAAACCCCAAAATAACTCAGATGAAGCGGCCTTGAAATAATTCCAAGCCAATGTGAGAATATGTTAAGTTTGAACATTAGATACCTATCTTGGCAGAATTTCATTCCCGGTTCAATTACGACGTTGCAGAATGCAGCAGCTCACAACCTACGCCAAGACGATTCCATCCAATTTATCTAGAAACTCTAGCTCCATCCTTGTCTTTCATTCTTAGCCTCTTGCAATTGCCTCAACAGTCGATTAAATCCCTCTTTCAATGCGTCAGTACCGACTGTAAAAGTCACCCGGAACCAGCCGTACTCCTCTCCCATGTATACATGACCTGGTGCAACCACCACACCGTTGTTCATGCAGATGTAGGCTATCCTCATCTCACGTTGTTCCAACAGCTTGGCATTGTGTTGATACGAGCCTTATACTTGACATTGTCCCCATAATTCCCAGATTTTGCGTTGATAATGACCTACTTGGAAATCAAGAGTGCTCGAACTAGAACATTCTCTTGCTTCGCCTTTGTGAAGGGTAGTCTCAATGGCTTTCTTGTTTACGTTCGGCTCAAACAGGTCATCGAGCGTTGAGTAACCCTCAATCCCGCTTTACGAATCCCCCATAACCTTGAGATTACTGCGATTTAAAATGTCAACAATAAATCCAATATAGAGTAGCAGCGGGGTTAATATTCCATCTCCCTCATTGCAGATAGCCCAGGCCAACACATCGATTGCGCTAGCCAGGCCTGGCGTGATGAAGATATTGTCGATACCAATTGGCTCCCGAGGATGGAACTCATCAGTCCAAAACTTTGCGGCGGTATGACGCAAGCGATGGGATCCTTGAGGCCCCGTACAATAAGTGATATGGTTTGCAGGGTATACATTCATTTATGAGGATTAACGTGGGACTTGGATGTCAGATGAGATTGGTTGAGCACTAACACGTTGTTTCATGAATTTTGCAATCTCCTCATGCATCAGACTATTATCAGCGATACGAAGAATAACGCCAATGATGTCATCCATGTGGATAACGTATCTAGACTACGTACTACTCATGTCCCACCAGCATTGGTTGGCGACCATAGGTTTCCCATAGACTTCTTCCGGGGGCCCCAAACATCACGATGAAGTAACCCCTGGGCGCCTCTTGTGGAATGGTGATGTTTTGCCGCTGCGGAGTCTATTTAATCCATTATGTTATGCATCAAAAAAGTACGATCTTAGAGCGTAGGTGTGATGGTATGACAACCGTTGATTGTTCAGATTGACTAGGCGCTTTATTTCAACTACACCTGCTGAGACAGATGGACGCACTAGAAAGCCCAAGAATTTACTTACCCTATCACACATTGTTCAGATAGCGCGTCGTGCAAAAGATGGCGACTTTGGACTGATGCACGTCAATAATCACGCCTCAGTCCTCCTAGCGTAAATGGTAAGTCTAAAAGCAAATTACTAATGTAGACGAGCCTGTATTACTTCAAGATGCTTTGGTTGCGCCCGATCACCAAGTGAATGACCATTTAGTTTTGACATTCTTTGAGAATTTCCACCCAGCCTACCACCTCATCATAGATGAGACTTTTAACACACGAAACCGGTGTTTTTCCCAGTTGAATGTTTTGTCAATAACCTTGGCTACATTCATTCTGTAACCTAATAAGTCAATCATAGTTCTGACATGAGGCATGCTGAGTGACATATTGTGTAAAGGTCTCAGACAACTTCATGGCAGAAGTAGTGTTGCAGTCCACACGTAGCATAATTATCAAATCTGATGTATTAATAGTAGGAAAGATCGTCAGATCCAATTTTAACCGCTAGCACTATAGTTTCACCAAGTAAATGTCGCGTAGCTGCGCTTGTGGAATTGGGTGCCTAACTATACACTTTTACGGCGGACTTTGATCTGAGTGCACGATTAGTAGGAAATGCTAGGGGATGTGGCATTTGCCGGATACTATGTATCAAACCTCTTTTGTTAGTGTAAACATTGAGCGTTCCATAACCTATAACTTGGCAAGAGTGCCTTGATTGTGTATCTCTTGATCCCGTCGAGCCAGTCAGCTTACGTCAGGGCGAAATTCTTCACGGCCTCGGCCCTCTCAACAAACTTTGGCATGGGGTCGAGTGAATATTGAACATGAAGAAAGCAAGACAGGTACATAGAAGAGGTGCAGCGTTGACACCTGAGCTCACCGAACATAAGCCGGTGAGAGTGGAGCCCATCCAGCTTACCCATCCAGTTCGCATATTTAGTCACAAGACGTTTCCTAATATTTGATTCTAAACCAACCAATTTTTGCCGGTAATTTGGCGCTGCGACTTTGACTTTCAATGTGTGCAGTTAAAGGGCGAGAGCCTAGTAGTAGGCCGAGGCGTCAGAAGTAGAGGGACATGTGTCATTTATTAATTTGGCAACGGCGAGAAAGTGAACGGTCTTGAGGCCAAATGACACACGGTGTAGTTTGAAGAATTTGAACCAACCTTGTACTCGGCTACATTAACACTGACGAGACAAAATCCTCTGCCTACTTCAACGTTCGGTAGTTTATGCCTTGTGTACTCCAACTGCCCGATAAACGTTCCCGGCAGTCAAGCTTTCGTTGTACGCACAGACGGCGCGAGGCAGAGGCCTCTCTCACTGCAAGCGTGTTTTCCTGCAGATCTGCCCCTCCCGCCAGCAGACCAGGGCCTGGTAGGGACGGGATCTGCCCTGTTAAATGGCGTGACGATTGTAGTATTGTGTAGGTTCAACCTGCACAAACGAAGGCCTCCTCGGAGATGTCATTTTCCCATACTTATCCTCGCGCCATGATATTTCTCACAGAGAAGGATTCCGAATTGGATTCAAGGGTCACGTGACTCGTTTCTCCCTAATTAGACACATCTATAAATATCTTCCAACTGGCATTTTCATCTTCGACTCGAGCAAATGATTGGTGGTCAGTCCGAAAAAGGGGGTTCAAAAATGAAGTTTCAACGACGTGACGAATGGTAAATACCAGATTGTCTCAAACACACGCTGACGATGAATACAATGCCTGAAACGCGGGAGTATCTGAAAATATCGCGGGGAAGCAGGACTATTAAATCGGTAAGAAAATGGCTTCAACTGGCCAAAAAGTTCACTTCAGACCCATAGATGCATTTAGCTTGGTTCATACTTCAGTGGATAAACTCACGCCTGGCGCTAGATATCAAAAAGTGATCACACGCTAGTGATGCTTGCCTGAGTTTAGTGGCGGACACTCGGACAGACCCTGCCCCATACAGTCATTTCTCAGACATTGACATTCCATTCATTACTCGAGTATAAAAATGGGGAGATATTCCACAAGACACCTCTTGTTCATCCCATTGGAGATTCTGTGGCAGCATATCGCAATGAGACTGGCGCCTGTTATTTTATACTTTGCTGCCCTTGCGGCTTGTAAACCGACTGTTTACTTAATTCGTCACGGCGAGAAGCCCCATGACAAGCGTGATACGGGTTTAAGTGCCCAGGGAGAGGAACGCGCTCAGTGCTTACGAGAAATATTTGGGGCCAGCTCTGATTATAAGATTGATTACATCATGGCCCAAAGATATAAACGGAGTAAGAAGCATCAGAGTCTGCAGTCTTTTTGAGTCTGTAATCGCATTTTAACACTTGGCAGATGGCAAGCGAAAGCGACCTTATGACACAGTCTTGCCTCTCGCTGACGATCTTGGACTCACGGTCGATACCTCGTGCGACAGAAATGATAGCGAGTGTGTCGCAAATGTGGTCAACAATTACTCTGGCAACGGCAACATTCTTATCTGGTATGTAGCCGAACCGTGAGGGGCCAACAGAATCAGCTAACGGCCTTATTTCTAGCTGGCAACACGGGGCGATAAGACACATTGCTAAGGAGTTGGGCGTCTATGATGTACGCAAATATCCTAAAAAACGCTACGACGTGATCTGGAATATCCCTTTTCCATACACCGAGGTTACTGAGGATTTAGAATATTGCAGAATAGATGATTTGTGAATAAATCACTGTTTCCGGGCCAGAAACTAAAATAAAAAGCCTAAATGAAACTCTAAATAAAATAGAACAAAATTCTAACCATTCTAATTTGAAATTCAGCATAAAACATGGGTGCCACAATACGCTTGTTTTCTTCTTCTTGGTACATTTACTGCTCATTAAGCAGAGAAATATGGCTCAGCGTGGAACTAGCTTCTCGCATGCATGGTAGTCTACCGAGGTCCCCAAAATAAAGTGTCATGCGGTAGAGTTCCGGGTTAGTAGCAGCCATGCGAACTTCAACACAAGCCACAAGACACAGCCAAGGCAGATTAGAAAGATTAATAGCCCTTCCAGTAGGCTCTGAATCACAAACATGAATAGCTAATATATCGAATACCCCTTGCACACCCTCAGCGGCTGTCAATATCACAGATACAGTAGGTGGGTCCACCGGCCTAAGTCGGTGTCGCAGGATGAAAGCTGGTTGTGCAATAGAGTTTTTCTTTGTCGGCTAAAATTATGCACAAGGTCATTTGAATTCTTGGTTTTTTGTGGGTTTATCCCGGGGGTTATTGTGATGTTTTCACGGTCATAGGTCTAGCAGCTGCTAAGGGGGTTCTTATTGTATTTGTCTCTGTCTCTTCTAGCTAGCTAGGGCTGTAAGGCCCGAAGATAGTATTAGGATTATATTATGTGATCCGGAATAATACCTTTTCTGGGTCTAGGCAAGGCTATTTAGTAGCCTTATTGCTAATAGCTAAAATATAAAAATATATACTATTTAATAGGGCAAATAATATTCTAATACTTAAGCTTTTTTCTTTTATATTAAGGCCTTTATTTTTAGTTAAAATAGGCCTTTATTCTAGAGTAAATAGCCCTTGCTTTTTGCTTTTATATTAAATAGCTTTTTTTATTATATTATATTCTTTATTATTTAGCTTTTTATTTAAATTATTATTTTATTATTATTAATAAAATGCTTTAGGGCTTAATTAGGTATTACCTTTATAAGGGTATTAGTTAGATTATTTTTTCTATTAATCTATCTTACTTTATAAAGCTTATACTTTTTATAGGATTATCTAAGTATTATAATATTAATTATTAATCTTTTTTTCTTTATTATTTTAATTTTTATAAGGTATTTATATAAGGAATATAAATTAATATATATAATAATTAGAATAGAGGGTAAGTTAAGTTAGTTAGTTATTTTTATAAGAGTTATTATAAAGGTATATATAATATTAGCTCTTATTATTATACTATAAATTTTAAAGGTAAATATACTTTAGGTAATTTATTAGTATTTAATTAAGCTAAAATATATAATATTTTCTTTTATTATAAAGATTCTAGTATTTATATATTTATTTATAATAAGAATAATAAATCTAAGTTATAAAGAGAGATTAGGATTATTTATAAATATTTTATTAATAAATATAAATAGCTTTATTATTATAAGATTAAGTAAAGTAAATATAAGGCTATAGTTAAGATTATTCTTTTGCTATTTAAGCCTTTTATTTAAAGCTTTTACTTAGGCTATACTAAGCTCCTAGTATTATATAATAATTAATAAGTTATAATATACTTTAGATTAGTAAATTAAAGCTATATAAGCTTCTTATACCTATTATTTAATATACTATTACTTTATAAGCTTAGGTTTCTTAGCTTTAATTATCTTAATCTTTTTCCCTTAGCCCTTTTAATAGATAGTAATAATATTATCTTTCTTAAGAGTTATAATAGCTCTATTAAAGGTAAGGGGATTCTCCTTTAATAATTTCTCCTTTAGCTTAGCTTTAAATAATACTTTTTAAAGCTTTTCTTTCTCTTTTTATAAGAACTTCTTATTAAATACTCTAATTATATTATTAGTCTATATTCTAATAATAATAAAACCTTCTTTTCCTTTTAATAAGATTAATAAGTATAGGTTAAAGGTTAATATAATTATCTTAAGTTTTTCTTTATAGTGCTTATTATATATTATCTATTAATATATTCTAGCTTTTAGGATATTATAGAATAATATTATAATTCTTATAATAGTATTCTAAGGATAATTATTTCTAATACTTTCTAAAAGCTAGGCAAAGATAATTTAATTTAGCCTGGTCTATAATTATATATAGGCCTAGGTAATATCTTTTAATTATAAGGAAATACCTTTATTTAGAAGTAAAAGGGTTAAGATTAGGATTAATTATTAGCTATATTATTAAATTATTAGTAATTAAGTAAAAATAACTTTCTTCTTTTTATTAGTATAGCCTTAGATTACTAATCTTAACTTTTTATAAGGTCTATTAAATATCTTTCCTTTTATTTTATTAATAATTTATAATTTAAAGACTTTAATTTCTTTATAATATTTTTTATTATAGGGGATAAATTTAAATATATCTCTCTTAATTAGACTTTTAATCTTCTTCTTTATTAATCTCTTAAATAGTCTTTTTAATATAAAGATTATACCTTTTTTATATATTTAAATTACTAGGTCTAGGTTAGATTTCTCTTTGGTAAAAAGGAATAACTCTTTATAGTTAATTTTAGGTTTAAATTACTTAGTAATATATATTATAGAAGGTAAAGTAGGGTTCTTTTAAGGTTATTTTCTTTTTTATTTTTATATAGAAGGTATTTTATTAATTATAATAGGGTTCTTTTTTAGGTAGCCTCTTTCTCTTTTTTATATTATTAGAGACTATAGAGGGGTATTACTAATTTCCTTCTTAGGTATTCTTATAGCTTACTCTATTAAGGGTAAAGCTATACTTTTATTCTTTAAGGACTAAGATTAGGATTTATAATTAGAAGTATAAAAAGGTAATTTTTTACTTTTCTCTTTTACTTTACTTTATATCTTAGGATCTTTATAATATAATTTAATTATTATTAAGTAAAAATTTATAGGTCCTTTTATACTTTTAATTATATAGGTTTCTTTATTATTAATAATAAGTATATATAGGCTAATTTAGCCTTTTTTCTCTTTTTAAATATATATTATTAACTTTAGTAAGAGATTAATAGTTACTAAAGTATTAGGATTATTATAAGTAGCTAAGGCCTTATTTACTCTCCTTTTATTATAGAGATAGTATATTTCTATTATTACCTTTTAAATAGCCTTTATTTACTTTATTATTCCTAGTAAAAGGAGTAATTTCTATATTATTTAAGGGTATACTCTAAATACTAGGAGGATTAGGATAAGATTATTAGGTCTAGTTATATTATTAATTACTTTTATTGTGGATTAGAGGGCTTTATTAATCCTAAGGGAAGGGTCTTTTTCTTGATTTATCTTATAAGCCCTATAAAAGGGTTTATAGTATTATTTAATCTTACTAATTAAATTATAGGCTTTAATAGGCACTATATTAATAGAGATACCTATAATTCCTATCTCTTAGTATAACTCTCTTAATATATAATTTATTCTAGTATTTATAATAATCTAATTAGGTAGTCCTTAGTAAATATTAATCTAATATAGCTTAAGACTTCTTTAAATAGTCTTTATAGATTTATTAGAAAGGAAATAAGCTATATTAAATATAATAGTTAAATTAATAATATAAAGAATAGGCTTATTTTCTAAGTAGAAAGTATTAGTAATAATATAATAATTAAAATTATAATTATCCTAGATAGTAAACTTAAAGTAAGTAGGCTATTCTATATAAAGCTAGTATTTTTTATATACTTTAGTAAGTTTTTTAATAGCTTCTTGCTTAATTAGGTGGCTTACTTTATTTAAGAGCTTATAAAGTCTTTTTATAAAGGGATAATTAAAATAATAATAAATTTATTATAATTTAATCTTAGTAAGATTACTTTAGGTAAGCAATTTTTCTACCTTTAGAAGTATCTAAAGATACCCCTATTTATATACTATTAAAATTTAAATATTATCTTTTTCTAGGTATTCCTTAATATTATAAAAATAAATACCTAGTTAATTTATATTATAAAATAATAGAAAAAATAAGATATTTATAGGTATAATATAAAAGATTATAATTCCAAAAGGTATTAGTATAATAGCTATATCTAATAACTCTATTAGGATTCCTCCTCTAAATATAATTCTTACTTCTCCTATTATCTCTATATTAAGCTTAAGAAAGAGAATAATATTTCTTTGTAATATAATAAATTGCTTATAGCTATTAATTAAGAAGCTTATAGTACCTATATTAAGGATAATACCTTAGAATACTACCACTAAATATTAGTTATTTAGGAAGAACTATAATATTAGCTTATAAGATTTTATTTTCTCCTTTTTAAAGGGATTACTTTTAGTAAAAAAGTATAAGACTACTTAATTAGTAAGTTAGTTTAAAATAAGAGATATATTAATCTTTGCTAAGCCTATAAAGAAGGTATATTATATATTATTATTATAGTAAGCTTTACTTATTCCTTTTTAGTCTTTTTTCTTATTAAAGGTAAGGGATTTATTATTATTAAAATTATTATTAGGCCCTTTGTACTAAGCTAGGAATATTAAAAATACCTTACTAATATAGCTCCTCTTAAACTTATAGTATAACTCCTCTCTGTCTTTTATAGTATAATTTCTTAACTAATAGCCTAGCTTTTTATAAATATAGTATATTTTCTAACTTAGTTATATAGGATAGGTTTAAGCTCTATTACCCTTATTTACTTAAGAATACTAATAATAGCTTTTAGTCTATTCTTAGTATATTTAATTAATTTAAAACTAGTTTAAATTATTATTTTAAAGAACTTTTTTTATTATTATCTTTAGTATAAGTATATTCCTTAGTATAGCTTAAAGCTAGTAGTATATACCTTTATAGGTATTTAAGGGTTTTTAGAGGTTGTTGGAATGTTATTTGCCTTATTAAATAGTATGTGTTTTTGTATTTTGGCTATTAGCAATAAGGCTACTAAATAGCCTTGCCTAGACCCGGAAGAGGTATTATTCCGGATTATATATTATAATCCTAATACTAACTTTAGGCCTTATAGCCCTAGCTAGCTAGAAGAGAAAGAGATGAATATAATAAGAACCCCCTTAGTAGTTGCTAGATTTATAATTGTAAAAATATTATAATAATCCCTAGGATAAACCTATACTAATTAGTCTAGGAATAGTTTATATTATTTCTTAGATTAGTAAGATATTAAATAAAAAGGCATAGCTCTAAGTAATTAACTAGGAAACTATTAGTAAAAATGCTTATATATTAATTAGAATAATTTTATAATTATTATTATTAATATATAAGAGATTAGTATAATAATTACTAATAAAGTTCCTTATATTTATTATATAGAAGATCCTTTCTTTTTATTCTATCTAGATAGAATAACCTTATTACTTAGATAGAAAGAGAGCTAAAAATATAAAGAAACCTTAAGCTAATTATAAATAAGATCTTTCTTCGAAAAATATAATTATATTATAAGAAGAGATTATCTAAAGATATTAAGGGAAAAGGGAAAGATATTAAGAATTTACCCTAATTCTAGATTACCTTAAATCTCTAGTTACCCTAGAAACTTAAGGTTTATATTATAACCTTAATAGTAAGATAAGTATACCTAGAGATATTTAAATAGTAATTTAATATTTTATTATTATATATAATAAAGTAGAATTTATAGGAAGAAAGCTATTTAAGATATACTAAGTATACTTTAAAGGAAAAGATAAAGTATATTAGAAAAAGGCAGGAGGTACCTAATATACTAAAATATAGGATTATCTTCTTCTTAAAGGAATCTTCTTTAAGAAGGATAAAATATCTATTCTACTTAAACTTATATAAGCTCTTTAGCTTAAAAAATTCTATAAATAGATTATTAAGGAGATTAAAAATATAAAATAGAAGATTAGAATATTTTTAATTCTATATAAAGATAAAAAGTTTATTAAAGATATTATCTTAATAGAGGTATTTTAAATATTCTTCCTAAAAAAGAATAAAAAGGAGAAAATATATTAAATTTTCCTATCTTTACTAACTCTTTTAATTCCCCTAGCTCCCCCAAAAGAAAAAGAAAAATCCTATAATCTAGACCCTTACTATTAGGAAAAGATACTAGATAATATACCTAATGCAAGGAAGCTTATTAACCTTAAGAAGTTTTATATAAAGGAGATAAAATATAGAAGAGAAGAATATAATATCTTTAAAAGTAAAGCCTATATTTTTTATATAATATATAAATAGGCTAGTATCCCTTAAGTATAGTTTATAGGAGTATTTTTTATTATACTTAAAAGGAAGGCTACTATTTATTATTATAATAATATATATAACCCTTATAAGATCCTATCCTTTTACTAAATAGGAAGGATAATATAAAAGAAATATAAGGATAAGATAATATATTAAAATTACCTTAGGAGGTAGTAAGAAGCCTTATTTATTAAGATACTTTAAAATAATAAGAAGATATTATAAAAAAAGGTCCTAGAAAAGCTTTTCCTAGAACTAGAAAACCTTTAAAAGGTAGTTCCTATACTTAATTAGAGTAAAGATATACTATAAATATAAATTATTAGTACTTATAATAATATTAAAGATTTCTTTTATTACCTTTAAAAACCCTTAAATACCTATAAAGGTATATACTACTAGCTTTAAGCTATGCTAAGAAATATACTTATATTAAAGGTAATAATAAAAGAAGTCCTTTAAATTAATAACTTAAACTAGTTTTAAATTAACTAAATATACTAAGGATAGATCAAAAGTTACTATTAGTACTCTTAAGCAAATAAGAGTAATAGAGCTTAAACCTACTCTATATAACTAAGTTAGAAAATATATTATATTTATAAGAAGCTAGGCTATTAGTTAAGAAACTATATTATAAAAGAGAGAAAGGAGTTATACTATAAGTTTAAGAGGAGCTATATTAATAAGGTATTTTTAATATTCCTAGCCCAGCATAAAGAGCCTAATAATAACTTTAATAATAATAAATCCCTTACCTCTAATAAGAAGAAAAACTAAGAAGGAATAAGCAAAGCCTACTATAATAGTAGCATATAATATGCCTTCTTTATAGGCTTAGTAGAGATTAATATATCCCTTATTTTAAACTGACTTGCCAATTAAGCAGTCTTATACTTCTTTACTAAGAGTAATCCCTTTAAGAAGGAGAAAATGAAATCTTATAAGCTAGTATTATAGTTCTTTCTAAATAACTAATACTTAGTAGTAATATTCTAAGGTATTATCCCTAATATAGGTATTATAAACTTCTTAATTAGTAATTATAAGTAATTTATTATATTATAAAGAAATATTGCTTCCTCCCTTAAGCTTAATATAAAGGCAGTAGGAGAAGTAAGAATTATATTTAAAGGAGGAATCCTAATAAAGTTACTAGGCATAGCTACTATACTAATACCCTTTAGAATTATAACTTTCTATATTATACCTATAAATACCCTATTTCTTTTATTATTATATAATATAAACTAACTAGGTATTTATTTTTATAATATTAAGGAATACCTAGAAAGAGGTAATATTTAAATTCTAATAGTATATAAATAGGGGTACCCTTAGATACTTCTAAAGATAAAAGAATTATTTATCTAGAGTAATCTTACTAAGGTTAAATTATAATAAATTTACTATTATTTTAATTATCCCTTTATAGAAAGACTTTATAAGCTCTTAAATAAAGTAGGCTACCTAATTAAGTAGGAAGCTATTAAAAAACTTACTAAAGTATATAAAAAATACTAGCTTTATATAGAATAGCCTACTTACTTTAAGTTTATTATCTAGGATAATTATAATTTTAATTATTATATTATTACTAATACTTTCTACTTAGAAGGTAGGCTTATTCTTTATATTATTAATTTAGCTATTATATTTAATATAGCTTATTTCCTTCCTAATAAATCTACAAAGACCCTTTAGAGAAGTCTTAAGCTATATTAAATTAATATTTACTAAGGACCACCTAATTAGATTATTATAGATACTAGAATAAATTATATATTAAGAGAATTATATTAAGAGGTAAGAATTATAGGTATCTCTATTAATATAATACCTATTAAAGCCTATAATTTAATTAATAAGATTAAATAATATTATAAACCTCTTTATAAGGCTTATAAGATAATTTAAAAAAAAGACCCTTCCCTTAGAATTAATAAGGCCCTCTAATCCACAGTAAAGGCAATTAATAATATAGCTAGACCTAATAGTCTTATCCTAACCCTCCTAGTATTTAGGGCATACCCTCAAATAATATAAAAATCATCCCCCTTACTAAGAATAATAAAGTAAGCAAAGGCTATTTAAAAGGCAATAGTAGAAATATATTGCCTTTATAATAAAAGGAGAGTAAATAAGGCCTTAGCTACTTATAATAGTCCTAATACTTTAGTAACTATTAACCTCCTACTAAAGTTAGCAATATATATTTAAAGAGAGAAAGAAGGCTAAATTAGCTTATATATACTTATTACTAATAATAAAGAAACCTATATAATTAAAAGCATAAAAGGACCTATGAATTTTTGCTTAATAGTAATTAAACCATATTATAAAGACCCTAAGGTATAAAGTAAAGCAAAAAAGAAAAGTAAAAAGCTACCTTTTTATTCTTTTAATTATAAATCCTAATCTTAATCCTTAAAAAACAAAGGTATAGCTTTATTTTTAATAAAATAAGCTATAAAAATACCTAAGAAGGAAATTAATAATACCTTACTATAGTCTCTAATAATACAAAAGAAAGGGAGAGGCTACCTAAGAAAGAACCTTATTATAATTAATAAAGTACCTTTTATATAAAAATAAAGAAGAAAATAACCTTAAAAGAATCTTACCTTATCTTTTATAATATATACTACTAAGTAATTTAAACCTAAAATTAACTATAAAAAATTATTCCTTTCTACTAAAGAGAAATCTAATCTAGACTTAATAATCTAAATATATAAGAAAGATATAATCTTTATACTAAGAAGACTATTTAAGAGATTAATAAAGAAGGAGATTAAAGGTCTAATTAAGAGAAATATATTTAAATTTATCTCTTATAATAAAAAATACTACAAAGGAATTAAAATCTTTAAATTATAAATTATTAATAAGATAAAAGGAAAGATATCTAATAAACCCTATAAAAAGTTAAAATTAGTAATCTAAGGCTATACTAATAAAAAGAAAAAAATTATTTTTACCTAATTACTAATAATTTAATAATATAATTAATAGCTAATCCTAATCTTAACCCCTTTACTCCTAAATAAAGGTATTTCCTTATAATTAAAAGATATTACCTAGGCCTATATATAATTATAGACTAAGCTAAATTAAATTATCCTTACCTAGCTTCTAGAAAGTATTAAAAATAATTACCCTTAAAATACTATTATAAGAGTTATAATACTATTCTATAGTATCCCTAAAGCTAGAATATATTAGTAGATAATATATAATAAGCACTATAAAGAAAAGCTTAAGATAATTATATTAACCTTTAACCTATACTTATTAATCTTATTAAAAGGAAAAGAAGGTTTTACTATTATTAGAATATAAACTAATAATATAATTAAAGTATCTAATAAAAAGTTCTTATAGAAGGAGAAAAAAAAGCTTTAAAAAGTATTATTTAAAGCTAAGCTAAAGGAAAAATTATTAAAAGAGAATCCCCTTACCTTTAATAGAGCTATTATAACCCTTAAGAAAGGTAATATTATTACTATCTACTAAAAAGGCTAAGAAAAGAAGATTAAGATAGTTAAAGCTAAGAAACCTAAGCTTATAAAGTAATAATATATTAAATAATAGGCATAAGAAGCCTATATAGCTTTAATTTACTAACCTAAAGTATACTATAACTTATTAATTATTATATAATACTAGGAGCTTAGTATAGCCTAAGTAAAAGCTTTAAATAAAAGGCTTAAATAGTAAAAGGATAATCTTAACTATAGCCTTATATTTATTTTACTTAATCTTATAATAATAAAGCTATTTATATTTATTAATAAAGCATTTATAAATAATCCTAATCTCTCCTTATAATTTAGATTTATTATTCTTATTATAAATAAATATATAGATAATAGAACCTTTATAATAAAAGGAAATATTATATATTTTAGCTTAATTAAATACTAATAAGTTACCTAAAGTATATTTACCTCTAAAATCTATAGTATAATAGTAAAAGCTAATATTATATATACCCTTATAATAACTCTTATAGAAATAACTAACTAGCTCAATTTGCCCCCTATTCTAACTATTATATATATTAACTTATATTCCCTATATAAATACCTTATAAAAATTAAAATAATAAAGAAAAAAAGATTAATAATTAATATTATAATACTTAGATAATCTTATAAGAAATATAAACTTTATAAAGTAAGATAGATTAATAAAGAAAATAATCTAACTAATACCATTATAAAGGTAATACCTAATTAAGCCCTAGAGTATTTTATTAATAATAATAAAGCAATAATTTAAATAAAAGGCTAGGTAATAAAAAATAAAATATAATAAGGAAAGCTACTTAATATAAAAGCAAAAAGCAAGGGCTATTTACTCTAAAATAAAGGCCTATTTTAATTAGAAATAAAGGCCTTAATATAAAAGAAAAAAGCTTAAGTATTAAAATATTATTTGCCTTATTAAATAGTATATATTTTCATATTTTAGCTATTAGCAATAAGACTACTAAATAGCCTTGCCTAGACCCAGAAGAGGTATTATTCCAGATCATATATTAGATTCCTAATACTAACTTTAGGCCTTATAGCCCTAGCTAGCTAGAAAAGAAAAAGATAAATATAATAAGAACCCCCTTAGCAGCTGCTAGACCTATAACCATGAAAACATCACAATAACCCCCGGGATAAACCCACAGAGGTAATAAGAGAAATCTTTAATATTATTATAGGCACTAATAACTTATATTTATAATATATCTTTGCTTTAGTTAAATATAGGGACTACCTTTTAAAGGTTTTCTAGTTCTAAGAAAAGCTTTTCTAGGACCTCTTTTTATAGTAATTTCTTATTATTTTAGAGTATCTTAATAAATAAGGCTTCTTACTACCTTCTAAGGTAATTCTAATATACTATCTTATCCTTATATTTCTTTTATATTATTCTTTTTATTTAGTGGAAGGATA
Organism: Calonectria henricotiae; assembly: GCA_020623695.1. Lineage (NCBI taxonomy): Eukaryota > Fungi > Ascomycota > Sordariomycetes > Hypocreales > Nectriaceae > Calonectria > Calonectria henricotiae. The sequence continues at coordinate 452,526 of JAHVYB010000009.1, read as the reverse complement.
AAGTCTTATAAGGGTTATATATATTATTATAGTAGTAGGTAGTAGCCTTCCCTTTAAGTATAATAGAAAATACTCCTATAAACTATACTTAAAAGATACTAGCCTATTTATATATTATATAAAAAATATAGGCTTTATTCTTAAAAATATTATATTCTTCTCCTTTATATTTTATTTTCTCTATATAAAGCTTTTTAAGGTTAATAAGCTTCCTTATATTAGGTATATTATCTAGTATATTTTCCTAGTAGTAAGGGTCTAGATTATAGGATTCTTCCCTTTCTTTTGGGGGAGCTAGGGAAGTTAAGAGAATTAGTAAAAATAGGGAAATTTAGTATATCTTTTTCTCTTTATTCTTTTTTAGAGAGAGTATTTAAAATGCCTTTATTAAGATAATATTCTTAAGGAACTTTTTATCTTTATATAGAATTAAAAATATTCTAATTTTTTATTTTATATTTTTAATTTTCTTAATAATTTATTTATAAAATTCTTTAAACTAAAGAGCTTATATAAGTTTAAGTAAAATAGATATTTTATTCTTCTTAAAGAAGATTCCTTTAAAAAGAAAATAATCCTATATTTTAATATATTAAGTACCTTTTACTTTTTTCTAATATACTTTATCTTTTCCTTTAAAGTATACTTAGTATATCTTAAATATCTTTTTTTCTATAAATTTTACTTTATTATATATAATAATAAAGTATTAAATTATTATTTAAATATTTCTAGATATACTTATCTTATTATTAAGATTATAATATAAACCCTAAGTTTCTAAGGTAATTAAAGATTTTAAGTAATCTAGGATTAAGGTAAATTCTTAATATTTTTCTCTTTTCCCTTAATATCTCTAAATAATCTCTTCTTATAATATAATTATATTTTTTAAAAAAGGGTTTTATTTATAATTAGCTTAAGATTTTTTTATATTTTTAGCTCTCTTTCTATTTAAGTAATAGAATTATTTTATTTAAATAAAAAAAAAAAAAAGGATCTTTTATATAATAAATATAAAGAACTTTATTAATAATTATTATATTAATCTCTTATATACTAATAATAATAATTATAATATTATTCTAATTAATATATAAATATTTTTACTAATAATTTCCTAATTAATTACTTAGAGCTATACCTCTTTATTTAATACCTTATTAATCTAAGGAATAATATAAACTATTCCTAGACTAATTAATATAGATTTATCCTAGGGATTATTATAATATTTTTATAATTATAGGTCTAGTAACTACTAAGAGGGTTCTTATTATATTTATCTCTATCTCTTCTAGCTAGCTAGGGCCGTGAGGCCTGAAGATAGTATTAGGATCATATCATATAATCCGGAATAATACCTCTTCCAGGTCTGGGCAAGGCTGTTTAGCAGCCTTGTTGCTAATGGCCGAAATACAAAAACACACGCTATTTAACAGGGCAAATAACGTTCCAACATTTTTGTTTGTAAATTTTAAATTGATCATTTGCCATGCTGGAGTATTGTATACTGCATATCCCCGCTAAACTATGCAACGAGCTCTTCATTTGCGGTTCATATCGATTCCATGATGTCGTCTAATGCTGGTTTTTTGACTGATTACTGGCTTTAGTAGCCAGATGCGACGGAGCCGTCATTAGATGAGCCAAATGTATACGGCTGCATGTTAATGGTATTGACAACCCAGGTAGTACCTGCATCGGTAGTCGAAAACCCAGATGAAGTGGCAGCGTTAAGCTGAAGCGAATCGCCAAAGGTCGTATCGGCTGCGTTCAGAACAATAGTGGTGTCAAGGTATTCTGCAACGAATCAACAATGAGTTCCGATGAGATGCTTTAATGCACTTACGGTGAGCTCCCACGCTTCCGCTGCAAGCGTTTTCTTGACACTCAACAGCAGTCTGCCAGTTCTTGGCCTTCTTGGACGCTTTATGATATTAGAGCACGGTTAATTATCAGGGAAATACAGCCACTTACTCGTTGACAAAATCGAGATGACTTGGCCGTTCAGGCTAACAGTCTGGTCATACTTGCTAGTGTTGTCGTTGTATTTGTCTAGTCGGACTGTCAGCCTCAAATTTAGCTAAAAAAGACGTGGGCCTTTTACAATGAATCGTAATTCGGTCACCCTTGTTCGCAGGGACATAAGTGCCACCCTGTTGTTCATTGTCTATTCCAAAGGATATCAGTAAGTGGCTCGGTGAGAAAATGAGACTTGTTTCTGGAGGAGTGTACTTTGAAGAGTGCTTGCCATGGTGCACCATTGGCCAGCAATGGCGCCACAGTTTCTAGTAAGAGCAGTTAAAAACTATCCATAAAATCAAACTATTGGCGATAATTGGAGTCTGCCGTCTACTTACTGCGCAGGGCTTGAGAACGAGACGGCGACCGCCTGCACCAAGTCTCCGCTTGTGCAAGCCATACCAGGCCACAACGCAAGACGGTCAACCTGCGGGCTCGGGGTCTCGGGGAGAACTAGAGTGGTATTTGATTCCCGAATCCAAGCATTTCCAGTATAGTCTCCCTGTTCCAGGTAAGGTCGAAGCCAGAAGTAAGGGCCAAACGAGATGCCGCTTGACGACTGAGCCGTGGCAGCCATCACAAAGACTGATAGGCCAATGATGTCAAATGATGAAAACATGGCGAATGGATGAATGTATGGGTGAATATCAATACTGAGATGCCGGAATAGATGCTTTTGAGATGTGATGAATATTGTTCAGACACCAAACCGTCGCTCTCCATTCCTTTTGTATTTCATCCTCCAGCGATTCGAGGACTCTCCCAGGAGGCTTTTTACTTCTGCAGAACATAATCCATAATTAATTGTGGATGGTATTATGGACTCAGAGGACACTCTGCGTTGAGTATATTAAAGCCGGAGACTTTGGGCGAGTTGTAACATCGCTGGTGGGGTGAAATGCCCACGACAGGTTCTCAGGAACCTTCCGAAGTGGATACGCAACATGCTTCAGTGTAAGGTCGATTCGCTAGATGGGAAGGTTACGGGATTTGGGCTGGAAAAGAAAGAGGAAATTCCATTCGAGCATGGCTCTATCTTCAAGGGCAGATAGACCCTTGGTGGAAACTTGACGCGTGTATAAATTTGGTGTCAGAAATGACCGTGCCACTTGACAGTCATGAAAAATGACAAATGGCCAATCTTTCCTCTGTAAATAACCTCTTAACGGGTACTATATTAATTCGCGTTTCTGGGTTGATTACGGCTGGGAGAAACAGACTCGGAATATTGGGAGGACGGGTGTGTCAAGTAAACGCCAAGTAAATTGAAAGGCCTAAGGCAGTTGGTTCACGCATTGACGTTGGAACATTCTACCAACCCACCATGACGATTGAAACCATCTTCAATTAATCGTATACAGCAATGGTGGGTCAATTTTTGGTTGGTGTGACACTAGAATGATGCTCCCGAGGTGCCGAGTTCCATGGATCCACCACAACGGCATTGCCAGCCCTATGTTCAAGTCATGGGAATCCCGATGGGCATGATGGATCCCCGCTATTCGCCCAACTTATCAACAGCTTTATGCGTGCTCTACTCGATAGGTCTTGCGTAGATGATCGGATTTTCAACATACTCCAGGGTCATCAAATGCAGACAGCAGCAGCCGGTAAGCTTGATGCTGAAAGTTACACAATAAATCTCAACAGCTTGGTTTAGTTTGCTATGAGTGACCCTTTCTCGTATGGTTATAGCATCGAGCAATATCTTCATTGAGCTCGTAAAACAGGTAATTCGACGACATTGGTCATGTGGGACACGGGAACGTCAATAACGCTTGCCCTTGCCCGAACGTTATTCGTATTCTCAGGGTACCTGTCAGAAGCGGATCCTTTCAAGATTCGCCCTAGGTATCGCAACAGAACACTGCTACTTGTGGGATGTCGGAAAGAGTCTTGAATGTCCTCCAGGGAACGGCCACGCTTCTCTGGCATGAAGGTGGCCAAAACACAGACTGCAATTAGAGCGAGACCACCAAAAAGAAAGTAGGCGCTAAAATATGACCCAGCCAGGAGGATTGGGGTGATCAGTGCGACGACCCAGTTGGTGAACTAGAAATATTCCCGATGTCAGTAATGACCTCGATTGTTCAAGGGTAGGCCCGAGATATGGCATTAGAAAGAATGACGCGTCAAAACGTGACGGCACTCACATAGTTCAATCCCATGGCGACCAAATTGGCTGCTGCCCGCGTGTTGCCCGGCTGAATCTCACAGGCGTAGACCTTGCAGATAATGTTCCAGGTGGGATTGTACACCATTCCAATCAAGAAGACGGAAACAATTACGACCCAACGGGCGGCTACATTGGCATTTACAACGCCGGCTGCGTAGAGGCTGCCGATGAGAAATATGCAACCGCGCAGACCCAGTCCGCCTGCGATTGTCGATGTACGACGACCCCATTTGTCTAGTAACAAGAAGGCCGGGATGGACACGGCTCGCCTGACGAGAGACAACACGCCAGACGCGACAAATGTCGACTGACTGGACGAGATGACCACCTGGGCGAAAAGTGCCTGGGCGTACTAGTGGCATCAGACTCGGTCAGCCAATAGAAGACTCACAGTACGGGATAAGGAAGAAGGCTCACGTAAGTGATGGCATCGATGCCCGACAGCTGGACGGCACCCAAGAAAAACAGGGCGAGAAGCGTACGGGCGCAGTATCCACGCCGAAACATGAGCAAGAAGAGACCTGCCACCCCGAAACACTGGGCTGCTGTTGCGCCATAAGAAAGTCGCGCCGAGCTCCATCCATGTCAAAGTCGAGCTGCTGCAGCGCCCGCAACGCCTCAACCGATCGCCCGTTGAGCGTGAGCCAGCGGGGGCTCTCAGGCACGACTCTGCACGCTAGCGCCAGCGTCAGGGAGATGGCGACCTGTACCAGGTACGGGAGACGCCAAGTGACACTCGAGTTAACCTTGCCAGTCCCGAAGCACGAGAAATAGCCCAGGCAAACGTCCGCCGTCGCCATGAATTGGGGCAGAGACGCCAATCTGCCGCGGCGGCGCAGAGGCGCAATCTCGGCGATGTAGACGGCAGAGTTCCCCAGGCTCATGCCCTGTTCCAGACCGTCGATGGCGCGGCCTGTGATGAGTTGCGTGAGCCCAAACGCAGTCCCCTGGAGCACGGCACCTGCGGCGAACAACAAGGCGCCGGGGAATATGATTTTCACCTGGCCGTATCTGTCTGCGAGAGAGCCAGAGAAAATGGAAGGGAAGATTCTGGTGAGAATAATCATGGAAATAGTGATGCCGTGCAGAGAGGCTGACAAAGGCCTACTACCCATGGATACCTCGAACTGGTGCATTGCCGTCACGGCGCCAATACATCCTGTATCATACCCATTTAGCAGACCTGTAAAGGATATAATGTTAGACGCCGACGTGTAGTTTTTCATCAATCCCAAGGGAGACATCTTTGTCGCGCCCAGCTGTGGTTGCTTGATGGAGATCTCATTCCCACCCAAGTCAGCGCTCTTACGCAGGATTATTATAAATCCTCTCTCGTTTAAACCACCGCATGATTGGCAAAAATTCTCAGAGTCTTATGCACGCTAATAAGAGGGTTAGATAAGACGTTCCCCCGAAAGTCGGCCGGCAGCTGGTTGCATCCTCTAATCGGCAAAGAGATCATGGTGTTGGTCACTAATGAGCTGCCCTGGGCATTTGGAGCAGCCAACGCGATCTTTCACTGGAAGAGTAACGGATGATATTTTGAGCAAAACGCATAATGGGCGCTGCTTAGTCGCTTGGCAAAGGTTGGTGGTATGACTTGAATCATTTCTGCACATGGGCAATTGAACTCCAACATTTCCAAAGAGACGGCGCGTGAATAAGTTGCTAAAATGTACATATGGAACTCGATATATCACTGCCAGCTTTTCTACATATCACAACACCATTCTCACACCACACTCATCAACTATTCGACAAACTTCCACATCACATCTTCCCATCCGATCCTCCTCTTGATCTTGACATTGCATCTTTTGGAATTAAACACGGGGGTTCTTGCACCAGTCCCCAACACCGGATCCTCAGAGTCCGGAACATGCGCCCCCTCTACATCAAACCCGACCGCGAGAACACCAACAAAGCCCAGGTTCTCTGTCACAGCCAGATGTCGTCCCGGGCAAAGATGCTTTCCGCTCCCAAATGGGATATGGGACCCTCGCCGTCGCTTTTCATCTTGCAGCGTGACATTGAGAAACCGCTCCGGTACGAACGAGGGCGCATCGTCACCCCAAACCGACTCAACCGCATGCGTCACACTTGTCGACCACTGGACATTGATGCCCTTTTTGAGCAGATATTGGTGACCTTCGCTGTCCTTGATGGTAGTGTCATCCATGACACGCCTGTGTGATACAAAATGGGTGTATTTTCGCAGCACCTCACGAAAGCAAGCCAGGAGAAATGGACACTGTATATTGACCCGCTTGGTGGAGATGGCGACGACGCGCCCTTCTTTGCAAACCGTGACGCTTGTAATGGCCTCCATCTCGGAACGAACCCTCTGCGTGTAGTCAGGGTTTGAAAAGACATGTGCAAAAAGCCAGAACAAACTATTGGCAGGGCCCGATGTTCCCAGCCAGGGCATCGTCATTTCCATGCCAGCTATATCGTGATTCTCGAAGCCCAATTCTCGGAAGAAAGCAGCTCGTTTTCGAATAACATCTGATATTGTTGGCAGTTCGTCATACCGGGCTCTATAGAATGGCTCCAAGAGTGCTCTGAGCTGTTTCTGGGCCCTCAAAGCATCAGAGGCAATCAGTTGCGGCATGAAATCGAGCGCGAGGCCCGCGATGCCTCTATCAAATTTCCTTTATATATTTAGCAATCGAAAACAACACCATTGGCGACTACGGCCACCACGTACCGTATCCAATGTAGGTCGTCGGGGGATATTGGGCTGTGACTACCGTACAAGGCCTCCATTGTCGCCCGACCCATATGGCCCCAAGCCCAATCATAGACATCTGAAATATTCACCTCTGCATCTGATTCCAGACTGTTGAACGATCCCATGAGGCTTGAGAGCGATTTAATGGTCAAGTTGTCCAGGGGCGCCCCCCTCAATGAAGTGACGAGGACGTTTAGCACACCGTCGACTGCATATCGGTTGTCTATAAGCCGTCGAGCCTCCTCGCTTAGTCCAAATATTGCGCCAGAGAATCCAACCAGAAAAGGGTCGATTGAAATATTAGGGTTTCTGACCGCTGCTGCAATCAATTCGCCCCTGTTGATGACGTAAATCCTACCAAGAAGCATGGGCACCGTGCAGATTGGCAACGGAGATTCATCACTAAAGAATATTATTATACAGCATCCCGGACAAGGCTAGAATCCCCATCAGATTTCTGGTGCCCGGCTTACTGGAGTCTTTTATGCCAGCTGCTGCGTTCCTTCACCATGGCAACCATGTGCCCGACGACTGGTACCGTAGGCCTGAGTACTGGGGGTTCACGGGGGTCGAAAGTAGGATAAATGATCCTCTTCAGGTACAGGATGAGAAAAGGGAGGATCACGAGAATCGCAATAGCAAGCGGAGAAACCCCTTTCTCACCATGTGGCAACATATCGATTGCTGGGAGACTTATGTGCTCTAATCCATCGGCGTCGGGCTGCCCAACCATGGTGCCGGAGTGGTTGGAGTGAATTGTGCGTTTCCTGAAGCCGCCCGAAGGCCTCGAAGGTGTTATTGTTTTGGGGAAATTTTTCGTGTGCGGAGGCTCAATGCTCCTCGGACAGGTGAGACAAGTTCATAGATAGGCCAGTGATTGGAGCTTCTTGTCAAGAGCGACCTGTGTGCCTGTCTCAATCAAACATGGTCGACAGAAGGCAATTTCTCAAGGTGTCCTCTAGCCGAAGTCAATTACAAAGTCAATAAAACAATATTGATGTAATGACTTAAACCCCAAATTGTTGGCTTCACTGCATTGATTTCATTTTTCATGAACCTCGACGGGAATCACTGTGTAGGAAATAAGACTACTGAGCATAAAGTGCCCCTTTCTTGGGCACCACAGATGCGGTCGGGCAGATTGCAACTGCGTGGTCTTCGGGTCATGAGTACATGGAGGCCATCCAGGAGCATCATAAAAATGAGGCGTCTGGGGGCGGTGGTGGCGCATCTGGATGGCCGCATTCGTCAATTCCCAACCAAAAATGGATTCGCAGGTGACCGGTTCATTCCCAGGCATGTTAGTATGTGGGGTAATATCGTGCAAGGCCAAAAAGAATGGCGAAGACCGGACGGAAGTGACTTGGTTAGTATTATTAAAATTCTACATCTCGAACACAGACGAATAAAATACTGGTTGATATGCGTAATTCTTTCAATAACTAGAGTATACAACAACAGTGATTAAACACTAAAAGCTCTATTTGCCATTGGTTCTGCGGAGATCGTAGCAGCAAATTTGAATCATTCATGTATTGACTTACGTGCCCAAATGGACGTAGGGAACCCATGGTGGGGAGTATATTCCTCGGCCATCATCTCCACCACACAGGACCAAGTTCCGTGACAATCTGGACGCCAGTTCAGCAGAGTCAATAACACTGGAATATTCCGCTGTCGTTATATCAGGGGCTCTTGCTCCTCTGTCACAACCTCCACCAACAGTCTTCATCCATTCACCCAACCAACCATCGCGAAGTTTTTTCATCGCCTTATGCAGTCCATAACACACCGACTTGTCGGTCATACCCTCATCTCCCACCCCTTCATACGTCAATCTGGCCATTTCTGCGTAAACATCATCTTTTACGTCCCACAATGTGCCTATGACATGGCGAAAGCCTGCCAATTGATAGGTGCTCATTAAATGTATGCTTCCATCAGCAAACTTCTCGTCATCTATCTTCCCCGTTCCACATGCCGAGGGAAAAGCAAGAAACGGTGAATATTGGCGAAGGTTCATTTCCAAGAGATTGGCCACGGTCAGCGGGTCATTTCCCGCGTCTTGTAGTACCAGATGGCTTTTCAAAGGATCTTTTTTGTCTGTGAAGCCATGACCAGCAAAGTGAAAGACCTTACACTGTGGTAAGTGTGCCATGACAGCTTCTTTATGCTTCCTCGGCTCTACTAAAGTCAGCCCCATTGACTCACATACATATCGTATTCCCTCTACTTCTTTGGATGCATATGGAAGACGTGAATGCCCGGGTGTGAATTCCATCGCATTTAATAGCGCCAGAGTCGGACCTAGTGATGCTACCTCCGAAGTAGAACGTTGCCCCTTGAAGGATAGATTTGATAGTCGACCCATAAGAAGATATAACCCTATCAAGCACAGTTTCAGATCGTTGGGCAGTATAATATCCGGCGGCGTGGATGGGGAATCTTGTCAAGGGTCCTGTTGGAATCCACCAAATATATGGCCAATCCTATCCAGGAGGGCCAAGAAATCCCAGTGCTTCGAGGATAGGGCTTGTAATAGCCTCCCAGAGCCATTCTAGAGTTTCAAGACTCCCTAAATTTCCTTCATTGGCTCTGGATCTAATGTCCCTGGTATTCAGCTTTATTAATTGCAAGGACCATATCTTAGACTACTCAATGATGAGCGCATCACAGCGGTGGTCGCTGACATTAATAATAACAACTGGTCCATTTTTGGCCACGTCTCGAGCCTGTTTTTCGGTCAGAGTGCCCAAGAAATTCCCAAACCCCAGTAATTTCCGGATCTGGACAATCAGTGTGTCGAGTTCAGCACTAGCGCTTTTACCAAGAACCGCTTTGCCTTGCGCTGGAGCCTTGTCCACCACGGCGGAACCCTGAGATGTGCTGAAATTTGAGCCACTATTAAGTTTGTTACGCAAATCAATGAACTGCTCTACAAGCGTGGGATATTCTTTCTGAAGTTGTGATATGCCCTCACGTATTTCGCTCATAGAGGCTGCGATAACCCCACGCCCAAGCTCTAGCAATCGGACTGCTTCAAAGGGTTCCCGTGAATCATTTAAGGCAACCGCCGCAGCATCCGAACCCACCCCGGCGGCCAAGGAAAGCATGTGCTGTTTATCAGAGCTTCCAAAAGACCGTGGGGCCAGGAGCTGGAACAAATGCATCGTTATGCATGAAGCGCTATAAGATTGTTCCAGGCGACAGCTTCTGCGTATAAAGAAAGCAAGATCTTGGTATCTGCTATCCGATCCCAATTCAAAGATTGATGATGTTCTAGTGCTTCTTGATACAGCTGTGTTTCCAAATCTAGGTCTGACCTTTTGCCAGTCCTTCGGTATCTCGCTCCGTGTGCTGCGCCGAGGTCTTGGAGGCGAGATGCGCGATCTGGGTTATCTTGCGGAGTGTGGTTAAGTGAATCTTGGCACAGCCATAAAGACAAGTCTAAGTCTGATTCTGCTCTTGTTTTACAATATTTTTCGTAGTAAGCCCACCCAAGGGCGTGAAGACTAGTTGCATGAATAAGGGTATTTATTGACGGATTTTCAATAGCATCTTCTAGGTACTCGATTGACAATTCTAAATCCCGAAAGTATCCCGTCTTTTGGTATTTATAAGAGTGGCTGATGCCCATGTTCTGAATGATGGACGGTCTATGATGATGGTCCCCAGGAGGGACCTTTTTCAACGCGTCATGGGAAAGTCGATGTGCTTTGTCCAGATATTCCATGGTCCCTAGTCTTTTGAGCTTAGTTTGGTATGTATCTGCAAGATAAATAAGGCGATTGATCCAGTCAGGGTGGTCCAAGGGCGTATTATCCACAGCTTCCTGGTGTGTTTGAATCGACAGGTCAAGGTCAACCAGGGCTCCAATCTTCCCATATCTATCAGAATACAGAGTAGCAAAGTGTGACAGTTGAGCCTGCCGGTCCCAACGGTTGAGGGGAGGTTTAGCCAGCCCTTTATGATAGAGCAAAATGGCTTTGTCCAAATCTATCAGGGTTCCTATTCGACTAGATCTATTTCCGTAGGCAGATGCCAGATGGAAAAGGCATATCAGCCAGTTCTGCTGTTCTTCCGCGGTTCCGTGAAGAGATTCCTCGCAGAATGATATCGATGCATCCAAATCAGTCAAAATTCCAGATACTGAATATCTACCACCATAGAGATATCCGAGTTCGAAAAGTCGAGCAGATCGAATCGGATCATCCAATGATATCATATTTATGTTTTTTTGATACTCCTGAATGGTGAGATCAGTATCTGACACGTTATCGTTTGCGTAGAGCCTGATCAAATAGATGGCTCTTAGGTCGTAGAGATGCATCGCATAATCAGGTTGATCCAAAGCCGTATTGTCAATGGTTTTTTGAGTGCTCTCGATTGCTGAATCCGGTTCCCTTTCAGTTCCTGTCCTCGTGTACTCACTCGGTAGCTGATTGCAAGACCTTGGAGTGCAGTGAGATGCTCTGCATATTCACGTGTCTCGCTCATGGCATCGCGATAAAATATAAGGGTTGGGTTCAGGTCTGCCATTGTTACTGACTGTCTGATATCATAGGGAACATCTGCCTAAGCTGTGGCAGAAGTGATAACAATTATGGCGGACAGCAGGCAGCATCGATGGGGACACGCAAGGCTGGAGGAGCCGAATTCCACTTCCTAGTTGGCGTAGATGCTTTCAACCCATATAAATATGACTAAGTCAATTCAGGAGTTTTTGGCAATAAATTTGAGCGAGATAAGACCAACAGCAAAGTAATAAACCAAAATATAGGCAACTGTATTAATATATATATTTTGAAATATTAACATTTAAACGAATCCAGTACCCAAACAAAGAAGAAAGTAGCAAGTTCGAGTAGTGAAAATTGAGTTTTCTCAAGTTCTAAGGCGAAGTTGGCCGCTCTCCGCTAAGACTTTTAGATACAGCAAAGGAATTCCTTGGGGTTTTGGCCGACCTGAAAACCAAAAGCCCATTCAGCATCAAATTTCCAGCGCTCAATGGGTTTTTGGAGTATCTCAGCAGTGCTTGGTCGCTGAAGAACATTGCCGCGTTCAAGCAACGGCTGGCGGGAATCGGGCTGCAGATTGTAGCAACCGGGCCCATCTACATCTGGTGGCAATTTTTACCATCTCTTCGAACAAGGTTCCGAACTCCGATGAGTACTTGAGTAAGAAACGAATAATAATGACCAGGAAACACTTCCAGTTAGAGAGCGTCTTGACAAGATCTTGGGCTACGCCAGCTATATCGATGATAGGACGAAAGCTTTTGCGGACGAGCTAGCTGATTTACCCACCGGAAAATATGAAGAAATAAACCACGCTTGGGAGGGTCTTATTGAAGCTGGTAACGAGGCGCCTTAACTGAGAGATACAGACAATATTCATCACATAGGCAGTGGCGACTGTCACGGCCATGCCAATGATGTACGACGTTTGGTTTCAAGGCATGGGGAATGGAGAGGATGCAATACCTGGCCTGGATTAAAGAAATTACTACTCTCAGGTTGAATCAACCCCACAACGGCATCAATTGTATTATCTATTTGAACTTTGACAAAAGCATTTCATGTCACTGCTAAAAGTTCGCTTCACTCTAATATTCTAAACCCTTGGGCAATGAAGAAACATGATGCAATGCCTTGTTAGGCTGAGAAAGCGAGCCCCGCCCATTTGAGGAGCAGCTGGTGGACTACGCAATGACACATTACGCGGCGGCTCTATAATTAGCTCGGCTTCGGAACGTCTGAAAGCATAAGATGGACCACCATTCAGAATAATTCTAGACGACTACCTCTCTCTAATTCCAGCAAGGTACACATCATTCTGAACAAATTCCTTGTAATTTCTTATCAAAGAAACATATACTCGCCTTCACCATGACCAACCACCACGACCCCGATGCGGTTCGCTCCCCTCCTTCCTCGATTGCACAGGGTGGACTGCTAACCTCATTTAGTTCGCAGCCTTCGTCGCGAAGCAAACTTCTGCCTTGCACTCTCACATTTCCTCGCTTCCATCAGAGCCATTCAAGGGAAACCCTTTGGCAGTCGTGTCTGCAATTGAAGATTTCGCCAAGGATAGCCCAGTTCCTATGGTCTTTCGGGGCAAAAAGCTTGAGATTGCCCGTAAAGCCTTGGCTTCACTCTCCCCCAAACCCAGAGTCGTCGTCGAGTTTGGTACGTTTATAGGCTGCTCTGCCCTCGCATGGGGCGGCATACTGAAGGGTTTAAACAATGAGGGCGCGGACATTCACGTCTTCACATTCGAAATGGACCCCAAGATGGTGCAAATATCACGGGATTTTGTCATGCTCGCCCAGGTGGAGAACATTGTTACAGTTCTTGAGGGTGCAGGTTCAGATTCTCTACGAAAGCTGGTTGTCGAGGGGAAAGTTAAAGAGGGAGAGGTGGACATGGTGTTTATTGACCACTGGGAGAAGTTCTACCTGCCAGACTTGCAGGTATGTGAAGAGCTCAAGGTGTTCCACAAGGGAAGCCTAGTGATTGCCGATAACACGGATATTCCTGGCGCTCCGGACTATGTCAAGTACGTCAAGAGTGGTGGAAGCGGAGAAGTTGGGAGGCCGAGGTACGAGAGTACGAGCCATGTGGCCGACACTGGAAACCCAGGATCGGATCGCAAGCCGGTAAGTTTGATTAGACGCATTCTTTTCATTCATGCTGAAAGCTGACTCTGAGTAGATCAATGTCGAGATTTCTACTGTTCTCTAGGAAGCTTGCGTCGTCTTTCGAATCTAAAACTTGCTGATGTTGCCATCGGACCGAAGGGCGAATCTGACGACGCGTACAGCAAGAGATGAGCAGGGGTCCAAAATGAAGGGGACCCACCACCGGATTATGATTCCGTCGGCAATGACACGGGAATAGGAGATATGTTGAATGCCTGGGGTTCGATTATGCAAGGAAAAACAGACGGAAGAAGCTACCCTACATGACTCGAATATTGACCTTGTTGTGCGCATTATAGACCACATGGTTGTTTGTGGTACTGCTGGTACAATTAACTAGAGAAATTGTTTCTTGGGCTTGATTTGATATAGAAACCGTCTCGATTGTTTGTGCTTGTGCTTTGCCATTTGAGAAATGAAGACGTGTGAATAATGCTCGTAGTGTTTAGAGATGAGAAATTTGATCATGCTTACTTACGCCTTGTTTCATCTCCCTCTCTTACTGATCTAGAGGGGGGAAAACTCGCCTGGATACCCTTGGTTTGCTGTTTATCCCTTCAATAATAAGACGCGGCTTTACTTAGACCTACTCAGGTATTTACAAAATTTCGCCGTAGGTTTTGCAGGCGCGTACCATCTGCTGGACCCTCAATCGCGTTAAAATTATCACTATAAAGAATCACTGAATCAGTAGCCAAAAAAACAAAAAAAGAAAGCCTCGCTAACGCTCGCAATCGTATCATATAGGAACAGCCCGATGCGGGGGTCGAACCCGCAACCTTGAGATTACGTGTACTCGTGTAAGAGTCTCACGCTCTACCGATTGAGCTAACCGGGCGTGGCTCTTGATGTTAAGGTTTGATTTCGCAATAATCATCTGAATAGCCTACGTGCAACGAATTTTGCCTCAGAAGGAGATTCTCGAGGGGGATAAGACCCTCTGTTGGAATCTAAGCATCTGGAAATCAGATATTCCCATATTTATTCCCGTGTACTGTATCAATGCTCTTGTCATTGTTCCCCCTCCGTTGGGGTTTGAAGAGTAGCACAACAATCATCGCAGTCCTGGAACACTGTCAACGCCGTCATTATACTCATTCCCATGCAATACTGGACCAGTTTTGTGAAAAATCTGGAGCCTAACACCTATAGGGTAACAAATGCACCAGAATGAAGGTTGGGCAGCAATGAGGCCAGTTTTCGCAAAGTTGTGTAACTTGAGAAAATTAAGGCAGGGCAACTAGTTTAAGCTTCCAAAAGCAAGAAAATGGCATTGGTATTTTGAATACGAGTATATATCAATATGTGTCCAAGGGGGAGTTTGTAGTAATGATGAAGTTGATTTTTAGCCACTTTCAATTAATGAAGGTAGAACTTCATGTGGAGTTTTAATTAGGACGGAAGGGCCCGTGTTGAGCGGTATTTGGTGAAGAGAAAGCGTTAAGATTGAAAATTTGATATCCCAGTCCATTGGTCAACAAGAGGTAACTTGGCCATGCGTCTCTTTTTCTATTGAGATTAGTGATTGGCCTTTCTTGGGTATGGCTTAGATACAACCAAGTTAGGTTAAGTGTACTTATTTATTTGTGAGCAAAAAAATTAACAGTGGGCTCAACCAGGCAGCACATCTAGGAACACATTTATAGTACAAATGTTTTTTTTGGATATAGCCAGTGGCATTAAAAATGCAGCCTCATGCCATATGATCAACTTTACTCCTCTAGGCAGAACAACTTTGAGATGCCATTATGAAAACGGAGGCGATAGGGAGGGCATCCCAAAATAATACCAGAGGAAGGGTACTTATTTATGTTTGGTTAAAATACAAGCAGGAGGCTTGACCAGGCAATTCTGGGAGCGGATACAATTAGTGTTTAAACAACTATGGTATTGGTCTCTTTTCGCCCTGACCAACAGAACAATCAACCTTAAGGGTACTTATTAGTGAGTGGGATAGTCATACTCCAAGTTGGTGTTAGCTGGTGGGTTGGATGGCGTGGCCGGCGGGCTGGAGAGTTCCCTCACTCTTTTAGAGGGGAAGATGTTATCTCCTTGACTACACTAGATCTTTAACAAGGCTACTGAAGCGGTATGGAAATCAGAGTTGGCGAAAAGTAAGAGCACTTTATTCCTTCATGAAGCGGTGTCACTAAGTTGACCGTCTGTTGACACGGGAAACAGCCTTGTGAACTGTTTTTGACCTTTATGGCCTTTGGAGATGCAATAGTCTTGAAAGCTGTTTGGTGACCGCAACGGCTTCCGTTGACTCAATCGGCGGCGGCAACAAGGTTTGAGAGTCCACTGAGTCCAGATAATATGGCCACCGTCAAAGGCTGGGTAGGAGCCTTGCTCACACACATACTGTTTGGCCTTGGTGCCGCTATTCACAGTTTACTTCTCACAGGAGAAGTTGCCCTCCATAGAAGAGAAGAGATTAAATACTAGTCGGGAAATACTAATCGGTATGAATGACAGACCTAATGCGCACGGGCGAATATCATCGATCAAAGAATTTATATTAAATCACAGACATGAATTTCTGATGATATCCAAAGAATTTCTATACCAGGATTAGGAAATCCATTTCCCCTCTCAACTCATACATTTCGTGGATGATTGTAGCCAAGCAGACTTCTCATGCCCGAATATGCAAAGTGGGCATATTAGGATATCCCACTAAGTAATATTAAGGAAATTTGATAATAGTTTAACGCAAAGAGCATGTTCGTAATATAGAACCGGGTAAAGAGGTCCGAAGATCATGAGGTGCTTTATGCTTTGCAGTGGGGCTGCGCGCTTTTTGACCTAGAAATAGATTGAGCTCGAGGAGCAGCGTGATTAGTTTACTACCTTTCAAACTAAGTACAAAGCCGCCAATTGACGCCTGGACCATTTTGTAACCAGAAAAATGCCAGTCGCAATTGTTACCGGGGCTGCCTCGGGCATCGGACTTGCTCTCAGCCGCCATTTTAAAGAACAAGGCTGGAATGTGGTCCTTGCTGACATTGACATAACTGCGGGGAACCGCGTAGCCCATGATCTGGGCGAACAAGTCTTCTTTCACAAGACTGACGTGTCAGATTGGGACGACGTGGCCTCTCTTTTCAAGAAAACCGTTGAGACATTTGGGTCCGTGGACTACGTTGCTGCTAATGCTGGAGTGGCCGACTTTCAAAGCCTCTATGACAAACAGGAAGGAGAGCCAAAGAAGCCAAATTTGAAGACACTTGACATCGATCTGAATGGTCAGATATACTGCCTGTGGCTCGCGGCTCATTACTTTCGCCAAAACGAGGGACGGGGTGGAACAATCGTGTTTACAAGCTCAAATGCAGGCTTGTACAAGTTTCCCACCAACCCTCAATATGCCGCGGCAAAGCACGCCGTGAGTAATTACACAATGGAAAATCAAAAGAGTCCAACCTTTCTAACGAAATAAATTAGATCGTCGGTCTAGTGCGCTCTGTTGCACCCGTCTTTGAGAAGGAACACATTCGAGTGAATTGCATCTGCCCTGCTTTCGTGCCTACCAATCTGGCTCCTGAGTCACTCCTAAAGGCAATGCCCAAAGAACACGTAACACCAATGTCGACTTTGATTCGCGCCTTTGATAATTTTGCAAAAGATTCGAATCTGACAGGAAAAGTTGCAGAATGCTCGCAGGGCAGCATTTTTTATAGGGACCAGCCAGAATACTGTGACGAGAGTTCCCGCTGGATGGGAGAGGAAAGTTCAAAGCTTTGGGAGAAGGGGTACAATAGGTAGTCGATATCTTCAATTCTACAAATACAACGAATAGAACTCTTAAAAATACTTCTAGCTCTCCATTGTGAATAATAGAGGTGGGCGTGGGCCCTTTAGTAGAGGACCAGTTGTCGTAGGATTGCTGCCCTGCTTTACAATGGAGATGCATGCTGGAGATGACAGGTCAGTGAGTGGGGGAATTGTTCCCGGACTGTAGCCCTGGAAGTAGGAGTCCTGGGCGGACAGAAGAAAAACGATATCGGCTGATCTGTGGCGCGCGGTGGATAAGGGGGTTGAGGTCAGTAGTCAGAGGTCGCCATCCATGAATATATTGACGACTTCTAATCGCATCTATTTATCAGCACCAGACCCAAACTGAGAATAATACTTCACAAACTTATCAAATAGCGCATCTAGAGGATTTGTGTTATCATCCTCATCCATGGCCATTAGCATGAAATGTATATCAAATGTCAGTGCCAACAGACACCTGAGAGAAGTCTCTGCAAAGACTTGCCCGCCCGTGTCATTCTCTCCAGTAACCTCCTACCACCTTTTGGCATACACCTCGCAAAAGTCTTTCTTTTCTTCCTCCGTGTAAGGCCTGTAATCGAGAACCTTGTTCACCTCGTTGAGTCACCTGAACATCTTTTGACACCAGGGGTCGCTAATGATAAACCCTTCATAATTTTGAATCATAAATTCAACGTCGACAAGGGAGATTTTGCCATCTCCCTCTCTTGGGATTTTCTTGACAACCTGTCCCAAATTGTACATCATGGATACACCGCCCTTCCTTGGCCCCGATCGACTGCATACGACTAACAACCTGTTTGAGTCTGGGAGACAATGTCATAGCCAACCAGCTCATCAATATTGACACCGCCCTCTTTGGCCAGCCTTTTGATCTTGTCCATCTTCTGGTTTTTCTTTAGTCCACCAATGACAGCTTCGTAATATGAGCTTGCTGGATTCTTCTCCAATCATATTTTCTTCATGGCGTGCAGCACAGCATGGGCCTTGGCGATGTCGTTCCGGGTGTTCTCGTCTTCAACATCTCCCGGATCTAGGGCGCGACTGTCGATAAATTCGTCAGTACTACCCAGTTTACCATTCTCCGTCTAAAAAAAAACCAAGCATTCTGGGCCCGTAAAGTGTTTCTCCGAATCAGTGGATCAGTTCAGCCTCTGCATCCTTTGTCGGGACTTGATGATTGAACGCATCGACACCCGTTTCTTCATCATTATGGAACTTGAGAAAGACCTTGGATGGTTGTGTATATGATTTGGTAGTGGGTTGATGCAGTCGCTCTACGAAGTAATGTGCACCCGCGTGTCCGGCTTCATATCTCATGGTAAAATCTTCTGGATTTATAGTTGACCATTCTTTGAAAAAGGTGCCGATGATGTATCTCAGCGGATTGGGTTGGCTCTCTGTCGTTTGGAAGAATCAACGGGATGTGGATGCAGATGTGCATGCTTTTAGTAGACTGGATCGTGGCGCAAGAAACAATGAGAGTCAAAACATTGCACAAGACAGGAGCAAGAGGCAGAAAATTAGTTTGGTGTCATACATGGCTATTGTTAAGTTTCTAATCACAAGACAAGTGTCGGTTAAGAAGTAAAGAATGCTTGACATCCAAAACAATAGCTTCTCTCAGTCACGTCGGCTCATTCGTTAGTGGCTAATGGGGGGTGAGTCAGTGGTAGATGCGGGGCGATACAGTGCCCAGTTTATTCTGAGACTAAGCAAATTGTGCTTTGCACAATAATGATCGACTTAAAGCTCATCTCAATTCCGACCTTCAATATTTGCCGGGCATCGTAGAATACAGTATATATGTCTAACATATTCAAAGGAAAATTGTTAGAATACAGAATACGTTTGTCCACCTAAAGCTTGGTTCTCATACGATTAATATACGGCACAGAAGCGTACTAGACTTCATCTAGTATGGCCTGCTGGGGCCAAACAAAGTTCGTCGAAGCCTCCTGGAAGAAAGAATGAGCTAACTGGTGAAGGAGCACTGGGCATACTATCTTCGACATGAAATAATTGGACAGGGCAATGGTTATTCTAACCCAAGGTTCACTCATCTGTTGGGAATTGGGCTTGGTACTAGCCGCGTTCCCCTGGCCCCTCCCTATACGAAAATGAAGCTCTTAAAACTTAGATTCGGATAGTACCCAGGGTCATACACACATCGAACAGTACAATTCATTCCATCTCCCCTTTTGCGGGCAAATTTGCAGTCCGAGCATAAGTTTGGACTTGGCATGCAAATAGGAATCATGTCTGAAACATCCCTTTCTCTAACCAATCATAGTGAGTTACGTGCCATGTAACTGTAGGGGTAAATAACAATTAATATGGGTCTTGTCTCAACCAATAGATCGGGGGCTGGCCCTGCGTTGTGTTTTCGTGTTGGAACGTTGGGTGTTGCACTCAGAACGCTTGGGGATTGCTGGCCATATTTGCCGGTTAAGCAAACCATGGCCCATTAACTGACATGAAAAGATGCAAATAGATGTTTTATAGCTATTAAATCCTCATTAGACAAACAGAAGAAAATGCCAATGAAAAAAGGTCAATTGGAAGTCTGTGTACGATTTAGCTACCAGTGAAACAAAGCCGTGCAATTGCCTCAGGGATAAAACATGCCAATTATGGGAGTAATCAAATTGAATACCTGGATGAATACACGGTACCAGGCTAGATCTTGATCCGTTGGCATGTTGGGCAGCTCCAGAAATTCTTCATAATTACCTTTCAGTATCCCCCAGGTCCGTAATATTATCCTTTTTTGACTTCTGTCTCTCTTCCTTTATTTCAATTATTTTCCATTCAGATTTTCTTTTTTTCTCCTTCCTTATCGGCATACAATGCCATTCAAGACTAGTCATTAGCACCATTTTAGCGACAAACTCCTCGCGTTCCAACAGCAGCGATGACTAGACGATCCATAAAATATCTGCTATCATGGCTAGGACTGCTGCAGGTTGCTTCTGCAGTCGACGAGCGGGATCCAAAATTTTGTGTCGCCGCTAACCCAGGTCTTGACGATGTTTATAATTATGTCTTTGGAGAAAACTCAGTATTCCCCTATAGCAGTGAGGATCCACCAACCTATGATGGTCATACCGACGCTATTGGTGTTTTTCAAAACTTACCGGGTGCGATGGCTAGGGGTGGGGTGATCTCGACAGGAAACGTTCTCAATGCTTTACCTGGGGGAACTCCAAACACACCCCTGGGACGTCCCGGTTCATCATTCTGTCCGGATAATTCGTTTGATGCAGCGATATACAATGTTTATATCACTTCACCATCAGATGGTACTCAATTCGCCAAAGTCAATTATGTTTTTGCCACAAATGAGGGAGCGTAAGTGATGGATTGATAAGACTAGATATGATACTAACGGGTCCGAATTAGTACAGGTTCAACTAGGGTTCCCGCTATTGCCCCGGATGCGATGCGAATATATGTGGAAGGTGTGCAAGTGGTAGAGATTCTGGCGGATAATGGTGTTTTGACGCAGGGTTCTGCTGCCAGCGGGTTAACTTATAATAAAGCAACAACTGTACAAAGTTATCAGGTTGCGTTAAAACCCCCTGGTGGTAAGAATATGGTATCTTTTGTTGTTTGTGATGCTGGTGATACAACCCTCGACTCAGCAATGTTTTTTAGTGTGGCCCCCGTGGATCCGACCACTACTTCATCAACCACTTCGTCGACTACCTCATCGACCACTTCATTGAGTACTACATCGACCACCTCGTCAACCACATCGTCAGAGTCTACAACAAGCATCTCATCAACCACTTCGTCAGATTCTACGACAAGCATCTCATCAACCACTTCGTCAGATTCTACAACAAGCATCTCATCAACCACTTCGTCAGATTCTACGACAAGCATCTCATCAACCACTTCGTCAGATTCTACAACAAGCATCTCATCAACTACCTCGTCTTCTACCACTACGTTGACTACCACATCGAGTGCTACATCAACAACTTCGTCAACCACTTCATCGACGGACACGTCGAGCACCTCATCAACTATTCCATCGACCACTTCGTCGATCGCTTCATCAGATTCAACAACAAGTATCTCATCAACTACCTCATTGCCTACCACTTCATCGATCACTTCATCAGATTCTACAACAAGCATCTCATCAACTACCTCGTCTTCTACCGCCTCGTCGACTACCACTACGTCGACTACCACATCGACTACCTCGTCAGCCTCCTCATCAGTCTCCTCATCCACTACCTTGTCGACTACTACCTCGAGTACTTCGTCAACTACCTTATCAACTATTACGACTACCAGTGACACTAGCAGCACCACATCATCTGGTAGTACTACCAGCACTACCAGTGATTCAAGCACAACTAGTTCATCAAGCTTATCCACTAGCTCTACTATTGCTATTAGTTCACCAAGCACTACTACCAGTGATACTAGCACCGCCGTATCGTCTGTTAGTACCACCACCTCCAGTGATTCAAGCGCAGCTAGTTCATCGAGCCCATCTACGACCTCTACTACTACCACCAATGATGAAACTACGACCAGTTCATTGACTACTACTGCCGGGGATACTAGCACCACCGCATCTTCTGGTAGTACCACCACTACTAGTAGTGATTCAAGCACGGCTAGTTCATCCGATCTATCTAGTAGCACAACAGTTACCTCCAGTGATACAACTACAACTAGCTCATCGAGTACTGCTACTACTAGCGACACAAGCACAGCTGCATCATCAGGTACCGCCACTACTACTTCGAGCGACTCAAGTACAAGTAGTTTGTTTAGCTCTACTACCACAGCTACCAGTGATATCAGTACAACTACTTCATCTATCACCACTACTGCCAGTTCCTCTACAGGAACTATTCTACCAAGTGCAGGCAGCTCATCGACTACGAATTTGTTGAGTACAACTGATGCATCTGTCACTTCAAGTACATCCGAATCCGCGACATCGGATAGTTTAATTACTTCAAGCACCTCGAGTACGCCAGGCGGATCAAACACGTTAAGCGCGTCAAGTACAAATAGTGTCTCGAGTATATCGACTGAATCAAGTTTGTCAACGGCTACAACCACCGTTCAGACAGCAACATTGACAGTGAGTATCGAGGGCATTCACATGACAGAATTTGGTAGCTAATTATTTCGTATAGATGACGGAATCAACAACAACAACAACGATGACAAGTTCAACCTCTTCGGCTGCTGCAACAAACCTACCCGCAATCAATGGATATTCGTTTGGTGGATGCATTGGCTCTGAAACAGGGTACCCAGGTTTTAGAGAGGTGGGCAGGGATCCAAAAATGACACCTACTTTATGTTTGTCAATGGCCCCAGGAGAGAGGTACATTGGAGTTTATGATGAGTTCGTGCTTCCGATATATCACTTAGTGATTACGTGAAAGCTAACCTTGATTTAGGATATGCTACGCGGGAGGTTCTCTGCAGCAGACAGAAGTTCTGGCAACTGGTCAGTGTGATATCTTGTGCCCTGGAGATAATCAATACTTCTGCGGTGGACTTTTGAACACTGTGAAAAATAGGATTCGTCGAGGTGTCCGCTTTCACAACAGAGATGCTCCCCCCAACATTCTTATGACCCTATATATTCGACTTGAGACACCATTGAGCTCATCATCGAGCTCATCATCGAGCTCGGCCCTGAGTTTATCCTCTAGTTCTACTTCAACATCGACGTCTGGCTCCTCTCCGGATCAAGTTGTCAAGACAATCACAGTATCTGGAGGAACTATTGTTGAGACTATAGCTGTTACCAAAACAGTGCAAAGTGTCATCACCACGACCGTCACATACAAGACGGTTGCTGCAAATAGCCCCTACACTATCATCACTACCGAGTATTGTGCTACTCTGACATATCACCAGTGTCTAGCTTGCCCCAACAAAGGAATTCCACTGGTGGAAATGACCACAGTTGTGGTTCCTTGTGACGCATGTAGCAGACAAGGAGAAAGCGAAATTGAACTTACTATTCCTGTCGGTGCTCTTGCCGAACCAACGCTGGGTAACAATGGCCCCATGGGGACATATCCAGCAGTGGATGCAAAACCAGCTGCGAACCCCGTTGAAGGTGGAGTTGGCAACGCAGTACCCACTGCCATCGTGGGCAATAGCTCTGGTGATCCAAATGACGCCACATACGGGGAGTCATCTAATACAGGCATATCGTCAGCGTCAGGTTCAGACAATGGTGTTGAAATCTCAGGATCAAGTGGGAAAGAACAGGGGCCAGGATCAAGTGAGAAAGAACAAGGGTCAGGATCAAGTGAGAAAGAACAAGGATCAGGACCAGAGAAAGAACAAGGGTCAGGATCAAGTGAGAAAGAACAAGGATCAGGATCAAGTGGGAAAGAACAAGGGCCAGGATCAAGCGTCAATGACAAAGGATCGGCATCAATTGACCAAGAACAGCAATCAAACCCGGGCACCAAATACTCGTCAGCACAGAACGCCAATAATAAGGGGTCAAATGCAAATACGCAAGAGGAATCAGTTGGTAACAATGCTTCATCTTCAGAGGTGAATCCCGACAGAAAAGGCTCGATAGAAGGCGAGCAAGGGAAATCGTCTGGCTCAACGTTGTCGCCTGTCTCCGGGGAAGATTCCGAGTCCAATGGGGAGGTTTTCGGCTCTGGTGATGATGAACATTCCGACTTTGAATCTGGTCAGACACGTCCTCATTCTGGGAGCAGTGGCGGTGCGAAAGACATCAAGGTAGAAGGGAAACCAACCGACAGTTCGTCACAGCCGGGATTAACCCAGCCCTTCTTACCCCCTGTCACCGAGACCTCAGAGTCAGTTAATGGGTCTCCACGTGGAAGTATCATTGACATCACAAGCATTTTTGCTTTTGGATTTGCAGTTGTAGTTTTGGGTTTTAGGTAATGTAGCCCTCGCCCTTATGGCCATGACAAACACTAGTATTGGTTGCAAAATAATTATCTAATACTATTTTATAAGTTCTTATTAAATAGTTCTACACTAGATTAAGTAGAGTACAATTCTTTCGTTGAGAATGAAGTAATCCTTCTTGATCTTCCAACTTCGTATTTTGAAAGGTCCAAGTCAGTGGAGTTGATTCATGGAAGTAAGCCAGATAGTTGATCGAGTTTGATAGGATGAGTGAGTTCCAGTTGAATGGCTTAAAGGATTCCCCTGGATCGAATCGTTCCTGCAACTCTTCTTGTCCGCAGTGTGGAAGGAAGTAAACGAAGTATTTCATCCGTACGTCTGAATTTGATTGTAAAAAAAAGTTAATCCAGTGGTTTCCGCTCTAATCTAAATTGAGGATTGACCCGTGTCCAAATATCAGGAGGATATTGTTATTGTCCACTTGTTGGTCTTGCGTTGCCGTATCCAAACTTGTAGCTTTACATTCTAACCAAGCTCATATCAATCTGAACATGAAACACTGTTGTTTCATTGGGGAATCGTCATGCCCTAGACAGCCTTTGCAGGACGAGAAAGAGAAAGTGAATTTGGCTAGGTCCTCTGTGTGGACATTCACAATACTTACAGCACATTTGGTAAGCGGTGGCACCAGCCGACAAGAAATATGTAGCTAATTTGGTGTATTTATATCTTTAATGCAAACAAGAATGTTCTACTCAAAGCACTACATAAGAAATTCCAGTTTCCCCACGAATATAAAGCCAGAAGAACATATTCAAATTAAATAATGAAGAGGCAGACTATAAAACTTATTTTTTTTGTCTTTTCCATATTCAGGAATTCCAGTAATTTTCCGATAGAGCAGCCCAGCATGGTTCCCGGCACACCATCGTCGCCACGGGCTTTTCTAAATTGAGCCGCAGAACGATGTCATCGAATAGCCACAGCTCTCAGAATACTCGTGATGTACGTCTGTAAGCGTTGAAAAGAAATCTTTAATTGTATAAATTGATATATTATTACACCGGCTAATTTACAGAATAAAACGAACATTCTCGAGAAAGATGATCAGATAAGATCCGGGCTCAACTATCAACAGCTGGTCATGATGGAAAATGGTTCCTAATTATCAAATGTATTCTTACATGATGCTACGTTTTCGCCTTGCTAAAGCACGTTGGACATACGTCATTTCAATTCTAACATGATAATACCTCCATGCCCTATTTCTTCTTTTCAGAACTATGACACTAGCATCCAAATGTAACAGAGGTGTCTAAATTATACGATAAACGGTTAAAATAGCCAATAATGGCAATGGCCTCGTCATATAGGTTAGAGAATCATTCGCCCTGCTGCAAATCGCGCACGTCGGTAATTTCGGCGTGCTAACCGATTGGCGTTTCCACATAGAGTAAGAAAGACCACTAGAGCAAGGTTAAGGTGGCAAATCCACCTGTCACGACCAGGTTCACCGGCCAGTCGCTGGGGAAATACGGGGCCAAAGCTGGGTGAATATCGGCCATTTGCATCGTCAAATCAAGAATACTCCGACATTATTGCGTCGGATCTGAGGGTCATCATCCTATTGGAGAGAATGGAGGGAGTATCGTGAGAGGTTAAGCGTAAGAATACATTTACGGTTTAGTGCCCGACTTGGGGAATCTTGTCCTTGCGTCAATACTGATTAGAAATTCGAGGTCAAGGAGTGTGGGGAACGACTGCTCACATGGGCGAAGAGAGATAAAAAGGGCTGGAACTCCCATGATTGATAGAAATGGAGACTGATTATACAGTGAAAACAGAATCTACGCAAAATGAACAAGACAGTAATTCAACGCCAAGTGTCCGCGGTCGAGTCCCTGGCCAAGTTACAGGAGGCTATCCAGAACCCAGGAGAGCCCGCACCCATTCCTTACCCATCGTCGGATGTAGGTTGTGCTTTACCACGTTTCCAGGCTACTTCTGACCTTGGTGAATTATTTAGGTCGATCATCTCAAGGTGGATGGAGATAGCTTCACCTTTGACTCATTCACGAGCGAAGATGCCTTGGTCCTAGGAAACCTACTCCACGCTCGCCTCCTGCCCCACGCCAAGGAGCAGCCAGCCATCATCTCCATTGCACTGGCGCACTCACACGAAGTTTTTAGAACCGTGACTGGCCCCGGCACTGTCCCAGAGAATGAGAGCTGGGTGCGACGAAAGAGGAACACCGTCGTCCGATTTGGGCGCAGCTCGTGGCACCTGCATTGCATGTTTGATGCCGATGAGGATAAATTCTACTCAATATTTGCCATTAGCCCCGAAAAGAGGGGCGACTATGCAATCCATGGCGGTGGAGTGCCTATTCACGTCAAGGGAGTGGAGGGAGTTGTGGCCACTGTCATTGTCAGCGGTTTGAAGCAAGAGGAGGATCACGGAGTAATCATCGACGTGATCAAGCAGAACTGGAAATAATAACCAGTTTATGGAAACCACGCCTTGATTTATGAGCGATTATATAATAATAAAACCCTCTTCCATTTATCCGAACTCCATACCCGTCTTCCTTCAAACCAAGTTTCTTGCATCTTTGCCTCCAAAATCCTAGACGCGTCGAGCATTGTGGCCAGCGCGCTATCTGGGGTCATTATCTGGACCCACCCCTTGCACAGAATGCGTGGGGCATTCGGATTGGCGACAGCATAGGACTTGACAGTGCCTTTGATGTCGTCTAGAGATTTGCAGTGACCCAGATCAACTTTTTGGAGGGCCTGTCCCAGCAGCAGGAGGTGCATATGGCCATTGACGAAGCCGGGAAGCACTGTATGTCCATTCAGGTCCAGTTCTCGGGGGTGGGAGTCCAAGCTACCAGCCTTGGAGCCAATCTCGTCTTGTGTTCCAATAGCTGTTATGATGCCATTCTGAACCAGCATGCTTTCGGCAAAAGTCGGTTGGCCATGAAGACCGGCTTTGGTTTTGGAAAAAATGTATCCATTTGTAAACAAATCGGCACTTGGTTCATTTGCTGTTCCCTTTCTCTCGCTCATTTTGCCGACAGGTTACTGTTTAGCTCCAACCAAAACCAACAACGAATTCCAAGGTGATTCAGCAGTGTAGAAAGAATCAAGCCTTGATCGATCCTAAAACTTAATCAAAATAAACATTCAAAATTTGCGAGCGTGACTGTTGATAATTATTATTCTCACTTGCTAGTTAGGTAATATATGCATTATCCCCCAAGACCCCGACGGCAACGAAGCCCAAGGAAGCCGATGAGAATCTGCGACAATGATTAGACGTAACAACACCGAGAAGCCGAGCACAATTACATCAAGGAATTACACATTTAAGATCATGACATAAATCATGAACAATGCCAAACACCTCAGCCACTATGTAGCACTTGGGCCGGCGGGGAAGTTGGCCTGGTATCATGATCGGATTCTTACGTACAACAATAGCATCGTGCTCCACCCCCGATATGGGGAATCTCCATACTCCCTCCGTTGGTGTAAACCGAATTCCTATAAAAAAAACGCTCGGAGGTTTACGAGATGGAGTTTACTCAAGAATCCCCAGACGTTCAACACCCTCGTGCCCTTTCAACCTAAGCCTTCAAGACAATATAGTTTCAACGTGATAAATAGCAAACCCGATTCCAAGTCGCCGTCTGTATCAGGTCCAGAAAATGGCCAATAACTCGATCCCAACCAAATCGCACAGGTCACCAGAAATTACGACCAGGCAGCCGGAATCGTCAACGATTTTGAGAAACAAAAGACCGCTAACGGAGAAGCCCGCTTCCGCTGCCTGGGTTGGAAGCGATTGACCGCCATCCTTGTTGTTAAAGCCATCGGACTTGGCACCTTCAGTCTCCCTGCCGCCTCCGCGACCCTCGGCGTTGTTGCGGGAACGTTTTGCTGTGTTGCTCTTGGTCTCCGCCTTGCCTTTTGTTTTTTTGTATAGACTGGGAACCAGCACAATCGCTTGCACCTTGGATCATGGGACATGAAATAGCCTTCCAAATACCTGCACATTCCATCTCTAATGTAGCGACACCATCGTCTGGGGCAATGGTATCATATTTCCATCAGGCACCTGCACCGTTCCATAGTGTGAAGACTACGGGGGGAATCCTACCTGAAGGTGTGACCAGAATCTCTGCCATGTCATCAGGCTTGTTAGGTGAGTAAATATAGCTGTCTTAAGATGTGACGCTATTGATAAATTGTTTGCCATTGTTTGTCTAGTGAGAGTGAGTTAGGTGGAGTTTTCGTGTTGTCCGCGATCAAAGATTTTCATAAAGATTGCTAGAGTGGTGTGGATTTTGGCATGCAACTAGCATGGGTAATAAGCAGCATTGAAAGGGCAGATTTGTTGACGGTACATTGGAATATCGTCTAGTTTTTAATCTCCTCTCTTCTATGGAGGGAAATTTCTCCAGCGAGAAGGAAACTGTGAATTGGGGCAGCAAGGCCGAACAGCATGTGTGTAAACAATGAAGGCTCCTACTCGGCCTTTGACAGTCATCATAATGCCTGAACTGCCGAGAGATACCACCTCAGAGGGTCCTTGAACCTTGTTGCAGTCACCGGCTGAATCAACGGAAGCCACTGCGGTCACCAAATCGTGAAGCTTTTCAGAGTGAGCGCATCTCCGAAGACAACTTTTCTGGTTAAGTGTATCTCCGTAAATTGGAACATTCTGTGTCTGTTTTATGGCATTGGACTCAACTCTATTCGCCCACCTACTGGGCACATCAAAGGTTATGGCCCTCATAAAGGTCCAACGTTGACCCACTGAAGCCTTTCTCCAATTCGGTTGTGTGGACCACCACTTTGGACAAAAGTGGAGGATTAACACGCGCCAAAACCTAAGCACGAAGTTTTTCCTCTAACAGATCGTTGTATTATATCCAGGTAGCAGCAGATAGAAGCAATACAAAGAAATGAAATAGACGTCTAATCAGCATTCTCCGATCCCGTTGGCTTGATTCTCTGCCTGTAGCCTATGTGGAGCTTGAGGTACCTGAAAAGGTGGTTGAACATTCCTTTCAACTTGGATGGTGGTTCATAGGGAAACTTTCCTCGGGTATGGTGCCTAGTGATAAATTTCACAATTACTAGACAGGAACCTCAAGTCTCCTGCTTATGGTTCCGGATATAATACATGCCAAATTGAATGACGCGTGAAGGGAGGCCTATCCAGGTCTGTGGCTTGTTTTTACAACACTTCCTTCCAGATCGAAAGGAAAACTTATCATCATGTCAAAAATGATATGGTCTTTCAAGAATGGTAGAACAAAGGCTTGATAATTTAATCGAGGCAAAGAATCCGCAAAACAAGCCTTTGCGAAACTGGCGAAGTTAATCAACTTCTGCCTGGATATGTTCTGTCATCGGTACACAAGGTTTGCTGTGTATTGAGGAGATACGGATAAAAGATTAAAATGGCTGTCAGAGTATGTTGTTATTGGTTGGTCTACATAGCTGGAGAGATCTCAAGACTGACCCGGATGGTAATTAACAAGTCTATATAAAGACGGTTGACCCGCGATAGAATCCTCCCATCTCAAACTATTAAGGCACACCCAACTTTACTAGTCAAAGCTACACAACTGCATTTCTTTCTCGCGAATATCTCACTCTCCACTCAACAATCATGCGGGTTTTCATCTTCTTGGGCATTCTTGCCTTAATGATGGGAATCTATGCTCATCCTACGTCCCCCTCGGAGGATCATCTCGAGTCTCCGGGCAGCTCCGCCCCGTTTCCACTAGGATATTTTCCCCCACCCTCTATCAAGATTCCCAAGTACAAGAAAGGGCTGGTGCGCCCGGTTTCTCACTATGTCCCGTACCACAAAATGACCGACGCAGAGAAGGCTGGCTTCGAAAAGAACAAGGCCCAACACAACCAAAAAGAATATGTGCACACCGCCATAAGCTTTGTTAATTCCGTTGAACCAAATGCTACGTACATTTTGCTCCAGGATCACTACATCGGTTCAAATGGCATTGCCCACGTCAATTTCCGACAGAAGAGCGACTCTGTCACGCGTGGTGTTGATTCATACTTCAATGTCAACGTAAGTTATAATCTGTTCTAATCAAGTACATACTTACAAACTATTTAGATTTCGCCAGATGGCAAGATATTCTCGTACCATAACGGCTTCCAAAAAGAATCTTCATCTGTGGGTTTGGCATCTAGGAGCAACCTCGACCCCGTCGCCGCTCTAGAAGCTGCAGTGTTTGCATTTGACGCTCCGGTGAAACTTCATAATCCAAGGGCGAAGCCGAAGATAAATGAAAGAGAAAGTCGGCACTATTACACGATAACCGGTACTGAGGGCGCCCACACGGATCCTGAAGTTGAACTTGTCGGTTTTCCGATGGGCGATGGCACTTTTTCTGATGCCTGGGAAGTCTTTATCGACGTTAAATATGATGCATGGACCATCTACATTGATGCCAAAAACAACAGGGATGTTCTTCGTTGGATGAGCCACAAGAACACTTTAGACAGTTTCAAAGTCTAGTACGTGAAAATCTTGAGTCTTCTTAGTTCTATCAGGTCTACAGCCCCTTTCTCATATTATTCGACAAATCAGTCTTAGGAAACCCCACGATCCCACTACCCCTATTTCCTTTTGAGAACACCCCCATACTGCCTTCGCTAAAAAATAATAATAAAAAAACCATAACTTGGAAAAAGAATTGAGAAAGGAATTTCTAACTATTTTTCCTTCTTTAGTCCCTGGGGAGTTAGAGACCCCAAATCGGGCCGTCGAAAAATGATTAAAAACCCTTCAGATAATAAAGCATCGCCATTCACCTGGGTTTCAAACGAACACAACAGCACGATAGGCAACAACGCCCATGCTCAAGTTGATAGTGCTGGCAACAACGCCGATGTATACGGAGCTCGCCCATGGGCACGCGAAAAACATAGATTTGTTTATAGTTACTCTCCTACGATGGAAAGCCCAATGTCTTATTCCGCTGCTTCGGTAACACAATTGTTCTATACGGTGAACAAATACCACGATCTTCTCTACACACTCGGCTTTACCGAGGAAGCTGGGAATTTCCAGAAGGATAACAACGGTAAAGGAGGCCTTGAAAACGACCCAGTTATTCTGGATGCCCAGGATTCTTCAGTACCCAATAATGCGGGATTTTTCAGTTTTCCTGACGGCATGAGCCCGCGTCTAGAAATGGGCCTTTATACTAAAAGTTGGCCTATTAGGGACTCCTCTTTCGATGCTGGAGTGGTTATTCATGAGTACACACACGGAAGTAAGCGGTTTATTCCCTCTTTCTTTCTTTTTTTGGTTTTTTATGTTTACTTCCTCACGCCCCTCCCTTTTACACACTAGTTAACCGGATCTAACCAAATGTCAGTGTCAAACCGACTTACAGGTGGCCCTCTTACGCATCGATGTTTAGATACCGCAGAGGCTGGAGGCATGAATGAGGGTTGGAGCGACTTCATGCCTACAGCCATTCTTCTCAAACCTCGTGATAAGCGCTCTACAGATAAATTTATGGGCGCCTGGTTGAAGGACGATCCGAAAGGGATCCGAAAATATCCATACAGCACTGATATGAAGAGAAACAATCTCACATACAAAAGCCTTGACTCCATGAACGAATACGATGTGCATTCGGCTGGGACATATTGGGCAACCGTTTTGTTTGAAATGATGTGGAACTTGATCGACAAGCACGGGAAGAATGACAGACAAACACCATTCTTGGACTCCCGAGGTGCCCCCACAGATGGAAGATTTCTGGCCATGAAACTTGTCATGGATGCTATGGCGCTGTGAGTTTTCTCTCCCTGTCCAATTAACATAGCAATTACATGAAAGGTGCTGACCGATGCAGACAACCATGCAACCCGAACATGATCCAAGCGAGGGATTCCATCTTGGACGCTGACACGGCGCTCACTGGTGGCACAAACCATTGCGAGATTTGGAGGGCATTTGCCAAAAGAGGCTTGGGTACTAAGGCGACATTTAAAGAAACTGACCGAAAGGACAACCACGATGTTCCGTACGGAGACGATTGCAAACGACGTTATAAATCACCAAAGGTGCCATGGAAAATTGACGACAGGCACAAGGTCATTCTCCGTTTTCGGGGAGCTCCATGGAGTTGATTACCAAACTTAACATTCGATTTATCTAATTGATGTGTTAATGTATTCAATTGTTTGTTGTTCTAATGTCGGGGTTCTCATTGTCTTGTGGTTTACCTAAGTGTTGGGGTTAGAGTTCTACTTAGATAACGCACAATGCTCAGTCACCTGGCCATGCAAGTACAGTATTAATTATTCCCAATTTTCAACTCAAAATATTATCGACTTGGTTCTCCTGGAGTGGTTGGAGAAGTTAAACCATGAAATAGCCAATATCGCCAACTCCAGTATCAAAGACGGGCGGTTGGACAGAAGAATATCTCTGGAAAGTGGAGAAGAGTGTTCCGTACGCCATCCACTAGTTAACTACTGTTGGCTTGAGGCGGACTAATGGTCGGCGCGAGAATTTCGGCAACACGGCCAGTCACGCGCAAGTCGCGTCTGGGCCATGATTCATGATTGCGTCGGTGCTCTTTACCCTGGACAACCCGTAAGAGGATTGGCCATGTCGCCGTACAAGAACAAGAAGGGACTATCCTCCTTCCAATCACTGGGCGGTACAAATAGATGCACTTTCCCACAGATGGCCTCAACTTGGTGCAGTTTCTAAGTCTTGCTCGGCGAAAACGCGCCGACGCCCGTTTTTCACGCCGACAATGACCAGCCCATATGAGCAAAAAGTTCCGAAAGTGGGGGTCTTGGACTGTGTCAGAGTATTCGCCGAAGTGAGCTGGGTTCTCTCGATGTTCACAATAGTGTCAATCGTAACCACCGCACTTGATTTCCTCGCATTGAAAACCCACATTACCCTGAAGGCCCAGCAAAACCTTTGCCATCCATCGGTCACGTTTCACTCAGGCCTTGGATGAATGGAACCCCTGGGATCCCGAACCGTGCAAGGCACCAAAAAATTTGATCAAACAATTGGACAACCTGAGACATCCCGTCATTTGAACTCACTCTTCCCTTTTCTGCAACAGCCATTTTCAATTTCCAATTTGCATTTTCTCTGCTAAAGAAAGCACAATGGCGGCACCTCCTAGAGAGTTTAGCTACGAGGATGTAGCCAAGCACAACACCAAGAAAGACGTTTACCTTGTTGTCCATGAAAAAGTTTACGACTGCACCGAATACATTGATGAACATCCGTAAGTATCATCTGACTATCTAGGGCCGGACTGTCCAATTACACATGGTTGTATGGACGCATGATGCTCAATAGTAATACATGACGCCTAGCCAATGCTGACTTTTTCATTACTGGCATGTAGGGGGGGCGATGAGATCATAATGGAACTGGCAGGACAGGACGCTACAGAATCATTCGAGGATGCTGGCCACAGCGACTTAGCACAAGAGGCACTGGCAGACTTGTTTGTCGGTAACCTTGTGAAGAAAGTAAGTCGCAATTGAAATCCTGCCCAGTTTTTATTTGGATAACAAACCGACGTTAATAGTCCCAGAACGCTACCGAAAAAACACCCGACACTTGGCGGAAAGCTAAGACCAGCATTGTCTCAGCAGCCATCATTGTTGCCAGCAGCATTGTGGCATTCTTTGCGTTTCAACTTTCCCACGGCTCTCCAATACTGCCATCTTCATAAATGGTGTTACGGGTCACAATAGTAACAATGAGAAGGAATGTCTCTCTGAAAGCAATTTAAGAGGGACTTGTCGTCAAATCAGCGTGGAAGGCTTGATTAATGAGTGGCTAAAAGAGGTTTAATATCGGCATTGATGAATCACTCTTATACTCGAGCGCGAGGCATCTTGCGAAAGTCTTCACCTTCCTAATGACCACTGGATTACTGCTAGGGCAATAATAGATCCCAGTCTTCTATCTATCAAC
The DNA here is from genome assembly GCA_020623695.1 of Calonectria henricotiae. Lineage (NCBI taxonomy): Eukaryota > Fungi > Ascomycota > Sordariomycetes > Hypocreales > Nectriaceae > Calonectria > Calonectria henricotiae. Next base: position 418,208 of record JAHVYB010000009.1, on the reverse strand, counting down.
ACGATATACACATGGTAATCAATTGCCTGATGTAGGTTGGGGCATCCGGCCAGAATGACAGTGCATTCAGCTACAAAAGTAGTCTAGTTCAGTACTTGAAAAACGACATTATGGACCGTGCCTAATTTCTTATAATTGCCCCAGGCTGAAACAAGCTTGGGATCTCCATAAGCGGTGGAGAAGGCCTGGAGTAAAAAAAAAGTGAGCAGTGGAAATAAAATTTTCAAAATTGAACTCTCTTACCTGAAGGCTTTCCCAGCCGACCATGCCTATACCAACGGGACCCGTCGCCGATAGCTGCTACAAACTCAAACCATGCAAATCTAACCTTTTCATTCTTGCCGACGTCGTTAATGGCAAGTGTAGCGAACTGCATAAATGGCTGCTCCTGGTACTCTCCGTGAACCTTGCCAATGTAAAACTTGGAGATGTTCTTCTCGTCTTCCGGCTTGCCATTTTCAGCCTTGATATCCATGACAAATGTGGATTCTGACAATGCCGTTGACTCATCGGCGGTTTCGAATGCCACCAATATATTAGGTTATGATTGAATTTACCCTTATCGCGAAACTCACAAATGGACTGGATAACATTGAAACCCGACCGCTCAACACCATTCTCTAGGAAAATTTGTCCAACTGACACGCCGGCAAAACCAGGATGAGACTTCAGTTCGCTCTGGAGTCTTGGCCATGATTCAAGGAACTTGTCCTTATGGCTAGTGGGGATTCCAGAGTAAATGATGGTAAAAAAGGCAATGTGGTGGCTGTTATTTGCAGCACAATGGGAGCCGAAGTTCTTGGTTAAATGGAGGGTTTGATAATTGAGAGCGTTTCTGACCCTGGATCAGAACTCACCGGAGTTCATGGTGCGACGTCGCCATCTTACATACTTATGGAAGTTGCAGAGATATGATCGGGCATTTCCAACCTGATTGTCCTATCTCGAAGCTCTAAGTTGGCGTACAGCGTATAAGCCGGCCCGAAGGCTGGAGACCAGAATGCGGACATATCGTTCTGCTCGGAAAATTCGGCTTGGTGATGTAAGTGCAATTGAGCGCACCGTTTACACGAGGGAGCCTATCGAAAGCTTTCGTTGAATCTGTGCTCAAATGTACTTCACGGTGGCGGCGAGCTGAGACTCGGCTAGCTATGACCAAGAACTTAAAATCTGTCAATACACCACCCTCGGTAAGGTGCATAAATGATACTTGGTGCGGGTTTTGGTTTCATGACAAGGCTGTACTTGGGAAACGGTGTAATGCCCAGCCGGATCTTATGGGTGGTGTCGGAAAGGGGTCCTCCGCTTCATCGAGTCCATGTGATCGGTGGCTTAGGGTTCCTTGTCTAGTTGGAAAACTGTGGTTATGGACACAGCAAGTTTGAAGAAACACATTTTCGAGTCAAAGATACCGATACAGACACTATGTGAATAAGGCCATAGTGAAATGAGCTAGGTGGATGTAAGGATCTAAAAGCTACCAGCCCGATCAACCAAATTCTTCCATGCCACCGGTCGGTCGGTGTCAAAACCTCTAGGAGATCTAAATCCCCAAGTTGCATCCGAAGAGTCTTGTAAGCCATATCAATGGGACGGTCCTTTGACTGAATAGGATTGCAGAATGCACCAACGACTCAGGGGCCGTTACTGCATACAATCAGAGAGTGTTCCCCGCTTCAGATGTGGCTAAATTGTTACAAGAGTCTTGCTTTAATCATTTAATTTAGTGTCTACATTAGCTGGACTAATATGCTAACGCAATACCACCAACGCCCAAGACCGAAGCCGAATCATTTCTTGATATCATTCCAACATTCATCATCTACCGATATATTTTAAGCCATGTCATCGGAATTCTTCTTCTCGTACTGTGTCACTCTAGCACCTTCCTTTTCACTGATGCCGGTAGTCTCATTGACCTCGCTCTTGGACTCCTTGGGCTGCAGAATACCCATTCCGCTTCGGACCCAGGTGACGGCAGAGTAGCCGAGCACGTAGATGAAGCCAACCATTGGCACAAGGTAGCTGATGCGGGTACCCTTGGCATCGGCGATGGCACCCTGGATAGGAGGGAAAATAGCGCCACCGCACACACCCATGACGAGAACACCGGCGCCGCGTCGGGTGTGGCGACCAAGGTTTTTGGTACCCATGGTGAAGATGGTAGGGTACATGGGGGCCTCAAAGAAGAAGATGGTGATCAGGACACCGATACTAGCCGCGCCCTTGCCCGCGCTGACGTAGGCCGTGAGGGCGATGGCGCAGATGGAGTAGAAGACCATGATGAAATCAGAGCGGAGGAAGACGGCGAGACCAGTGGCCACGAATCGGCCCACAGTGAAGGTGATGAGGGCGTAGCTCAGCATGTTGCTGGCCTTGCTGGTGGAAATGCCACCGTTCTCGTGCGCGTAGTTGATGAAGAAGGTGGCAATAGTGACCTGAGCACCAACGTAGCAAACCTGGGCGAGGAAGGCGAACCACATGTTGTACTGCTTCCAGATGGAGCCCTGGGCGGCTTGGCCATGGGAATCCCCCTCGATGGAGTCCTCGGAAACCTCAGGCAGCTTGGCAAAGAAGAAGAGGACGCCGACGGCGGCACCCGCGCAAGCGACAGCGAGGTACACGAACTGGACATTGGTCAGGCTGTTCTGGTTACTGCCCTCGAAGAAGAACTTGGAGGCGATCAAGGGACCAATGAAGGAGGCGACTCCATTCCAGGACTGGCAGAACTGTAGACGCGCGGAAGCCGACTCGGGCTTGCCGATGACGACAGCGTACGAGTTGGCAGCGGTTTCAAGGGTAGCGAGACCGCAGGCAATGACGAGCGTGCAAGCGCAGAAGCCGCCAAACACGGCGCGGCCGTTGCTGGTGCTGTCGGCGGACTTGGCGACGGGCCAGAAGAGGATGGCGCCAAGAGAGTAGAGGCTAAGGCCCATCAGGATGGTCTGCTTGTAGCCCCGGCGCTTGAGAACCTCTGCGGCAATGGGGGAGAAGAGCAGATAACCGCCGCCAAAGTACATGACCTGGAGGCCGGTGGACTGGAGGCGGCTGATGCCAAGCACTGTCTGGAAGTGCTTGTTGAGGACATCGAGGAGACCGTAGGAGAAACCCCAGAGGAAGAAGAGGGAGATGATGAGCGACAGGGGAAAGATGAGGGCACGGCCAGTCAGGTAGCCGCCCGCCAGCTGGGGGGTAGCAGTGGGAATTGCACCGGCCATTGTGAGTTGTGGGTGGTGGATGAGATGACTGAGAGGTCGATGAGGGTTGATTCAAGCGAGCTTCTACATCCAACACGCAGCTTTATATTCCCTCGATCCCTTCCTTACTTGCGGCAACTAGTGGCGTCGGTACGACAGAACAACGGGCATCCACTTCCCCAACAGGATGTGGTCTCACAGCCTTGGAGTTGCTGTGTGTGGGGGAGCCGCTTCTCCGCTTCCCCATGACCCCAACCCGCCGCACAATCTTTGCCCACATCACGGCATCGCCTTAGACTGGTTGACAATCGAGACCGGAATGGAGACGTCTGGGGAAGAACCATAAAACAAGCCATGGAGCGTCGCCGCGTCACGCGTCCAATAGGCGGCTTTCGTGGACAGGCTAACCCAGTAACTCCGATGAACCTTACTGGAAGCAGAGAAGAGCCGTTGCGGGGAGCTGGAGACAGTCGGACCGACACCAGCGCCGTCACCTTCATAGCTCCCTTCTCCAACCTCAGCTTGGCAAGCGGCATTTTAAGTTGATTACTCGCGGAGTCGCATTTTCGCATCTGCCAAGTGGCCACGCGTTTTAAGCATTCGGCCCTTCCCAGACCGCTTGCATGGTGCTATCCAGAAACACCAGATTTACTGGCCTCACAACGTTGGGATTTGGCCTGATTCCGGCCAGGGTCCAGAACCATTTAGTTACTATGGGGCCGCCGTCTTTTCCTGTCCAGCTTAACGCGAGAGCGAAAATTGAGGAGAATTAAGGTTTTTTTGTTTTCCCTCGCGAAGCCAAGAAAATTTAAAGTCGTAATTATCGATTCAAGAGCCAATGGTGGACAGTGAATACAATTTCATGCAGGGATCAAGGCTCGTCAATCATTTTACACGCGTATATGGATCAACCATGTGCTACCCTGGTCCTCATTTTATCCTTTGGTTATCGACATTGATTTATTTATTCAGTCTTCAAAATGGTCGCTCTTCATCTCTCTAATATTTTTTTTGAATATTTCTATCAATGACGATTGGCCCCCCCCCACCACTTGACTGGGTGCTGATACCTGGTGGGAAACGCCGCTTCTGTTACAAGAGAGAGGCCCCGTACATCTTTAACTACAGGACCAGATGCAGCGACGGCGGTTGTTTATCATTGGGAGGGGAAATGACTCAACGGTTTATGCAGAATTTTTCCATCGTCATGCTTGAGCCGGTTTCAACTGTCATCTATCTACTCAGCTCAACCGCCAAGAAAGAGGTGGCAAGTACACGAGTCAGGTCCAAATGAATGGGTATACTACTAGTATTACGTGTAGACACTTAGTCGTTAATAAAGACCTCCCCTACCTAGCCTTGGTATTTTCTGGGAGGTTGATCCTAGTTAAATAAAAAGGGCGGGGAAAGGAGAATGGGGAGAAACCTCCGGATGCTCCAAAAGCCGCGACTCGAGATGACCCCGTGGGTCGCTAGCTTCCTCTAGCTGCTATCCACCCTTGGGCACCAGCCACATCATACGGTTGAAAACATCACGTGAGTTGTATTGATTCTAACGATATGGATGCGTCATGTTCGATTCCTACGCCAAAGAGTGACGAAGCCCCGCTCGCGAATTGAAGCCAAGGCCCAACTCTCGGGGCGCCTGGGTTGTAACCGATGTCGCTATCCAATACTAGCGATGAAATTAAACTCATATTGATATGTAGAGGGAAATCTCCAATCTTTATTAGAAAGTAGTTGTGGATGCAAGTAATCGATGGGTGGAAAAAGTAGCTGGTTGAAGCCATAGCATGCATGTCTGGAACAGTCGGTAAACTCCAATTCTAGAACCAGCCTAGACAAGCAGCCTTGGGAAATGAGGCTAGACTGCAGATGACGACGTATGGTTAGCACTGATTTGTAGCCTTTCGTCGAAAACACCTTTGGCATTCACGAGGGTGCGTAAGTCGAGACTGTGAAATGAAGCCCAGTCTCGAAAGTTGCTCACCGCCAGTTTTTCTTTCGCATGGGCTATTCAATGCTGTGTCGTTATCTAAGCGATAATCAGACATGAAATAGATTTTATAATGGATCTACGCTCTGAAATATCGAATGTTGCCGTCTTATGTGGCGAGACTGCGTCTGTGAGAAAGAAAGTGGATTTGCGCTTTGAAAGCGCACAGGCAGTTCAAGTGTGCGCTGCGCATCTCGTCGCATAATCGACTATACGGATCCCTATTCTTCAATAAATGATATATAACCGATCTCATGGTTACCACTGTTGTATCAGATCAGGCCAAAATGGTTCCAAAAGCATGTTATAATCTCACGGTCGGTGGTAGACTTTGGGCTTGTGGTTTGGTTCAATGCAATACGGCTTAAGAATTTTATTGAATCTCCCTCTACTGGGGAATAAGTGCGAAATCTTTGTAGCTCTTTAGTCGTAGTTTCTATCACAGCCTCAGCAGAGCTATCACCACGTGAAGCAAACCCAGCTAGTGTCGGATTGCTTAGAAGAAATGGATGTAGCCAAGCTATATGGCCACAAGGATGAGGACGGTGTGCGCTGCTGGGTTGGTCAAGATATGCATGGCTTCATTTACACTAGGAAGAACGGAAAGTTGGTCGGGTTTTCTGGAAATCTTAACTGGTAAACATGGCTGCTAACCTAAATCATGGATTGTGTTTGGGTCCTAACTCACCTCGACGATACAGAAATTGCTGAGTCCTGGTCTGAAAAGGCCACCAGAGCTGATGTCTTGCATCACTTAGACAAGGCTGGGTTCCCCCAAGTCTGGCGAGAATTCGCCAGTGTGACACCCGAAGATCGCTGGATTGACTACTAGCTGGTCTGAAGAGACCTTCTTACCACTTGGCTATCGCCTAGCAAGAATGGTGCTGTAATGGGTGACGCCGCCCATTATCATTTGCCCACATCGGCCCAGGGAGCTTTCCAAGCGGTTGAGGACGCTGTGGCCAGGGTTATGCGTTTGCAGAAATGCCAGGGTGGATGTTACTCTCGCCTTGCAAGTCTTTGAGCGCATCCGGTACAATCGATCGCATGCCATTCATCAGGCCTCCATAACCACCCGCAATATTTTTCACCAGAATGACCGGACACTAGAGTTTGTCAATAAACATCCCAGTTCGCTAATCATTCCATTGCTACCATGGGTTATAGACTACAATGTCTTTGAGGAGGTGGACAAGCATTATGACCGACTCGCTAAGGACATCAAGGCTGGCGCACCGGGGTCAATCGAGCAACTTGCGCTTCCAGCTGGGGGTGACTACAACATGACGGAAATATCAGATGAAGATGAATTGATTATTATTATGGAACCGTTAGACCTAATTTTACCTTCTTAATATTTCTCATCTGTTCGTGCGGGCGGGCGGGCACATTATCCCAACAGCCTAAATCGCTGTTTGGATCATTCCTGACTCTCATCGCCCACTCATTATTTGTTCCCATTTTATAATTTTTATCACTAGACTGAAAGATGGTTCAAGATATTTAGAGTGTCGACTTAGACATTTTAAGCACATTACGTAGGAATTCACTGAGCAGATGCAAATATTTAATTCATAGGGGAAAACATCATGTCAGGGACATTTTTATATGCATCCGCTCTCTATATCTGTCATTCTAATCCAATTTGGAAAGTACGCTTCTACAGTCATCTCAAGGTGCACCGCGGAGTGCACTAGCGCTGCAACTTCAACCCCTTCCCATTTCAATATAAAGAATAAATCTTTCACAGTACGGGTAGCATGAGAAGGAATTTTGCAAGACTGGTACGAGTTCCACGCAAATCGCAACTACCCTAGACGCCTTCGCTTGTCTGGGTCATTTGGTAACAAGGCGCAGTTGTCCAGTTGTCCCAGGAAACCAGTGTGGATTATATTTTCCCATTGGTCAAGTTGATGTGACCCTCTCCATAATAACCAATACGCGTATGGATCTCAGTGGCCGTGTGTCCAAGACATGGGTCTGGAAGGATCAAATTTCCATTTGTCGCCGTAGGGACAGGCCCATAACACGTGTCGACCTGGATGTCTGCACGATAATGACTACGTGTAGCATCGCACCAGTAACAGCGTGGACTCGGGCACGTAGATATGGATTATTCAGCGGGTGAACCCGACCCGAGCAGCCAGGCCCAGAGACTTGGAATTAGAGACGAGGATGTTATCTACGTACTTGCCCTACGCGCGTATCTACACTACCCTATAATGATTTGGATCCTTCTGATTGGGGCGGGGCGGTGGAGGCAATTCCGCGTAACCTCAACCTGGCCTAGCGGGACGGCCATGTCACGATGCTACGCTGCGCTGACATCCTAATCTCACCCCCAAATGTCACATCTTGGTGCATGTCCACTCAGAAACGGGTTTCCTACATAGCAGTATAAGGCTGACACAACCCATCGCACATGTGTATCCGACAGCGCATGTCGGTGCACTAGTCTGGCAGTTGGTTGGCTTTCCCTTTTGCTTTTGCGTGCACCCAGACCAGTCACGAAAAGGGCCAATACCAGGCGAAAATGTGACCATCCTTCGAAGGCTGACCTGCAAGATATATATCGCGCACAAGTAGCAGGGTGGCAGAGGCAGGATAAGGGCGAGGTAGAAGTGTCAACACGTCAACACCCTTCTTGTTCCCCCACCAAAAAAAATGTAAAAAAACAGAGTATATTTGGCGTCGTCATGATGATGAAGCGGACTGTGGGGGGTGGGTAACCGGTTTCTCGAGGGCTGCGCTGTGACGCGCGGGTAACGGTTTGGACTAACACAGCCCGCAGGCACCCAGGGCCCAGTTAACCGGCTCGATATTGCCTAGCCGGCGCTTAACTCGTAGAGTGGTATTTTACCTGAAACGACCCCAAAGGTGGTTTTGCAGGGCCAGCTTCCCGTGTGGTTTTAAGCTGTAGCATTCCAAGTCTGGAGTGTTCATCCGGGCTTAGGCCAGGCCAGGGTTGAGACAATCCTTCAAGCCTCTAGGATGCGTGTGGGCTGTTGGGAAGTGGATCTGGATTCCCTGTAGCTGTAGGCCGCAGTACCGAATCCCTCAAGTCTTCTCAATCCTCATTTTTTCCTTCTATTGCATTCTCGTTTATTACTAGCCATAATCCAATCGAGCGGCTGGTTCCGCCCTGTTGGAGCCTCTATTAATCCCGAGCTTCAAGAGTCGCTCCTCCAACCCACCCTTCTGATACTCGATTCCTCGCCGAGGAGTACGACAGCGGGAATGACTTCCACCCAGTGGTCTGACTTGCCCGAGGTCTATCACACTGATTTCCCTGAAGTTGCTCCTTCACACCAGCAGTTTTCGCCAGAAGCTTTACACGCGGGGAAATATGATGAAGGACTTGAGTCAGTTCCCAATAGTCAATATTTGTCAGCACCAGGAACGGCAGTCACAGTCACACCCCCTCGATACGAGCGTAGAATATGTGGGATAAAACGGACGCTATTCATTATCCTGGCCATCGTCGGAGCGATTGTCATCATTGGCGCCATCGTTGGCGGCGCTGTGGGCGGTGCCATGGCCGCCAAGTCTTCTAAATCCTCATCTGATTCAAGCGACACCACGGCCACTGCCACCACCACGGCCAGCACACCGTCAGCGACCAGATATCCCACATCCATTTCTCCAAAATCAGGATTGGCAAGTGTCAACTGGACGGACTCGAGCGGGTACAGCCACTACTACGTATTTCACCAAGCCCGAGACAACACCATCGTCGCTTCCATTTGGGATTCCCAGAACAAAACCTGGCAAGCAAGAAATGTGTCAGCCGATGTCGCAAACTCTGATGGAAGCCTCAACGTTATTGCAGGGACTCCGATTGCGGCCATCGCTTGGGCAGACAATATCACCGCGTGGAATATTAGATTGTATGTTCTGCTGACCGGCAACTTGATTGGTGAACTCTACACCACGGATCCTTCGGCGGAGAGCCAGTGGGCCCAATATCCCAATTCGCCCAGCTTCGTAGCAGGAGAGGGATCACAGTTGGCTGCATGGCGCGGTTATAGCGGGGGCTGTCACACGTATCCGATCATACTGGCTTGGCAGGTGGAAGGAAAGCTAATGTATGCGAATGGCACTCAGGACGACTGGACCGACATGATTGGTTTCGACGAGCAAGCTGTAAATAAATCCGGAATTGCTTTTACTGACCTCAACGCCGGCACACTTGCTTTTAAGCTCTACTTTGACAGCTCAGGTGCCATGTTGGAAATGCAAGGTGACCCAGATGATATTGCTGGCTTTGGCTTTGGTACGCAGGTCTTTTCGGTACGAGATCTTTGCTAATTTCATAATATAGGAAACAATAAAGGGTCCATTGGTGACCTCACTGGTGCCCGTTCTACCAACTACGCGGCTGTTAGCTTTGACGACCTCTATCTACTCGTTGCCAATGTTAACGATGATGGAAGCGTGGCCGCTCGCAACTACGACAACACTGCGTGGTCCAGTGACACCACACCAAGCCTCCTCAATTCGCCCTCGAGTATTTTGGCCTCTGAGAACTTTACTGCCATTGCTATGAACAAAGATAAAAGAGTATACGGACTTGTTGCCGATTCTATTCACGAATGGAAGTTTACACAATCTAGTCCAACAGATTGGACCTATGTGGGCGAGGTCAACACCACAATTTCCAGTTAGAATGGGCAGAGTTTGGGAGTTACGGACGGAGTATGTGTTGGGAGAAAAATTCCCCAGGCGAGAGTAATATTGATTTCATATGCCGCCATGATCAGAGATGCTTGACTGCAACTATGGGATAACGATAGGCGTAGCACTTTGTTTATTGGCGAATCATTATAGCACAAACCTATGATGAAGAATACAGTTCGATGTTTGATAAATGGCACAAATAAATCTTATCCAGTGATTTATATATCCTTAGATTTCTATAAGGAGATGATGCATTATGATTTTGGTCTTCAATCTTCCGAGTTTTTGAAACATGTTTTGTATCTGGTCTTGCGGAGCTCAGCATAAAGTGGCCGCGGGTTTGAGTGATGATTGTAATGGAATCTTTATTATCCCCCCATAGCCTGCCTATCTATTCTGTTGATTTGAAACGCCGTGGTAGGGTTTGTAGAGTACATATTACTGCCATCTGATATTCTTAATCCGCCCCACCTAAGGGTATGCCAAGTACTCACAATCACCGTATTCTTCGCGTTTAATCGTCGGAATGATAGTTGGAAATTTGTGTAGGGCCCTTATCTTGAAAGAGACCCTCGCTCGCAACCCTTGCGCTGGATCAGCATCGACCTCATGCAAGTGCATAATTTATCCCGCTCCCCAGTACCCAGACCTGTCTCAGAGTTCCACAGACTGACTAAATAATCCGGGTCTTTAGGCGCCAGATGATGACTGTTGGCCGTCTCCGTATGATTGGAACCGCCTGAACACTACTGTGCCGAGAGAACTTATTGTTACCAAGCCTATTGCTCTTCCCTGTTATCCTGGCCCGGATTACGACAAGGCAGCCTGCGCTGCCGTTTTAGTTGGATGGTACAGGTCTCCTTTTGTTTCAGAGAATGCAGTCGGTGTATAATTTCATGTAAACATAACTTGTTTGCCTATCAACATTAATACCACCAGCTCTGACTCTATGGGTTCCTGCACCTTTGGCACCAACCCTCACTACGCCGTCAACGTCACGGCAGTGGAGGATGTATCAGCTACATTGACTTTCGCTAAAGAGAAAAATCTGGAGTCGCAATTAAAAGCACCGGTCACGATATCCTAGGTCGTAACGATGGCTACGGTAGCATTGAAGTCATGTTACGATATTTCACACAGGGCATCTCGTACCACAACGTCTTTGGATCCTCAACTGGTTGCACCGCCTGTGTCTGGCAGAGCGCCACTATGAAACTAAACAGTGCATATATGTGGCGGGAGGCGTATGTCGCTGCCAAAGAGAAGAATGTTGTCGTGGTTGGCGGCGGAAGCCCAACTGTCTGCAGCACCGGTGGTTGGATCCAAGGGGGCGGACACGTACCTGCTAGCCAGATGTTTGGGCTCGAGGCAGACCAGGTTCTTGAGGCGGAGGTTGTCTTTGGCAACCACACAATCCCTGTTTTCAACAAAACTGAGCAAGAAGCAAGAGTACCTCGACGAAAGAAGCGATGTGCTATTTGTTAACGAAACCTATGCCACATTCCCTGACTACTGGTTCTTATACTACGCCAATAGTGGTGGGCTCTCGGCTGTCTGGCTCATGGCCGCCGCTGGATCTAGACTCATGGATTGACAATTAATATCTAATTACACTGCTGTGCGAGACATGGTTCAGGTCTTGGGTGGTGAAAGGGGGCAGTACACTGCAATCACTATCTCTATGGTCTCGGGCGGGAAGGTATGGGAAGATTCTGCTGATGAGCACTCAGGAGTGCTCCCCGCGTGGAGGATATCATACTCCCACGAGTCTATTGCCAGAATTAGCCCTATTGTGAGCCAAGAAGATATACAGACCATGCACGACATTCAACAAGGTAGGCGGTATGAAGCTCCTAGCCCCTGATACTGGTGCCTATATGAACGAAGTTGACATTAATGAACCCGATTGTGTGGTGGAATAATTCGGTGCCAATTGTAAAGATTCCGATCAATAAAGGCTGAATACGCTCCTTCTGGCTTGTTCTATTGCAACCAGTGCGTTGGGAGTGACGAGTGGAGCGAAGACGAGATAGGACGACAGTGCAGCGTGGATAGAAATCGCTTGGACCCCAAAATGTACATTCTGTGTCAACAGGGCAATTTGAATTGATCCTCTCTATGTCTTGTCATGCGTGAATGAATGAAATCCTAACCTTGGTTCTAAACAACGATTATTGATGAATTAATGTTCTCAAATAACTTTGATTCTGACTCAATATAGGATTTCTTGCCATAAACCGTTGGATCTCACTAAACCTAAAAAAAGCATACTTCATTATGTGTATTTCAACCACCAACAACACTCTCCAAATCGTTCCATTTCTCCCCTAAATTTGCATATCCTTGCAAATTCTGCAGTCTTAGCCAATTATTCATCCACCATACTTAACGCCGGTCATCAATCATCGAATCATAGTCAGTCCACGTCAATAACCACCTTCAAGGCACCATGTTGGGACGCCTTGCCAAATGTTTCATATGCCTTTTCAATCTCGCTCAGTTTGAAGTCTAATGTATAAAATCAGTGCTGAAACTCTTTTTGTAATACTCTAGATTTGACTCACGATGTGTAATCAGCTGCTCAGGCTGGAGTTTGCCTGATTCAACAAGCTTGAGGAGCATAGGTGTGGTGACTGTGTCAACCAGTCTTGTGGTGACAGCTATTCGGCATTTGTTAGCTTGTACTTGGCCACCATCCGAACATTAGAACTTTACCAATATTCTTATCCCAGAGATTTTGAAGATGAAGATCAACTTTTGTGCCATGGACACCAACATTAGCCAATACACCTCCAGGCGCAAGGAGCTCTTGGCAAAGATTAAATGTAGCTGGAATTCCCACTGCCTCGATGACGGAGTCACATCCCTTGCCGTCAGTCAAAGCCTTAACTTCAGTCACTGCATCCAATTTAGAGTTGTCAATTGTTTCTGTCGCACCGAATTGTTTAGCCATCTCTAGTCGTCCAGCATCTGTATCAACAGCGATAATCTTGAAAGGCGAATACATCTGAGCAGTGATGATTGCAGCCAGACCAATTGGTCCAGCTCCAACAACTGCAACAGTGCCGCCAGGTTGAACATTGCCATTGAGTACACCGCACTCCAAACCCGTTGGGAAAATGTCGCTCAGCATGACAACAGATGCCTCATCGGCGCCCTTGGGGATTGGGTGGAGACTGGAGTCTGCGTGGGGAATGCGGACGTATTCGGCTTGAGTGCCGTTTATGGTATTGCCAAGAATCCAGCCACCCGAAGTGCAATGGCTGTACATGCCCCGGCGACAATACTCACATCTCGCGCAACTGGAGATGCACGAAATAAGAACTCGATCACCTTCCTTGAAGCGAGAAACAGCGTTTCCCATCGATTGGACAATGCCGACGCCTTCATGACCCAAAGTAGTACCAGGCTCGCAGCTAGGGACGTCTCCTTTTCGAATGTGCAAATCTGTACCACAGATGGTTGTCTTTGTAACCTTGATGATGGCATCAGTGGCAGATGCAAGCTGGGGAACAGGGCGCTCCTGCAAAGAAACACTGTTGTTGCCGTCATAAATGAGCGCCTTCATCGAAGAGAGGTATCTGGAGGTGAATAGACCTGCGGGGCTGGACTGCATCGGGCGAGGAGGGGTAACTCGGATACCTGCCGAGCAACTCTGGAATGCAGAGCGCGATGCTCGAGGCAGGATAGACCTGGCAGCTCTCGTTAGGGTTGCCATGCTGAATGAAAATCTGGACAATGATATTTTAGGTCAAAGTTGAGAAATCAATTCAATGGGGGCGAATGGCAAAATAAATAAGGAACATTTCCATCTCCAACAGAGCTTCCACGTGGGACGCTCATTGCAAATGATCCCGGTATACCCGGTAATTGTCAGATCAGGCGTATAGGCTGTCAGGAGAGCATGGTATGACATCAAGTCTCCAATGAAGCTTTGGATTGTACTGTGGGGCCCAACTGAAGAGGATGGTGAGACTTTCGCGCCCAACTGCAGAATTGCGGAACATCCGTCCCGCGTGTCGATTCCGCGAGGAATTTGCCAGGGCATGAAGTGGTAAGACACCGGTCAGATGGCTTATTACCAGGATCTTTGCAGGGACTTGATTCCTGTCGTTTGCCGCCAGATACAGTGTAAGATTGATAGTTGCAATCACATCAACTACCAGTCACCTGAAATGTAGACTTGAATCATCTCAATACAAGACCTCGGGTCCTTACTTTTCGATTGCGGATTGCGGAAGACGATGACTGCGGAACATGACTGCGGACCCGCGAGGGAGGGGATACTGTCAATATCCCGCATCGGCCGAAAGGATTGCAATGATTAGAAACAGTGCAATTACAAAAATTTGAAATTTTTGCCAATTGCTCATCGTTTCTGGTCCAGTGACCTACATTGATGGGGTTATGTAAAGCTGAAAGGGTTTCGCGGTTGTTACAGTCAACATAGCATTGCCTGCTACTTCAATGGCCCAAGCAATTGTCAAATCCTCCAAACAATGCCATGTCAATCAATTTCTACAGTTAGAATAGCCTCTCCCCCAATCTAAATTATTGATCAATTTAATTAGTTGAATATCACCATTAAAAAATTGAGACAAAAAGCATGTCAGTAGGTGTGGTAGTATAGCGACCCAGACCTAGAAGGAGATGTTGGCGCCAAAAGAGTCTGATTCGCAGAGACTTCAGCGCTGCAAGCTCCGGCTAGCATCGTAGTGTGGCTATGAGCCAAAAACCCATCTCTCAGCCGGCACCTGAGCTTTTAGCCTGCACGGAGCCTTTTTTTCAAGCCTTTCCTTTAACGAGGAATACCTCGGTCTTACAATTGTAATGAACTCGAATCATGACATTCCTACTGGGAATATTTCGCAGGAGTCTTGCAAAAAGATGGGCGAGGATAAATTTGACACCTCCAAATTGCAAGATGCTGGAGCCCTTTACTATTGCATCACGTCAAATATTCTTTAGGAATACATATACATAAATTAATTCTATCAGTTACTTTCGATCTGTAAAAGACAGCTTTACGACCAATAGAGGCCACGATGAGATGACAACCCCACTATCCAAGAGTGCACAACTTCAATTGTAAAGTATGAGTGCAAAACTAAAAATCTATTGAGACGCCGATCTGCATCCAATTTTTGGTTGCAAAGAGGCAATTCAATACAATTACGCATTCTAGTACGATGCTAGCCTATTCATGTTTGTCAACCACGGTCCAACACAGTTGATCCGACATGGAATTGGAAATGGACATGCAATTGCTGTCATTCAGGAATGAGTTAGGCATACTCTATCGCACCTAGTAAAATGGAAGTTAAAACGTCCGAGTCGACCCAACTCGAAGTTTGGTGGTGATGTACTTCTAGGTTGGATTCACATCATGCGCCAGAGTCGCCATCTAGACATGTTTCGAACCGCAGGATACTCCAAATCCTATGGCAAACACCAGTGCAAAAAAATGAAATGGTCCTGAAGACTATTTTATAATGTACTACGCATATCCAAACTGTTCCATCAGCTTGTGACCAAAATTGTCTGCAAGACGTAGTTGGCAAATTTTGCCTCGCATGGTGGATGGAGAAGGCTTTCCTAAAGCAAACTTCAAAAATCCATCGAAATTCCCTGCGAAACAAATATTGGTATCCGCTTCATCATTATGATGCAGAAAAAAAAATTTGGGCCGAAGTGTGTCGCGATGTTATTCCCAAGGCCCCGAAAGCAAGTCAATCTTTCTAGAACGCTGGTAAATCAGGAAATTGACGATTAGAAGCATGCAATGAAACGCATGACCCTTTATACGACTCACTTTTAAAGTCGGCAACTGTACGGACCGAAGGCGGCTCGTGGAAATGGTGCAGCGGGTGTACAGCAACAAGTCAAGGTCTTCAAAATCTAACGGACTCAATTCCAACGTACGATAGCCCGATTCAAGAATCTCCATGTGTCCAAGTCCCAAGTTGAATATGGTCAAAATATTCCGGATCGGGCCGACACTATCCGGGTCTAGATAAGAGAAGTGGTGCCATATGTGAATACAAACCGCCTTGGTTCGTCGAATCTGGCTATCTCCCCCGCCGTACCCGCGCTAGCCACCACAACGTTGCAATTAGAGATTGAACAAGTAAGGTCAAACGCCTGGACGCCCCGAAACCGCAAATTTGATATAGTTTATCGCCGTTAAGATAGCTGGTAGCCTGTGGGGCCGCGAGTCGAATATGTTCGCTCGCGGAGGCACCAGCCACCGCCTTTGGCACGACGGCATTTGAGACCATTAATCTCTCTCTGGATACTTAATGGTCACCATCTCGAAACAAACCACCGTGAGGAAGTTTCGCATTGATTGAAGGGGCAATCTTAATTCCATCAAATACCTATCCATTTGTCCAAGATGGTATCAAAGGAGGATCAGGCCGAGGCCCAGCCGCAACTGCAGCGGGTCGGCAGCCATTCCTACGATGCAGGAGATGATATTGCCAATCGGGTCCTCAGGAAGATTGATTATTATATCATCCCGGTTCTATTCATTACCTACATGTTCAACTTCATGGACAAGACTATACTGTCCAGCGCTTCGGTCTTTGGCCTACGAGACGATACCGTGAGTTTATCCGTGCCCGGTTGACTGTTAAAAGGCAGTTTATTGATCTTCACGATGACTCAAATAGACCTATCTAGCTAACATTGATGCAGAAACTGCAAGGTCAGGACTATAGCTGGGTGTCGAGTATTTTCTACTTTGGATACTTTGCCTGGACGTATCCGACGTCATTTCTGATTGCCAAGCTTCCGGTTGCCTCATATATGACGGCGAATACGCTATTCTGGGGCGCAGTCGTGGCATTGACAGCAGCATGCAACAATTACGGCGGGTTGTTGGCAGTGCGATTCCTACTCGGCATGGCCGAGGCAACCATCACACCCGCCTTTATGTTTCTCACATCAACTTGGTATACACGAGATGAAATTCCGACCAGAAGCGGTATTTGGTTTGCTGGCAATTCCATTGGTGGCATGATAGCTAGTCTACTAGCTTTTGGGGTCGGCCATGTTGACGACAAAGTCGGCCCTTGGCGATGGATGTACATCATTCTCGGTGTCCTCACCTTCCTCTGGGCCTCTGCCCTCTGGTTCTTTCTTCCAAACTGCATTTCCTCCGCCCGATTCCTCACGCCAGAAGAGAGACAGTTTGTTGGAGATCGCGTTGTTATTGCTGGCACAGGCCAAACCGAAAACTCCCATTGGCGATGGGACCAATTCAGAGTACGTCATTGCAGATATTCTTCATGTTCTGATAATCAACAATGCGACTTTGTTCTATCACACCCGGCTAATTACCATTACTAGGAAGCGCTTGTTGACCCCAAAACATGGCTAGTCTTCGGCATTGAGTTGGTTCAAAGTATCCCCAACAGCGGCACCCAGAACTTTGCCAATATTGTCATTAAATCATTCGGCTTCTCTGGTTTGCAGTCAACACTAATCAATATCCCATATTCTGTGTTGGCAGCAGCAGTAATCTTTGGCACAGGATGGATTGTGGGCCGATTCCAGAAAATGAATTGTATACTCATCGTGTGCGTCGTTATTCCCTGCATCGTCGGCTCCGCAGTCATCTACTGCCGCGATCGCATTCCAGCCAAGGGTGTGCACTTGTTCGCCTACTTCCTTCTTTGCACTGGTCCCGCAGTCATGCCCCTGGCTCTATCAATCATCCAGGCCAATTGCCGTGGCGTTACTAAGAAGATGACCATGTCGGCACTACTCTTCATTGCATATTGTGCCGGTAACATTGCTGGTCCCCATTTCTTCAAAAGCTCCGAGGCGCCACACTACAACACGGCTTTTCGAACAATCATGATTTGTTATGTACTGGTGGCTGTACTAGCCATGATACTACGTGGCTATTTGCAGTGGATGAACCACAAGCGTGCCAAGGATGAGGGCTTTGCAGGTTCCGCTAGTACCTCCGGTGCAATTTGTGGTGGCAAGGTTGTCCATGGAAATGACAATTCTGACACTCCCGAGGTCGTTGACATGGTCAATCAAGTTGAGCTTCGCCCCGAAGATTACGAGGATGTCACAGATTGGAACACTTCAGGCTTTAGATATCGACTATAAGTTAGTAGGTAGCCGTAGATATTAATAAACATCCTTTTCGTTCGCTGGCAATGGCAATTCCACAGATTACAAGACCGACTGCAATATACAGTAGTAATTCCAATCAACCGTATTTCCCCGTCATTCTTACTAGTTTATAAGGTTGAACTGTGTTCTTATAATACATCAACTGGCTTTGGCGCAAACTATTGCCGAAGATTAAAATCCAGAAATGCAATTTACTGTAATGGTTTCCGTCCCCAGACAACTTTCTGTCTGTAGTATGGGCGAAATTTCCCTGAGCGAATCTCTCGACGGAAATGAGAAATATACACTTGAATTTCCTCCTTGGACCAGCCCAATGTATGTGCCATGAACAGGACAAATCCCTCGGTGTCTGATTCAAGTCCAAATTTAGTGTAACGTCCCATCTCCTTCAAAACCAAGTCTTTGGGCCACTCGCCAATCGGACACTAAAGTCACAGTCAGAAATAACTCTTGAATAAATATAAAAGGTTGGAGCATGGTGGTTTCATGCTGGTTCTCACCTTGAAGTTGAATTCTTGAATATCAACGAAGCCAGCCGCCTCCATTTTCTTTCGCTGTGCGTCGTTCTCAACTACGGTAAATGTTGCGCCTAGTTTCTTTCCACCCTCAATGAAGAATTGGCCCCATTGCCCTAGAGCAGATTGTGCCTTGACTGTTCCATCATCACTAGTAATCACGGACGAGGTCTCGAAACTCTCAACCCACCCGCCAGGCTTGCAACAGCGGAACGCGTCACCAAAAAGGAATTCCCAGTCTTTAATGCTACCAACTAACCATCGCATGTGAATGTAGTCAAAATGATCCGGCTTAAATGTCCACTCGCGAGTGCAGTCCTCAATCTCGCTACAGGGTCATCACATTAGTATCGCAGTCAAAGCTACTTTTGGAATACATACAACTGCAAATTTGGTGGAAGCCAGGATGGCTGAATTGGCGACAAATCGGTTCCAACAACACGTGCATTGGGGTGTTCGTCAGCAAAATCACTGGATAGTTAGTAATCCAAAAGGGTTTTATCCAGTCTTTCCAGAATCTTACATAGCCCAAATGCCTTTACGCCCACACCACGGTTAGCGGCAAGTCCTCAATGAAATGTTGGACTAGGTTTACCTGTGCCGGTTCCAATATCGACAACATTCTACAAACGAATTGTTAGCGCAACTCAGATAATTACCAACAGTATAAGCTAGTCAGCATTGGCTTACATTAAGTTTATCCTTTTCCAGGGGAGCCAGGTAGAGTTTCCCTCCAATTCCGAGAGTTAGGGTGTGATGGCTGTGAAATAGTGGTTCAGTTTT
Source organism: Calonectria henricotiae (assembly GCA_020623695.1). NCBI lineage: Eukaryota > Fungi > Ascomycota > Sordariomycetes > Hypocreales > Nectriaceae > Calonectria > Calonectria henricotiae. Next base: position 398,889 of record JAHVYB010000009.1, on the reverse strand, counting down.
GATACATCCATTGCGACGGATTCAACTCACTTTATATCCATAACCTCATTCTGAGCATCGTCGTTGGAGCCCCTAGTTCATGGACCATGAGCCTTTTGTTACCTAGTGCATTGGCTATAGGTTCTAATGCATACCAGTACTGCGCATTACCCTGCTCACTGTGGTATGATCTGCCGTGAATTGTTCTATACTCTAGAATACTGGAGCTAATTGACGCAGTTGAGGAGGCATTGATTCCCCCGAGGGCCGAATCAGCATCACTCCCATCCTCCTCGGCTTCCTGCTAAACAAAAAGCCCCCCCTGATCAGTATCATGTGCATAGGGACACTCGGATTGAGGCTTCAGAACAGACTTGTTGGGCCCAGTGCTCAGCAGGTAGGATGCCTGTGCTTGTTTCGGCTGGCTGTGTGGAGCCCTGGCCTGGCGATGTGGCCTCCTCACACATTTGGTGCTCAATATGTCCAAGAACCCAGAGTAGTAAGGAATTTTGGTGGGAACGCAGCTAGTTCAACAACGTTTTGTGGATACAATCAATTGAAAGATAGCTTGAGAAAGTCAGGACTGAAAATAAAAGTCTGCTGAGAAGGCGGTCTAGCCCAAACATCAAGACATGAGCGGGGCTGGGAGCGTGATTTGTTCATATGTAGCATTGCGGCAAAACAACGATCAACTTGTGAGTTTGCTGTATTCAGAATGGTAAGACAACGCCATGATTTGGGAAAGGTGGGGCGCGCTGCTATATTAAACTTGTATTGGTTCTTTCCGCGGCTGTTGGTTGCCCAACAGTCTGCCTAAGTTACATGACGGGTTTCAGCGAGTCTCGGTGGGTTGAGACATATGAGTGCAAAGCGGGATCTATTATAGGAATACCGAAGGCGAGAAAATCAAGACCGATATCAAAAAGTGAATGGAAGAGACAGAAGTAAATAGAACCCAGTGCTTCTATTAGCAAAGCCTCATATCAGGACGGGCACTTTGAGCGACTGGGCTGATAAATGAAGCGAAGAAGAGCCGTCTTCGCTGAGATGGCTGGAGTACAAGGATCAGTCTAGATAGCACAAGGCTAGAATTCAGAACTTGGTTGACATCTACCGAAGCCACGATTTGATGCAGACACTGGAAATCAAAATACAAGGTTAACAGCGAGGAACAAGGACCAGTGGAGAGGGGGTGGCGCTAGGCCTGCCATTCATGGCAAGATGGAATTAAATGAGCTAAGGCGCCGAAAGATTGTGTTCGTTCCCCTGGTCAAGCCAATGGGTGCAGGGTATCATTCTTGACACCACGGAGGAGTTGAGCTCACTGTTGTCGTTACTCCTCTGTAGACAACCACAAGAACGAGCAACCAAGGGCCTCAAGCTGTCGTTACAATCGAGCAATAGATTACAAACAATTATGTCACGTCTAATTGTGTAGAAATAGCATTAAGTACATTAAAGCTTCAGCGCAGCATCTAACCTCCCGTTAACTTTGGAGCTAATATCGGCTTGAATGTCCTGAGTCTGTCATTCATGAACAACTTCTACTCAGCCCGGGAAACTCGTGTTCTAAAGGCTGCTTTGGAGGGCGCCCAACTCATCCTCGAGCTCTAAGGGTGAAAAGTCTTGCTTTGCCGTCTTAAAGTCTACCAACACCACGTAATACCCATCCCACACAAGAAAGTTATGTTTATTGATATCGCCAGCTTGATGCCGAGCTCATGCAACCAGATTAAAGCCTCCTTGCAGCCATCGATATCCCCGCAGCCCTTGCGCCTTCCACCCAATCAGCGACGAAGCCAACCACTCGCCCATCTTTGCCCTTAGTGCGATAGTCTAGAAACTTGGGACCGACGCTACTGTTACTAATTCATTGATCGGCAACCGTCTTGACCTCAATATAGGGGATTTCCCAAGGCCAAACTGCAAGTTTAATGAGCACAGGTTTACTGCCTTTGACTTCGGGATGCATTGAGACGTGGACTCTTTGTCTTACTCGGTCTTGTCGTGTGAAATCTAACTCTTTGAGCTTCACAGGATGCCAACAGTTCTTTACCCCGGCAAAGTCTACTATCTCAGTCCTAACAAAGGTAGCCTTCCCTGTCTCTGGGTCACTAGCTACGTGGCCATGGTTCCATTTTTCAGCCAGAAATGGTGGAAGGAGCTCGCTAAGCAGGATGGGCTCGAAGATACGGTCGTCCTCGGCCCCGCGAAAGGCGCCTGGCCCTGTGAATATGTACTTTATATGTTTCCCGCCGACATGGAAGCGATAATCTCTGTCGCTCATGTCGTCGCCGTCGACGAGACATGTGAGAAGCTGGACGTTGGCGTTTCTTTGTTAAGGGGCAGCAAAACACCATTCGTCTACTACTAAAATATTCATAGGTTTACTGCCTAGTTAAGCCTATAGTTGATTTTTTTCACACAAATCAAAAGACGAACCCTCTGCAGCTAGCCCAAAGCTATGATTTGGTCATGGTTGCCAATATTTCAATAAGTTTGGTTGGTGTTAACTGTCGCGTTTCCCGAGGCGTTGATGCAGGCGACGACGCTTGATCTTATATGAGCCAGTTAGTTAAGTACTGTGTCAGTCATTTAATACACCGGGGTTTATCCTCCGTGCAGGCTACTTGATATCGCTACGAGGACGATCCGGTAGATTGTGCGAAATAAGCTGATGTCGATTGTTGAAGTTGAGATACTGTCAGCCCGCTTTCAGGTAGGGCGGGTTGATTTCTACACGGAGTCGGTTCAAAATCCGAATATCATCCATATACATGTATTTCTCATCATGAATTATGTAATGGGTGGGATGTCGCAGGTGATCGCCTTCAACTACTAAACCCTGATTAAATTCAGATGCCGCGCATGGTGGGGCAGCATCTCCGGTAGTTTCCAGTGGGTCAGGTCAATATTTGCCTGCAAGCTGTGGGCAAGCGCGCCAGGATGAAAATTAGAGGAAACGGCTGGAAGAGATGTGCATGAGAGCAATTCTCCGCTTCTAAGGCGGCCAATGAGTCGGGCTTGGCTGGCATCTTGGGGAGCTGAGGATGCCAAGGGGAGAGCTGAAATGGCATGATGGTTTCAGCGCTGTAGTAACACAAAACACACAACAGACGAGACATTGGTGGCCGGATGGTGGTGTTTCCGTTGTTTGAAGCCGTTTGTTGGTTGCAGTATGCCCCTTTTGTTTTTACTCTCTCATACTTTAGGGTAGGGCGGCAGCAAGCAAGCAAGCATGAATCGGTCTTCTGTTGGTCTGCTCCAGAAGGGTTCAGCTGGTTGAGTGGTGCCAGATCAAGGCCCGCGCGGGCTCCACCCCCATATTGATTTTCGCTTCAGCACACCAGCTCCAAGGCCTGCGCTAACCGGTTTGGCGCCGTGGCTGTCGATGATCCAGCCGCAGTCTGGTCGCTGGCCAATGGGGGCGTCCGGCGCGAGAGACTAGACAGGGCTGACTTAGAGTTAGGGTGCAGACCAGCGACATTGGAGTCTGGATAGCGGGGGTGCTGCCCGGGACCATGGAGGGAAGTGAAACTCGCCTCTTCGCAAGCCAGGCTTCAGCTGTGAGAACTCGGGGCAGCATTGGGTTTGTTGATGAGGGGGGTGAGCAGTTAATGCCAGTTGAAGAGAAAGAAGCAAAACGGACAAAGAATCACTGGATTCTACTGCATCGGCAACCATTCTGGTCCGTAAAGAAGAGGAGCAAAGAGACCATGGCAATTTGCCATCTAGACGGTCTAGACCAGCCCGTCGCCGGGGGCGTTCGCTAGGGCCAGACCGCGCAGTGCCGTGGCGCGCTCACCTGAGAAGCAGCCCGATTAGATTGGGCCCAAGTGCGCCTCGTATATTTGTCCTTAGCAGTCCAGGAAGCTCCAGGGCCGTCCTGAGATAGCCTGCGTCCATGGAAATTCAGCCTCGTGGCGTCGCACCTGCTCGTTACCGCCCAGAGACCATTGGACTGGACTGGCGAGAGGGTCACCCACTGGTGGCTTGTATTGCCCCTTATACCCGCCCACATTTATCTAAGGTCGCGTCCGCCCGCGCCCAAGTCCCAGGAGAGGAAAATTTTCCATCTTTTCTGCACTTTACATTTTATTTTTAATATTCTCTACCGTTTCCTCCTCCCAAGACAAAACCGTTATCAATTTTGTCTCTGATTGAGGAAGCCCGGGATTCACAATGGTCGACACACTCACCACCTCCACCAGGACCGTCCCTCATGGGTACATCGACGTCCGCGACATGGGCACAATCACCGGTGTCGCCAATTTCGCCGCCCAGACATATGCCCCGGCCTGTGTTGACATGATTGGCCTTTTCACCTCGTGTACAAAGAAGATTTCCGGCTTCACTGCTCTGGGACTACAGGAACAGGCCTCTTGCTATTGGTAGGCCACTTTTGAACTGCGTCGCTAGCAGCAGCAACACTTACTAACTGTGCAATCACAGCTGTCGAACATCAGGCAGCGTTGAGACCTGGACCGACGCCATTGGCGAATATGCCAGTACTTGCGCCGACTGGGCCAGCACTGGCGAGCCCGAGACTGCTTATTCCGGTACGATTGCCCCATATCATCAGAGAACCACCCCCCTTTATATGCAGACATGAACTGTGGCTAACATACGACTGTGATAGTGGCCAAGACATTTGCTACTTTCTGTGAACAATACACCGATGTTTGTGATGGCGGCAGTGCCGCTACGAGCAGCTACAACTACGACAGCTATTCTACCGATGCCTCAGCCACCGACGATGACGTCGTCACCGTGACTGGGACGAGCATTAGCACTACCACAACCTCCATAGGCGGCGGTGGTTCAAAGGGACTTAGCACAGGAGCAATTGCAGGCATCGCGGCCGGTGCCGGCGTTCTGGCGCTGCTTGGTCTTGCTGGTCTCTTCCTCTTCCTCTGGAAGAAGAGAAAGCCGTCGCCCGCCCCTGCTCCCGTAGCCGCCCAGCAGAACCAACCTCCCCATCAGCAGCAGTTCAACAATGGTCACCAGCAGCCTGTCGTCGCCGGCGGATTCCAGCCTCCCTACAACGGCCAGCAGTCGCCCCCTCCCGAGATGCAGCAGTACAGCCAGGTTCACCCGGACAACAAGTGGAATCAGAACTCTCCCGTTCCGTACCAGCCTTCGCCTTCTCCCCAGCAAACGTCTCCCTCTCCCTATCAGACTCCTTCTCCTTACCAGCCCAACGCCGCACCCGGACCCTGGGCCGCTGGACAACAGGCCGCTGGACACCAGCCTCCCGCCGCACAAATGCACTTTGCCGCCGAACTGCCCACGTACGAGATGGGTGACCGCCATCTGCCAGTCACTGCTCAGGAGCTTCCCGTCGAGGACCGCACAAGGTATTCCGAGCTGCCCTCGGGTGCAGCAACGCAACCGCCCCACGGTCAGCAGCAGCAATAAGTTGGATTTGTTGGTGAGGTGCGCTTTAATTAGCCGGCCTCACTGAGCACTCCCAACTGGTTTTCTCCGCCATCATCACATCTACAGTTGGGCTGTGGGCGAGGTTCAGATACCATTCCAACTTCACCGATGCCCCAGCATAGCTTTCATGTCCCTGAATGATTGTATTGGAATGGGCTCATGGGTCGACTGAATGCATTTTGTATAGCTACAGAAATATTACTAGCGTATTGTTACGGCTAGAAAACGGAGTTTCAAGAGGTTATCAAGGACAGCGAATTGAGTGGGTAAACAAGGCATATTAGTATTATATTCCACGATCAATTGGGCTCTTTGGGTGTTTTTAATCATTAATATTAACAATTCATTAATATTAATCTTCTTGTGCGCATGTGAAAATTGTGGTTATTAGTTAGCGATTGGAAGTTATGGCAGCGCAAGCAGCATCCAGCAACAAGTAAAATTCAATGATCTCATTGTAAATAAAAACCGATGCCTCCTCCGCGAACCCCGTTTAACAGACAGCCGTGCCTGCCACGAATATGCCAAAAAAACGGCCTCCTTAGGGCAATTGAAAGGCTTTGTGTTTACTATTTAACGATTAGTAGGATATTTAAAGTATCATGCGATATACTTACTTGATGAGGGTTGGGCAATACGAAGGTTTTGGTTTCTCTTGCGGCCTAACTAACTAGCCACGTTTGTGGAGGCAAATTGGGGTCTGTGGGTAGAGAAGTGGTTAGTGGAGAGAGTGGATGCAGAGGCCATGGTGGATTGCGTTGATAGCTTATTAAAGAATTTGCGTTGATGGCTGAAGCTGCGGTCGAGTAGTATCTTTTGCTTAGATGGGCTTTGGGTGCATTCTCTGGCGAAAAGAATCTTTATCTTCAAGTAGAGTACCATGAGCTTTTATTTTTGATATTGGAATACCTCTATGAGTAGGAAAGGCTCTATTGCTAGGTATTACTGTTGGATAGTTATCTAAAGTATTGCCTACTTCTTTAAAGCCTTGATTTAAGGGTTAGTATTCGAGCTCAGGATTCCTTGGAAACCGCTATTCTAATAACCAATTCACAGAGCCTTTTGTAATTGAAGGACGGCTGTCCAATTAGTTCATTGTTAACTTCATATTGTCAATCCACTGGTCTAGACAGCTGCAAATATTGGTTGCAAACTTGAGGCTATACTGCCCCATTTGTATGATTGTGCATCGGAGAAGTTGTAAAGGTGCATAGGGCCAACCAAGTCATCACCTGCGCAAAAACCTTTGCTAGGTGTGCAGTTTGTATAGCTAATTCTGCAGTCAATGGCCGTCGGCGCGATTGCCAATTCTATCCGCTTTATTGTCTACATATTACACTCTAAGGCATGAGGGATTACCTTATCTATTGATCCGATTGATGCTTTGAAATAATGTTGACGGATGAAGACCCCCAGATAAAATTACTACACCATAAAAACTGATAGAGTACTTTAAATACTAATTTAACCAATTGAATCAACAAATTGACACGTGCTTATGAATTCGCTAATCATATACTTTGAATCATCACATTCAGTTTTCACGCAGAAATAGTCGACCAACAATCATTAGCCTTACCCTACGTTTGATATTGATGATAGTCCAATAGTTGTGTTTTTAACTTCTTTCATATTGTACGATTATCGAGGATCTAATCCTTCAACCCAAGGAGGTTTCTAGGTCGTGGCCCTGGCCAGTAAAATATAAACCTCACTCAGAAAGGGTTACAATGCAGCTGACATCGCTTTACTCTTGACAACTCTGAAAAATTATAATTATCAATTTAACTTAGATCATTGATAACTCTAATTAATTGTGGCCAATTGGTTTGGCGGCGGATTGCCAGGCAATCTTGGCACCAGACAAAGCCTCCATCATCTGGGGTTGCTTTCCGGTTTCCTTGGGATCATCGCCGATGAAGTTTAACGGAAACCCAACATCAAAATCCCTGATGCTCTCGATGTAGTGAATTTGCTCATCTGTCAAATGGATGCTTAATGCCTTGATGTTGTCATGCAAGTGCTCCATCTTGCGGCCGCCAATCAAGGGGAACACGTTTCTCGTCTTTTGCATCACGTACGCAAGGGCGATTTGTTGGATGCTCTCGGTTCCGTGTTCAGCGGCCACCTTCTCCAAGGCTTCGCTGACCTTGCGAGCCTCCTCGCTTTGGCTGCTGCCGCGACCTCCCTCGCCGGCCTTTGTACGAGCCTCGAGTTGCTTGGCGGTCTGCAGTTTGCCGCCCCCAAGAACATCCCATGGGCAAAGAGCCATGCCGAAGTGGCGGGCCATGGGGATAATGTCTCGCTCAAAGTCGCGGAGCATCAGGTTCCAGCGGCCCTGGTACACTGAGAAAGGAGTCTTTCCATGATCCTTGGCGTACACATTGGCTGCTGATACAACCCAGGCTGGTGTGTCAGAGACTCCAAGGTACAGGACTTTACCCTGCTCAACAAGAATATGGAGCGAGTCCATGAGCTCTTCAATCGAGGTTGTCCAGTCCCACCAGTGCACATAGAGAAGATCAATATAATCTGTCTGCAGCTTCTTGAGAGAATCCGCAACGGACAGTCTCAGAGACTTTTTGTGGTTTCCTCCATAATTGACAGTCTTGCCGGTGCCAAATTCGTGTGATCGGTAACAGTTGGTGAATTTTGTGGCAATAAATAACAAGTCGCGGTTTCCTCGTGCAGCCATCCACTTGCCAATGTATTTCTCAGACTCTTCATCCTGATAGTTGTTGGCCGTGTCAATGAAGTTTCCACCAGCATCCGTGTAAGCGTCCAGAAGCTTGAATGACTGTCCTTCATCCATGGAGCCCATCATTTGAGACCACGATTGTCCAAGCGACATGGCTCCCAAAGCAAGCGGCGAAACTCGAACGCCCGCGGTGCTTGATAGGATGCGGTAGCGGCCGAGCTCCGTTTCGGGTTCCTTGGGAGGTGAGAAATCCATGATGAAAGTTTTGGGAGGGTTGGAGATGGGTTGAATAATGTTGGGAAGTTGGTCTTAGGCTACAGAGAGGAGTATCTTGGAACATGTACAGGTATATATTTATAAAATTTCATGTACAATGAGAATATTATTGGTCCCATATCAACATATCATTCTCGTTCATGGATAATGCTCAATATCGGTTAAGCAAAGACCCCGCACGTATGTTCTGAAGCATTATCTCCGTACGAAGAGCAAAACGATTGCCCTGCTAGAGCTTCGGGGTTTACGGACTTAGAGTCGTGTTTGGCTATCTTAGATCTTGAAGTATGACCTCATAGGAATCTCGAATGCTTGGCAATAAAACCTCGTTGGGGCTGCACGGGGTGTCCCTTGATATCCCCGTTCGCATCCTTGGCTGATTGACATATGGCATACATTATGTAAAAGACTCTGTTCATCGGATTTAACGGAGCTAGGGCCGAAACGCAAACTGCAATGATAACCCCGGAAGGCTAGCCGTTTATGGTCGCCCTGATCCCAGGATGGCGCTGGGGCCGTCAAAGTGGAGTGCTAGTCTGATGTATTTGCATGTTAAAATCTTCAAGCATTGACGTTTGGCTCGTTACGTAACGGTGTAAACAGCCATCTCTCCGCTAATGGGCCTGAGGTTGTTCTGGTTGTTCTGGTCCTGACCCTCCGCTGTGACGCCCCTGCTGAGAACCTTGAACCCATCTAGTGCAATCTTCTCGGGCCCTCCAGGCATGAAGCGGATTGGGTTGGGTTGTATTTTGATGAGGTCAGACTGGGCCCCAGAGCCAAGGTATTGGTAAAGCGCGGCAGCAAAAGCACGTGCGTTGGGGTTGGCAGGTAGGGTGATACCTTGAAGTCCCCCGATGTTAGTGAATATATCCCGCCGCCGTTTTGTTTTTACTTGCCGTGATACCCGATTTCCACGCCCAGAGCTTCCCAAACAGCACCAAAGATGGGTGTTGTCTTGAGCTTTGCCATGTCAAATCTTCCAGCATCTGGCGTGCGGAATAGGGCAAACTTTTCACCAGGCCTAATGTCGGAGTCAGTCTGCTCTACTGTCAAGCCCTTAGAAACAGCATCAATTGCGTAGTGAACCCCGTTGTCTCCAGTTGCCTTGCGGACTGCTTCGGGCCATTGAGGATCACGGTAGTCAACTAAGACGTTCTACAAATATGGCGCACCATACAATAGCGCATGTTTCGAGGGACTTGCCGCTCCGATAAGTCGTACCTTTTTGCCCGAAGCCTTTTCAGCCATTCTGACAAATTGGGCCGCGTAGAATCCCATAGAGGAAGTTGCGCCGTAGATAAAAACATATATGGGCCCACCTGCTTCGATGAAGCCTTTTGTCTTGTAGAAAGGGCATGGCATCTGCAGACCTTCGAAGACACCTTGAGCGGCGGTGACACCACATAGGCCAACGCTTGCAACTTTCTCAAAGGGCATTGTGCGGGGGATATTCCAAGTGAGGTCATAGTCAATGACAAGGTACTCTGCAAACGCCCCCGGACGGTCGTTGACGGAGCTGGCTGGACGCTAATGTCAGATAAGTGCTCTACCGTTCCTCGGCGCCTTGCGACTAAGATGCGGCGGGTATCACTCACCTCCCTGCAGAAAGCCCGTACGTGTGCTCCGACCTGGGCTCGCGGGTCTTTGAAAACAGGCAGACTAGTTCTAACCTGAACCACCTCTACAGCGAAATCAGACCCTAGCACTCGCTGGTCCTGCGTAGCTATGGGGCTGGCGGCATTCATGTGGTCGACTTGGTTTAGCGACACGGCTCGCACTCAGACGAGTATCTCGTTTGGACCAGGCACCGGCATAGCCACATCTTGAAGAGTGGTGGATTTTTCAGCATGCTTCAAAACAACAGCTCTCATTATGGCCATTATGGATCGTTAAATGGAGGGATAAAGGACGATTGTATTATAATGAATAAAATTGTGCCTGGGTATGAAAAGAATAAATGTTAGGCAGCTGTGACACATTTATAGATCGAATTTTAGTGTGAGCGTAATATGAAAGTTGAGCTGGTTAGCTGGTCGTATCGTCAACCGCTCGAGGAGCCAACTCGACGATTGCAGGCAAGATTCGTGATATGGACTATACAAATGAGCGATTCTTTTCCTTGCAAGGAACAGAGTGGCATCAACCGAGACCAAGGGTAGCGAAATAAAGATATTATTGGCGCTATATTCGCCTCAGTGCGTCGACCTAATCAAAGCCCCACGTTATGCAAGATTGGTAGCTGTCACAACGTCTTGATCCACCTTGTTATTATCAGTTTCTGACACAACTGAGGGGGCTTATGATATTTGGCCCTTCATTCTCACCGCTTAATTATACAATTTGACTATGAATATGGCTTTTATAGCTTGGCCAGGCCATGGACGGCCTGTTGTCTGTCTTGTCGACATTTCCTGGATGAGTTGAGTGACGGCGGAGCTGCGCACCAGCTCTGTAAAGCGCCATTATGCCTACTACCCTAGAATTCGAAAGACCCATTTAAAATCTCATACCTCAAAGCAAATTTGATTAGCTAAAAAGTGACACAAACCTGCGAGATACATTCATCCATATTAAACATTCCAAGCAAGTAGTTATCTTCTAGTTACGCTTGGGAAGGATGTGTCCAGGATAGGCGATAGATGAAGTTGGGTAGCTATAGGTGAAAACTAAAACCTCGTAATGGGACTATTAGCAGAGGCCCACTGTGTTGCATTCAATTTACCAGCATACATGCCACCAGTGTTACACGGAGTAACGCTCCGTGGACAGTTCAACTTGTGCTAGTCGGAGCTAACCGCCGCGTAAAACCGGGCGCCGCATTCTCTTAGGCAAACCTTGAGATGCATTGGTCTCGATGCACACCTGCTGATCCCAACATACATCATATCGAGGTGTTTGCTAAAACTCCGTAACGGTAACCAGATATGGCTAAATTACTTATAAGTGACGAGTCCATGAATATTTTCAACACAATATAAAAGCTTCTTTATCTCCTGGATGGAATATTTCTTCTCATCTCAACCATTCAGTCTTATCATCACCCTCAATTGCCCCAATACCAATAAAAACACAATCATGTCTTCCACTACAAACGTCGCCATCGCCGGAGCAACAGGCGAATTGGGTTCGTCCGTTCTTAAACAACTCATTGCCTCCAAGAAATTTAACATCACCGCCCTCAGTCGGATTGGCTCTCACATCCATGAATCCTTAGACTACAAGGTTGTCAATGTGGACTTCAACTCTAGCGACTCCCTGATTGCCGCCCTCACCGGACAAGATGCCGTGGTCTCCACCCTCGGCACTCTTGCTGTCGAGGCTCAAATCCCATTGATTAACGCTGCCGTTGCCGCCAGAGTGCAGCATTTTATCCCCTCTGATTTTGAAGGAGACTTTGACAATACCAAAACGAGATATATTCCCGTTTTCAAGTCCAAGGTTTGATGTTCAATAGCACCTGTTTGCCATGTCCAAATAATCAGGGATAAGCTACACTTTCATCTACTGTGGTGCTCTGCTTGATTGGGGATTGGAGAACTTCATCCTGCGGATCTCGGATTACAACCCTCCCATGATCAATGGTAGAGACTCTGAACTTGGTCACCTCCCTGCCCACCGTGGGAGACGGCGTTGTCGGCGCCCTGACTCACCTTGATGAGACGAAGAATCGAACTGTTTATGTCCATGACGCCATTGTTTCTCAAAAGAAACTTCTGGAGCTAGCCAAAAGGGCCGCCCCCGAGAAGCCCTGGGGACCGCATGTGGTGAGCCTGGATGATATGATTGCCGACTCAGAAAAGAGAATAGCTACTGGGGAGATCAACATGGGAGTGGTCATGCCTTATGTTTTCGAGTTATTATGGATCCACCATATGGAAGAAAGTTTGAAAAGGTTGACAACAATCTGTTAGGCCTTGGTCAATTGTCAGATTATGACATTGTTAGCATGATGAAGAGGCTGATTAAGTAAATCTCTTCAAGAAACTGGTCTAGAAGAGATTTGAATGGACTTTTGTGAGTTGTACTACTTAAGCTAGATCTATAAACTGGACTCTAAAATGTTAGACGTATTAACCCGCAAGCTGGATGTCACATGTTGCTTGTCTCATCATATCGGATACATAAGAAATGTAGATAAAATTTATATTGTGAGCCTGCTAATATAGCCATGTTCTTGGTTTTACTATCGACATCGTACACGCCGCTAACAGGCCACTATCTAACCCTTGGCCGATCCTTTCGCAAACTCCAAGCCATGAAGCAGTCGTTGGTGGTACCTGGCCTGAAGCGGGCTTATATATTGGCCTTCATTTCCAGTACAACCCGACCCGGCATTGGGGTCTTCAGATACTTAAAGGTTGGGGCAAAGGAGTGTCCCGCATGGAGTTTTATACCAAAGTTTTCGGCATGCGGCACATGTTCACTCTAATATTGACTAAATATTACTCAATCGCGTATATGGGTTATAGCGGTGGTGGAAAATACGGTTCCAGCTATCAGACAACTGAAGAACTCCTCCGCGACAAGAATATCAATCAGGGCATGATATAACTTGCCTATTTGAACATCACTGGAGAGGACATTCCTGGCCCCGACAAGGGAGCGAGCACCGTGAGTCATATCGGAATCATTGTCCCCAACACGACGGAAACACGAACCCGGCTTGAGAAACATGGTGTTGAAATTTACAAAAAGTTCGCAGCTCCCTGGCCATCAGACGGCCCTTTGGCCAACCCCTTTACTCTGGGAAACGCCTCGAATCTGAAGCCAGAGGACTTCGAAGAGCTTAAAGCAGTCATGGGAGAAGTTAGTAAACTCTATATTTTTGCGGCTGATCATGATAGAAACATGCTGGAAATTATTCCCATTGACGAACAGGGTCTCTTTGATCAGATGGGGTTGGGAGTATTGAGTACTTAAGGGGTTCTTTATGGATAGTCGTTACAAAAAAAAGTGGCACTGTGCTGAGAGTGAATTAAATCGCCATCATTTCGATATTACGGCGGGATCCAAAACTCAAAGTATGATATGGAGCAATTCCTATCGACAGAATTTCAACCTTGACATTCGGTCATGTGATTATGAGATGTTCGTTTCTCAGACTGTAGCCACAAATTTACTCTTCGTAAGTTAGCACCTGGGAAGACGTAGGTTGTTGTAATGAATTACATTGTGTCTGTAGTAATATTATTTGGGAATATAGTTAGCTCCATAGTTGACAACATAGCATAGTCACAGGTACCAAATTGATCGTCATTGTGAGTGAGCAATAGGGGACTCCTGATTCAGTTCTCCCCATCTGGCTAGACCCTTGCGCAATCAGCCACAACTGGGCCATTCGGGCACTTCACGGCATATGCCGCCCGAAAACAGTGGATCGTGTCCAGGCACTTTAGCTGACCTAACTCGTTTCCACCTAATCTTCATGGCTGAGGGCGTGTGGTGAATGAAGTCTTGTGAAAACTATACATATGATCAATTACAAAATGGATGGCTGCCGCTGTTAAATAATTGAATTGAGATTCATTTCATCTTTTGTCATGTATCCTTCGCTGTCATGCAACATCGTAGCCCCTAAACTAAAAGACAAAAAGCGATGCCGACAGTAACGCAAGTACAGTGGGTATATAAAGTAAGATCACGAAAAAAACAAAACACAGCTGATACTCTGATTGCTAATCGAGTATCTCGGTATAATCCATCATTTAACAATACCCAAATTCACGAATCATAAAAATTATTATCGAAATGCCTTCTAGCGTCGTTGTCGTTGTTGGGTATCCCAAAGGCACAAGGGTGAATTCTATCAGCCCAGGTATCATAGCAACCGACATGGGTCGCAAAGAAATTGCTGGTCGAGCTGGAAAGTTTGTTTCCTCTTCTCCGGCTGAAACGCCGCAACATGTTGTCAATGCTGTCGCCTTTATGGACAGTCCGGTATTGTTATTGATTACTGGGAATGATATTCTTGTTGATGGAGGTGCCGTTTCGTCCGTGCACTGGAACAGGCCAGCTGTATCCGAAATTTGATGTCAAGTTGTCTGGACCGAATGATTAATGGACACGAAGCAAAATAGATGTATGTGTATAATGAATAAGACCGAAAAGAAATTCGTCATAAACTCGTAGAAGGATTTCATGTCATGTTCTATGCATTCCCATTGGTGCGTATTTCTGTCATTTCAGCTGTTGACTTGACCGAAGTTGGTGCTTCAGTGCTGTCGGCGTCATCCAAAAATGTTTCAAGTTGATCATGGTGATGGACTATGCCGGCTGTACTGGAAGCATGTGTGTGTCTTTCTGCATCGTGCACTAAACTGTTCTGATTTGATCGAGCTCCGGATTGTGAAAGTCTGCTCCATCGGCGGGATATTACACCAAGCAGAGGGCGCAGTGCTGGTAGGGCGATGACGATGATTTGCGATGCAATTTCGGCTGAGCCAACGAGATCTGTTGAAAATTAGAATGACTCAATATTGACGGAAGATTTTGAGAAGGGATTATTACAGGTTGAGTAGTCCCAGATGGATTGTATCGTTAAGGCGAATCGTGCAACACTGACAAGAATCGTCACTATGCCGAAAAGAAAGATGCACACTAATGCCCTTTTTTCCCGTCGTTTCAACGCCCTCATTTTCAAGATTCCAAATGGTAATGCGAATACTTTGAGTGAGAATTTGTAAGCATAGACCCTATTCCATAGAGAATAATAAATCGATTCTTACTTGACAATTCTGACACGATTCCAATAGACCAGCAAATATACATTGGCTTGATTGAATTAGCCAAGGCACACTTGGAATCGAGCATCCTGGGGGAATAAATAAGAAACGTTAGTAATCAGAACCAAACAAAATTTCCACAGCAAAAAAAGAACAAGACGACTATTTCAAAAAGACAACCCACCAATTTTCTTCAACGTCAGTTCCACACCAAAAGATATCAACTGAAGCAGCGGTTATGAATGCGCAAACGGTGTAGACTGTAACAATGTGGAGCCACATTCGCAACCTCGTCTCGGTAAAGGGAAAGAGCTCGTTGAAGAATGCGAGGACACTGAATCTTGGAAAATAAAAGCTCAAATCGAAGATGACCGAACTGGCGAATTTCCACTGCTTGACCTATTAGATTCCATCCAGGGCCCACGCACATTGCAAAATGGGACGTACTTTCGCAAATCCCACATCGTAATATGTATCGTCAAAGGCGTCCATGTCAAGCGAATATGAATAGGTATCTCCGATCACCAGCGATATGAAGAATATGAGGGAGATGACGAGGAATATTTCGGATAGCCAGAACGACCATAGTCGGTTCCATGAACGCACGAGAAGCCGAGCGATGACTACGATGAAGCAGAATGTTACGAGTATCCATTCTCCAATCTGAGCCAGTGGTCAGCGGGCTTGCTATGTCCTGGCATATGAAGGTCGGGCGTACCAGAAAGTTCTTTCCAGTTAATGCCATTATTCCTCGGCCGACTCGCTAAATGCTTCGGGGAAATCGATCTTCCGCCGGCAAGTGAACCCGAGGGGTAGTTCCTGCAGATTGAACTTGATATTGGCCGGCGAGGGCACTCGGTTCGTGTTGTAGATGCGGCGTTCGGGGACTGGGAGTGGACGAATATTGCAGGATGAGACCCAAGGGGATGCGAGGGTAGACCTTTCAATGGTCCAAGGACCTGACTAACCCAAAATGTTGATTGTGATGAAGTGAATTTCCGTGGAGCGAAATGCCCGAACAACGCCACTCATTAGTTTCGGATACGGACGCGATGCTGAAGAAAAAGCCAGGTGCCACACTTCAACCGGCAATGTTAACGTTTTCCGTTCTCAAGCGGTTTGGCGGGGCTGGTATGTTCTGCCTGCGCAATTCAATCACATAAAATCCATCGTTGGGTTATTTGAACCTAATCAATCGCTTTATAGTCAATCGGTCAATTGGGAGAGAAGGGATTTGATTATTCGTAGATGCGAAGGGCCAGAATGATATTAATCCAAAATATGGTACCGGCACGGGAATGCATCGATCGGGGACATTGAATGACCCATGACATTAACCATTCGATGTTTTCGATCTAGCTGGAGGCTAGGCGTCCCTCGGTAGCTTACTTTGGGCACGATGGGAATCAAGCTTTCTCCCAGCCGATTCTCGACTGCAACCACTTGATAAGCTTTGACTATTACAAGCTTGGACATGTAGAACTAAAGTTTGGCCAAGAGCCTCGCTCCTAAGTCTTTCTTCCGTTCGCGTGCAGCGATTAGCTCGACAAATCCACGTTCAATGTGGCGACGTGCCTAGACTATCTGGCTCGTTGATTCCGGAACTCTATCATCAGCGTCGGCGATCGCGGGGTGCCCAGAATGCCTCAAAATGAATTGACTTGATGGGCCGTATGATCGTTTTCTCTTGCGTATTTGTGGTGGTGATACCAAGGCATGTGGGTTTATCCCTTTACAACACATGTAAATTCGACGAAATCACTTATACGAAAGTAATATAAGATTTCGGAAAATATGTCCCGCCCCTCTTCATAACCAACCAATTTACCATTTCAGCGGCAAAAGACGGTAGGCGGTGATGTGCGCTGGTTTCATCCGATTCACTGTCTAAATATTGCTCTCTGAGGCACGATGGATTGCCTTATCTGTTGTTCCAATTGATGGTTTTGCATTGATGTTTACTATTTCCAGAACCAAGATGAAAAATGCGACTCAATATCACGGGAAATTTGTACACTGATGTAAGGATTACAAATTTACATACCGTTGGAGATCGGCGACTCTTGCAAAGTATGACCATGCCACTCCCGCATCAAGCCAATTCTTTTTTTTACTTTTATGCCTCTTCCGCGATGAATTCTTGTGTTAATATGTACGTCTATTTTTGCTAAATGTATGTACTTGAATCAAAATATTCTAATTAAAGACTTTGGCGAGTAGTAGCGCCAATGGCCTGGCCTGATGTTGGGATCAAAAAGTCGCTTGCCGGCACCTTGCCGTCCGAGCCTCGGGCTCCCTTCAGAGTCGCCGGGTTGATGCTTTTAAAAGTCGAATTGGCCCAAGTGCCACCGACATTCCATGAGTTGCCAGTGGCCGTGGTGCCAGAGACCAAGCTGACCTGGGCGTTGGTGTTCACAGCAGCAATGTTGGCTGTAAGTTTGGATGTGGAGCTGCGCATGTTGAAGCCGTTGTCGCCATTGTTCCAGGCAGTGTTGCGGTTAAAAGTCAAAGATCCGGGGTTTCCGTTATCAATGAAACCCTTTTTAGCGTTGGAAAATGCCACGCAGTTTTTGATGATGTGGTTTGCTGGCGGGTTGCCAGTAATTCCCAGCTTGAAGCCATTTCCGTCACCTTCAAAGGAAGTGAAGCCCCAGCGGTTGATTCCATTGCCCCAAGCGTACACCTCTTCCATAGTGACTGGCGAAGCGAACTTGAAAAGATCCAGACCGTCGTCAACATTATCCCATAGCCGAGCGTTCTTGAGAATGTTGCCCTCGCCAGAACCTTCTTTGCAGGCAAACCCATCAGCACTCTCGCCGTTTTTGCGAGGGTCTCGGTTGCGATACGAGTCAAGGTAAATGACCGTGTTGTTACTGGAGGATCCCTGAAGTTGGAAACCTGTCTCGTAATTGTCATGTGTCGAAAGACGCTCGTAGTAGTTGTGGGATGCGTCTCGCGCATAGATACCATAGGGGCCGTTGATGAGTCTGCAAAATGATGAGTTACATGGCTTGTATAGACTCACAACAAAAGTGATAGAGGGTTGTCTTACTCTAGGTTGGAAAATTTCCAGTAGTTGGCGCCTTCAATGTGCAGGATGCCTCTCTCCTTGTTTGGAAGGGATTGGTCAAGACCATATGGGGTGCTAAGAAAGCATCATGTCAATGACTTGTGGGCATGAATTGGATACTTGATGCTTACCCAGGCATGTTCTCGCCATCAAGAATCACCTTTTCTGAGCCATAGGGACGGAGCGTAATCGGCTGGGTGCGAGTGCCGCTCTTGGTGATTTGGATGTTTGCAGATGGGCTGTAAGTTCCGGAGCGCAGATAGATGATGTCTCCAGCAGCTGCGGCATTGACGGCCGATTGTATTGAGCCATAAGGCGCCGTCTGTGATCCACTGCCAGTGCCCGAGGGCGAAACATAAATGTCAGCAGCCTGGACGTTGCCCAGGAGCGATGCTGCTACAGCAGCGGCAGAAGCCAGTCCTTTGCCGTGCATGTTGATGTGTTCGGAATGGACCCTAAAACAAACAAAAGACTTTGACCAGAATTCTTTGCTCCAAGGAGGAATTTTGAACAAGGCAAATTGTTGGGGATACATGGTAAACCGCTACTCGGTCTTTCTTTTAACTTGTTGAGCCACCATTATACTGAGACGGAGCTGCTATACTGCAATTACTGGAATAGGACTGTCGGAGTGTTTCACCCCTGGTTTCGCGGCTGGGTAACCGGATTAGCGCCGGAGGTCCAAGTAGTTTTTCCACTAATCACGGCTCGCGGTGGAGTGTGGGTCTCCATTGCCGCCAGAGAACCAGGAGATGGGAATTTCTCTTATGTTTGGTGTTTGGCTAGAGACATGATTCTGGGGCCAGTTTGGATTTTATCCGTATGGGTATGCTTATTACGCTGCGGAGGGCAAAGACGATTTTCCGAGGTGGTCCGGAAATTGGGAGTGACCCCTTTTCATGCTTGTTGGGACGGGGTACGTCCTACAGTTTGACGCTTAATTATTTACACTCCCCTTGATTCAGCTCTAAGAGCAATTTTGTTCATGTACGTCAGTCGTCTTCGATGTTGAATTTCTTCTACTATTCCCGAGTATCCGGTGTGATTGTAAGCCCTCGACAATAGTTGTTTCTAGCAGATGCCCTAAATTCGTATGTTTTGATCATGGCAGTGTAAGCAGGAAAGACGGGGAGCAACACGTGGCCTGGATTTCTCCTAGTATCGACGGAAAAACAAGAGAGAGAGAGATTAATAAATTAAGGATCGCTTGAGAAAACACGAAATGAGCTGATTAATTTGTACGTTATCATCTTGATTGCTGTTTCTTCAGTAGTATTTGGTGTGCAGGTCCCGTCACTGGCGTGCGATCCATCGAATTGCACGATTCATTAGCAGGGTACGCCCAGTATTGACAGGGGTCAAAATGCCAGTACCACTGCATAAACACACTCTAATTTGCTTCCTCCATTCAGAAACCACTGCCATCTCTCATCGGTTTTTTCTCTTACCTAGCAAAAGTGATCAATGATACCGTCATTTCTCGATCTTGAAAGTGGGGTGAATTCGAGGTGACGGAAACGAGATGTAGTATGTAACAAGGCGTTGCGTACACATGAGAGAGTAGCGTGCACCCAGATCACCTTGACGCAGGCACACAACAAAACCTGACGGTACCAAAGACGAAGCCGGATTCGCCACATGAACCACCATGAAGCCCGCCAACTCTGGGCATGAATGGCTCATGAACTGCAGGAGATACATATAATATACACCCCATGGTTTTGTTATGGAAACTCATGTCAGAGAATTTGAAATTTCTAAAACAGCGGACAAGTAGGCGTGCACTTTTGGCTTGTCATGCTGGCACACTAGATGGCGAACCATGAGGCTGAAGACAAGTGCGCCCTGGATTCAACCCATTCCGTACTGATGCCCTGAGTAACCTCTCCTTTCAGGGGGGTTCTTCCCGCATATGGCCTAATTAGTCCATTGTCACCCTCCCTGCCATGTTTTACAACCCGCTAGTGGATTAAAGGGTGGTCAGACGTCTTATTCCTGTGTTTGAGCGACCCAACGTGTATGTCCCCAGTTGGACTCCTTGCGTGGGGTATCGGGAGTGTCATACTATCTCTGGTTGAAAATGCGACCGCGCTAGGGAGTATTAGGGAAACAATCCCAGGCAGCCACCCCCAGGCTGACAGTCACTCGACTGTTTCTTGAGACTCCTCCGCGCCTCCAACGACATGTGATTGCCCACTGAGGCTGCCCATTGGCCATTCTGTGTATCAAGAGCCGCATAAACAGCACTTTTCAAGTTGTTGGATCACTGGGTATTCAATAATTGAGGGAGTATCGGCTCAACGGCGCCAATCATTCCCTTCCGCGTCCACGTCCGGCTGTAATATTTTAGGGCCACCTGCGGAAGCTAGGATTTAGCCTAATACACAATGTAAGGCTGCGTGGGGGGTTTTCGGTGATATCATGATAAGACACAGACATGTTGAAATAGGAATGGTATTGTTTTTGGTAACGCGTCATATTAGCAATAGCCAAGACTGTGCTAGACGCTGGGGGCCATCGGCGACGTTGCTCTAATATAAAAGTTGGCCCTTTTCCTAGACTCTGCTCTTTGAAATTTCCCAGTCCATTTCATCCCCTAAAATATCCTCTTCTCTTACAATTAACAATTCTACATCTCCAAAATGACCATCTGCACAGACCCAAAATGTTTCAACCTTCACCCACAATTCAATCATGTAAGATGCGCCACTTGCGTGACGGTTGTAGAACCCAAAGAATCCAATGGTGCAAATGACGTATGTGGCATCTTTCGCTTACTACATATATTATCCCTAACCAATAAAGACAACGGCGGCATCACAAAACCCTAACTCTCTTCATTCTTGAAATGGAGGTGAGCGAGAGAATGTGTAGTGGTTAAACAAGTCAATGAGCCTGCACTCTGCAGTTCCTTAATCATTTGTGGGTTGGATATCAGTGGAACCATAAGCCTCGCAGATGTCAAGAAAAGGCTGACAATTTCACGTACTGGTACCATAGATGTAGGGGAAAATAATAAACTTTTATCGTTGCTTATCTTGATGTTGATTCTTATCTGGACAAACCTTTTAACTTAACCATGTGCTAAACTGGTGTTGTCAAGAAATCTGCCGCATTTGCCGCCGATTATCGAGAGTGTGTAATCTCAGTGGTGTTTCCCACCTCTGAATTCCATCTTCCCAGCTCAGGCATATCATCCTCATTTGTCCGGTTCGTATATTTCTCGCTGCCTCCTCTTGTGCTATAGGATCCATGTAGAGTTCTTTCATCATCTTCAGCACTCGAGCTGGATCCAGTGGTGAGTGTCTTAAGCCTTCCCCAGCCCTTAGTCATGATAGGTAGTAGTGGTCGTAGTGCTGGCGCTGCGCATACTATTATTTGACTCACGATTTCTGCCGAGCCAACGACAACTATGTTCGATAAATACGACGGGAAGCCGGTCTATGGGGGAATCCAGAGGCTTACAAGTATTTCGATTATAAATGGACTGTGTTGTAAAGACAAATCGAGCAGTTCCCATCGCAATTGTCAGGATTCCGATCCCAAACAGACAAATCAGGGCAATCTTTTCACCTCTCGGGGTTGCCTTTAATGTTCGTAGCATTCCAAATGGCAGTGCGAACACTAGGAGAAGGTTAGTCATACGAAAGTATTTGAGAAAGAGGAACTCTACCAAGTAATTCAGAGGCCATACCAATGGGCCAATTGACATACACAATTTTTATAGTAGTCAGTATTGAGCATTCTGGATTTTCCACCCTGTAGCAAAGAAACACATAAAAGTTACCCTTGTTCCAAGGCGATGAGTAAAGAATAGGTATTCTTACCAGTTTTGAGATATTGGCAGTCCGCACCAAAACACATCCGCCATTGCGGTAGTAAGAAATGCACAAACGTTAAATGCCATGACTAAATATAGGCATTTTCTAAGACCCTCTTCAGATATAGGAAAGAGTTCATTATAAAATGCGAGGAGGCTAAATCGGGGAAAATAAAACCCCCCATCATAGATGACTGCAACAGACCATTCCCACTGAATAAATAGTTAAAAAGTAGATTTGGAAACTTGACGGCAGACTTACTTTTGCAATACCCACGCTACTGTAGTGACTGTAGTCGTCTTCACCCGTGGTCCAAATGTAGGTCGAGCCAATTACAAGAGTTACGTATGTCATGACGGCAATGATAAGCCAAACCTCTGAGAGCCAGAAATTCCATAATTTCTTCCATGTACGGACTGCGAGGCGCGCAACGATGAAAAATATGCATATTGCAACGAATATCCATTCCACCGTCTGCGTGAAACGATGAGCGCTACAATGGCATACTAAATTCGGATCGCTTGACTCACAATATATCCTTCGTTGGAGATATCTTTCATGGCTAATGATTATGTATTAGTTGGTGAGGGCCAACACGACCCAAGACGCTGGGGTGGATTAAGCGTGGGCGACGTGGTGGGGAGACGATATGATGAAGATTTGACATGGATGTGATTTGTTTGAAGAACCTGGGAATGAAATATATTAAAAGAATTCATGAGGGAAAGGTCAGCGGGATCCACACTTTTACGCAATTCTCATAGTTTCAACGCTTGTGAATGTATAAATGTTAGACTTTGACTAGGCCGCCAAGTAGATCTGAAAGCGAAATATTAAACTGCGTTGAAGCATCCGATTATGAAAGACTCGTTCCGATACATTTCAAATTCAGGATCATGATACAAGATACTGAAGATGGGGCAGAGGAAAGGGTTGTTTTTATTGCCTACGAATGCATTGAATGTTTGAGAACATGTCTAATTTCTACTTGGACAACAGAACTATCTAAGCAAGAATTGTTCACAGGAAAGAGTTTTACAATGAAACGCCACAAATCCAGCCACGGCAGCCTGGGCCTTCCATGTCTAGAACCCAACAACCTGATTTGCAAGAGCTTTACTAGACGATCTCGATTAGAACGGCTGCAGGAATGGTTTCAATTCCAAAGACGGGCTTGGCTGGTTCAAACTTCTACATCGGAAATGTGACTCGGCGTATCTATTATCCATATGGACAAGTAGCTTGTTCTCAAACTTTTCAGGGACCTCGGGATAAATTTCCCACTGCGGCTTCGACAGCTACGAAAGGCGCGTTTTGTGCTGATCCCATTCTATCCTACTCCTCCTTTTTACCATTGACTCGATTATAGTTTTAATTACATAGCCAGAATTCATATCTCACTAACCCCGTGACTGCCATTATTACATGCTTTTGTCATACGATACCACATCGACGGCCATATTTTCTTTCGCAATTATGCTAGAATGCCGTGCCTAGAAGATGCCGGTGGCAGCTCCCGAGGGCCATTAAGGTTATTTCCAGACTCGCTTTGCTCATTTAGGTCCTTCAATGGCATATGTACACTGCCTTCCTGCGAATGTCAGGGTGATGATGTGTGACCTAAATAGCAGTTAGACAGTTGGGGCTGAGTACCTCGTTTTATAGTGGATACGCCTACTCTGCGCTTGTATCATAGCGCCCGGTGCCAAGAGTGTTCGCTGTACCAATTTTGGAATGGAGACTGTACAAACTGCTATGCCAATCCGTCGTGTATGGGTCAAAGGGCTCGATGGATTACGTAGCACATCTCCTACAATTACTCTTAAACTATTAATACCTATTGAATAATCTATTTCGTGGCCACTATCGCCAGATGCCAAGTTGAATGTAAGGCTTTCTTGCTACCAGTTGGGCAATTATATACCAACAAGAAAATACGAAGAGAAAGCATAGGAGCACGACAAGTCAAGTAGCTTTCCCAAATGGTCCATTTAATCCCCTATGCCAGAAAAAAGCAGAAAGAAAACCGGCCTTTATCAATGGCTGTGTATTTTAAATCCAATATTACTCCTAACTTTAGCACACCTTGGATATCGAACTCATTACTGCAGCGGACACAATCCTCTTGTCCCTCTCGGGATCCATGAGCTCTTCCATAATCAGCTCACCGACGAATAGCGGGTCTACCCAGTTCTTTTAAATATCTTATTCTTCGTCCTTGCTGTCACCTCTGCTAATTGGTTTGTTATCTCGCGCTAGACACGATTTGAACATGAAGTTGGCGTCTGCCCCTCGACACATCTGCGTCTCTCCTCGACAAGGGGAAGATGACTTACTTAGCATGTGAGCCCATAAAAGATTTCATTTTCTTACCCGAGGTCCACCTCGGCGACCAGAAGAAAGGGTTCAAGTGTGGGGATGCACTAACGGGCTTTGGAACTAGGCAAAGTTTCTCGGGGACTACTCAAACTGCCAGTCGCTCTGCTTGCACCCGTGCTCTATCTGGTAAAGTGCGAAGGACCCAACATGATATTCTGTGCTTTCAAGGCAAGGGGGTATGATCGAAGCCAAGATGCTATCCTGTGCGATGTTGCATCAGTTTGAGAAGGGATTTTTTTTATATTGCAAAGCGGTTCCGCGTAAGAACTTCAAATAAGGCTCAAGTAGTAAATTAGGCGTTAGGAGAACATTTTTGGTCTTCTATATAATCGTGGGTTGATATCAGCACTTCCGATCGACTCGGTGATTGAGAGTCAGCTAGTAGTGGTTTAGCTTTTCCTGGCCGATAGTTCCGGTCCATTGAAGAGGCCGGTGCTAGACATTTCATTTCAAGACAATGGCTTTACTGTATATCTTGGCGCCCTCTACTTTATAAGAGCTCGCTTGCTCCGTAATAATTCGAACCAGCTGTTCCGCTCTTCTCTCGCAGAAGTAATTGCGCATCGATATTGAATAACTTTCAATTGTCGGGTATTCCTCGCAATGAGTCTTCACAGCACTCAAGACACGGCAATGGAGCAAAGCTCTGGAGATATTGAGATGAACCATGTCGCAACTCAACATCTCACGAATGATCTGGTCGACACACATTCGTGGAAAAGCCTCGAGATTGTTGTCAAGGACAGAAAGACCAAGCAACCACTGTCCATCTTGACTCAGGCGGCTGGTATCATCAACGCGGGTGAAATGCCCCAGTGGTTCTGGTAACACAACGCTCCTCAATGCCATGGCGCATTGGGTAGCTGCTGCCGGTGCCACTACAACCGGAGACATCCTTGGAAATGGTCAACATATGAGCCTCCAAATGATCCGTGATCTCTCGACCTATGTGAAATGTGAAGATGCTCTAATTGGCAGCCTCACAGTCCGAGAGACTGTTATGTTTCCCGTTAGGCTTTTGCTCCCTAGGTTGGTACTTGACCCATACTAAACGATGACATCACACTAACCTATGAGCAGTAATGTTTCTAGGAAGGAGGCATTTTGGCGAGTCGACGACCTTATTGCTAGCTTTGGACTTTAGTCTTAAGCATATACAATTGTCGGAACTCCGATAATAAAGGGACTCAGTGGTAGTCAAAAGAAATGGTTGGGTGTTGCTAGTCGTCTAGTAACAAACCCCTAGATTCTTTTCCTCGACGAACCTACCAGTGGGTTAGATTCTGCCCTGAGTCTAGAGGTTATGAGTGATATCAAGGACATTGGCAGAAAGAATAAGATGAGAATTTGCCCATATGAAAACACCACTACAGACTAAGAGTTATCGCCATAGCTGCTCATCGTAGCTTCCATTCATCGACATTCATTGGCTACGTTTTAACAATTTGATAGCCTGTGCCTCATCTCTGGTGGAAAGACTTGCTACTTTGGCCCCGTTAATGAAGCTCCCGCCTACTTTGCTTCCCACGGCTACAGGATACCTCCCGAAACAAACCCTGCCGAGTTTTATCGTGAGCTCATCAACATAGACTTGGACAAGAATGGTGAGGTTGTGAGCCGCACCAACGCCGTTGTTCAAAATTGGACAGACTCTCTCCAAAAGGTAGTTCTGGATGAACTTATTGCAAAGACGGAAACCGAGAAGTCGGTCGACTTGAGTCGACAAAAGATCCTCAAGCCTAACCCCGTGACAATTCCCCTGACTCTACTTCATAGATCTTGGATCAAATCGTATCGAGATATCACCGTATTCGGTATTCGTTTCGACATATACCTCGGCCTGGCCATCATGATGGGCACAGTATTCCTGCGGATGAAAACGGAACAAAAGTATATTCAGCCTTACATCAACGCCATCTTTTTTGATAGAGCATTCATCTCATTCATGGCCGTTGCCTACGTCCCTGCATTCCTTGAGGACCTGCACACGCTTTACCAGTCCTGTCTTATTCATGACGTCCAGCTTCATCGTCGGTCTCCCTTTCCTTTTCCTCATCGCCATCGTCTTTTCCGTGGTAGAGTATTGGCTCTCTGGTTTTCGACCAGATGGAAGCGCATTCTTCAAGTGGGTCATGTGTTTATTCCTTGACCTTGTGGCTGCAGAGTCGATTTTGTCCTTGTCTCCAGCATCTTCCTTGTTTTTGTTGTCGCATTGGCCATCTCGGCCTTTGCAAATGGTTTGTGGGTGCGTGTGAACGGCTTCCTTGTGCCCATGAGCATACTAAGTTCTGTCTCGAAGTATTTCTTCAATTACATCGACTACCAAGCGTCTGTCTTTCAAGGAATGGTGGTCAACGAGTTTGGTAGCCGTAAGTACGACTGCGCAAAGACCGCGGACGGATATCAATGCATGTATTCCAGCGATCTCAACTCTCAGGGACAGATGCGTGGAACGGCAATTCTGGAAACACTAAGCATGAAGAGAGGAAGGGAGAGTAGTTGGGATGGCATCACAACCGGTATCATTTTTTTTTTGGATACAGACTCCTGACTTACCTGGCTCTCGTCTTGCGGAAGTAATGATCTGGGAGAAAAGCCCGACGTGTTTTCTTCTAGCCTTCAAAATTTTATTGGAAATCCGTAGGGAACATTTTTGGTCGAATCCTACCTATTAATAAACCACTATCCTTGGGCCTCAAGTGTAAGTCAGAGCCCTTCGTGTATATAACTCAATGTATCCTCAATCTACCAGTAGTGATACGCTTGTATCAATTCGTCTTTTCTTCTTTCAAGTGTCGGATCATATTGCTTTACTGTGTCAGTGCAGAGCACTCCCAATTTAGCACTCGAGAGTGAGAGCGGTCAGGCAGCTTCCCGAATGGGCCTGAATCTCAAATCCTTCTGCACGCGTCACATCAAAGACAAGTCAGGGCCGTGATTCCGGCCTGTGGCACCGTAGCGAAAAGAAAGTTTGCCAGTAGGGGCTTTGGTAGAATGGGACAAGAATGGGCTATGCATAAGCCGATAGTAGTCAGCTGATTAATAAAGAGCCAACACTTTCATTTTGCTGGCCGTAGCGCTGGGTAGCAATGGAGTACCTTCCATGTGTTCATTGGTTCAACAAAGTGAGGGCAACGATGGGCCCAATATTGGAACACGTAGCACGATGTAACTTGAAAATTAGACAATTGCCACAACTAATTGCAGTCGAATTCACTCGAAATATCTTTATGGAGCTGTTCATACCGCTTCCGGCATTTCCCAGATTCAACCTCTATGTGGCGCTTTCGGATTAGCCACGTACTTGATGGTCATCGCCACTTTCGCAGCCAAGGCGGTTACTGTAATCTGGACAAAGCTCATTTTGTGGACCCTAATCACTAAAATACTGGGAGGGCTGGTGTCGGGCTTAGGCAGTACGCCTCAGCGAATGGCAGATTCATGTTGGACAAAGCCGACAGGAGCAGATATAAGCCCCTCACATCAGGATAAAACTCTACCCCAATCCAATCCACACATCCTTCACCAACCTCATGGCGCTGTCGCTGGAAGAATCTATGCCAGTCTCCGGTGACGAGGAGCCTCTCTTCTCACTAGAGGCTCCACTTTACAATCTTTTTGCGGGCGATGATGACGATGATGATGATGATGCATCTCGTACTCAGAATGCTTCCCGGAATGACTGGGAGCGCGAGAGTGTCATCCAGCGCATACAGGGAAATATCCATACCCGTGTGGATCTGATGGATGTCTTTCATGGAACTTACGACCGGAATGGAGACGAAGCAACCCTCATGGTTTTCCGCTTCCGTTTTGACCCACAGAAGAACTCGCGACGTGTTATCAGGGCTCGCGTGAATATTGAGTTCTTCGCCGCCACCGAAAATGGAAGCATCCCCATTGTCGATTCCATGGCCCCTGAGGAAACGTGGACGGTACTTCCCACCACAGACCAGGAGACCGTAAAGAAAGGAGGGCAGCTGAGTCTGAACGCCAATGGCGTGTCGTTTCTCGACGCGGGAGCGACGGCTACTCTGGAAAATACGATTAATAAAGACGTTGACGATGCCACCACAGTCACCGGCAGCATCAACTTGGGCACGGGTAAAAACTATGGGGAAGCCGCCGTAGCATCGTGGAATATTCGCGAAAACAAACGGCGCAGCACCGGGGTCCCAGACTCGCTAAAAGTCGCCGTACTATTACGCCGAGAGGATAGTCTACCCTTCAACGCCAAAGTCACACTGGAGGCTGAGGTCGACTTCAAAACTAGCGTGGAGCAAATGTTCAATAAGTTGCCATTGGACGACCCAATTCTCTTCAACCCCAAGGCGACGCATAATAAGCCCAAGAAACGCAGGGTCTACGATGCCGAGAATCTGAGTAGCCAGGATCTGTATTCACTATGCGCTGTGCGAATGGCCGTGGAGGCACCTTTTACAAGTGGGAAGAAGTCCAAGGAGACATGAACAGAATAGCAACGCCCCAAACGAATGCAAAATGATACAATCTGACATGTTCGGCCTCGTTTTTCCACTCTCCAAAGACTAAGAATAGTACATCTCGTGGACACCTGGTCCTCAACACCCCTGCATGTCATGCAGGGCTCAAGCGTTGGGAAAATCAGCCCAATTTCGCTGGGTACGTAACGTGTGATGCGAATTTGCTGTGGGGGCCGTGTTTTAGTTCCTAATGGAGTCTAAACCGTCGAATCGGTTATTGTCAGCGCTGCAGTCGATTCAACTCAAATCGAGCAGAAGCAAAAAATTCGGCCTTCTAATTGGAGAAGTTGAGTGTTTCAATTGAATCAATTCAAGTTAACAAGTCAAATTATCGCCTTATTTACTTTTGCGTCGATCGATTTGAATTGACCGCAGCGCTGGTGATATAAATAAACCTCAGTTCCTGAGAGGGTACAAGGGCACGCGTCAAATGGTTCATGCTTCTCTAATAACTACTCGGAAGAATCTAAGCACTCATCAGCCCACTATTGTGTCACATGTCTTAGTGCTTCGATCTTGCATCGGCCAAGCCTCAGCATGTATGTCGTGAATTCCTCTCCAACACATAGTTTTTGTGATGGATAGACTTGTGACGCCTCATGCCTTCACTTCGGTCCAGACTAACGCATCCTGAATAGTAAAGGCATCTAGCCCTGCTTTAGCTGAAGCCATTCATGTATTGAGGCTAGCTGATGATATAAAATGTCACTATGCAGTGAGTAAATGTCCATACTTACTTAAGAATACCACTCTTCCAGGTGCACCGTTTAGGCAGTGAGTGATGCTGCCCCGCCTGGCGTTAAATTAACAGTACAAGTGTAAATATGGCCACGAATGGCGACACGAGTTTTGCTATAAACTAAGCTGAAAAGTTTACATTATAGTCAGAATGGTCTACTTACTGAACGCAAACACAACCCTGGTCTAAATATCAAGGGTTTTAAAATTACAGGAAGTTTGGAAATAAGTGTCCTTTGACACAACTCAGTACATTCATTCGTGAGTAGCCGCCCAACAGCGCTTTCATTATGTAAGATCTCCAAACAGCGGCTAATGGAGCTGAATCACACGGGTCCTACAATGCCCTTGAGGAACGAAAAGGGATCTATTGGCCGTGGCATCCATCCTCACTACCCCTCCCCCCCTGTGTGTGTTGTGTGTGTGTGTGTGTGTATATTATGTTGGGTAGGTATATTATTATAATTTAAAAATCACATAAATTACACGTGAATATTATATAATAGAAGAAAAAGAAAAAGAACTACTTTATTTTTATAAAATACTTCTTTTTTTCTTTTTTTTTTTTTTTCTTATTTAATTTTAATAAGTAATAATAAAAAAAAGAGATAAGAATAAATAAATAAAAAATAAAAATAATAATAAAAAAGAACCCTTTTTATTCTCTATATTTATAATAATTATATTAATCTATCTACTATTATTATATTAGTTTTATATATTATATAGTCTTATTACTAAGATAATTAAGTTTAGCTTTTATATTTTTTATTATTTATAAGATCTTAGTATCTATTAGATCCTTAGCTCTAATCTCTGCTAATAGAGTTATATTACTTAATAATTAATATTATAATATTTATATATATAAGCTATAGGGATTATAGCTAGATACCTCTATTATACCTCTCTCTCTAATTAAGGTACTATAGCCCTAAAGTTCTAAAGCTACCTTTAGTAATATTTAACCTTAAATCTTATAATTAATATATATATAAATAGCTATATAAGGAAGACCCCTTCTTTAAAAGGTATACTATTATTATACCCTTTTCCTTTACTTAGGGCAAAAACTATAAATAATAGGTATTAGTAATATTATACCTTTTAGTATATTAATAAATTAATAATTTTTAATTAAATTAAAGGATAAGATAATACTAATAAGGGGGCTAAAGTAAATAATAATATTATTTAATACTTAATAGCCTAAATATCTAATATTAAGGATAATATCCTATGCTTAGAAGGTAGCCTTATTAATAAGCTTTAAGCCTTAGTACTTATTTATAATTATTATTATAGGTATATTAGGTATAAATAGGAAGATAGCTAGGATAATAATCTTATTATTATTCCCTTAATCTTATAGGGTAAGAGCCTTTGCCTTAGTTATATAATTATTAGGCTAGGTATCTATAGAGAGAAAGATTTATAGTAATTAGATACTATTATTTATCCTTTAAACCCTCCTTTGCTTTTTTTTTTGCCTTTTATATATAATAAAAGATATCTTTATATTAAGGTTCTAATAGTTCCGGTTTAGAGGTATAATTACTATTACCTTTATCTTCTAGGCTATTTTTTAATATAGATAATAGTAATAGTTATTTAGTAAATTAATATTTACCTTAGTTTAGGATCTATAGTAAATATAATAAAGTAGTTCCTATAGCTCTAGGTCCTTTGCTGCTTAAACTTACTTATTAAGAATAATAATAATAGTAAACTTGCTTTATAGGTAATATACCTTATTATAATCTTTTGTATTTAGGCTTTAATTTCTATTTTATAAGAGTTTATTAGAATTAAATAAGAATATTTTTTTTATTATTAGCTTAAACTAATAAAAATTACTATAGAAAAGGACTATAGGTATCCTATTAAATCTTTTACTATAATAATTATATAGATAATAAAGTATATTATTAATATTAAGTAGAGTATAGGTTCTAAGTATACTAATTTTATCTATAATAAGTAGCTAGTATGCTTTTTATAGTGCTTAGGTTAGCCCCTTTGGAACCCTCTTTAGTAGTTAGTTTTATTGCTGTGGATTAGATAACCTTTTAAAGATATTTAGATTGTATACTAAATAAATAGTTATCTTATTAGTATTTATTATTATAGTTTCTAATATAGCTATAATAAGTAGCTATTAAGTAATAGTTTTAACTTAGAATAGTTTTAATAAAGCCTTATATAGGTTTATCCCGGGGGTTATTGTGATGTTTTCATGGTCACAGGGCTAGCAGCTGCTAAGGGGGTTCTTATTGTATTTATCTCTATCTCCTCTAGCTAGCTAGGGCTGTAAGGCCTGAAGTTAGTATTTAGATCACATTATGTGATCTGGAATAATACCTCTTCCGGGTCTAGGCAAGGCTATTTAGTAGCCTTTGTTGCTAATAGCTAAAATATAAAAATATATATTATTTAATAGGGCAAATAATATTCTAATATTTAAGCTTTTTTCTTTTATATTAAGGCCTTTATTTTTAATTAAAATAGGCCTTTATTCTAGAGTAAATAGCCCTTGCTTTTTACTTTTATATTAAATAGCTCTTTTTATTATATTTTATCCCTTATTACCTAGCCTTCTATTTAAATTATTACTTTATTATTATTAATAAAATACTCTAGGGCTTAATTAGGTATTATTTTTATAAGGGTATTAGCTAGGTTATTTTTTCTATTAATCTATCTTATTTTATAAAGCTTATACCTTTTATAGGATTATCTAAGTATTATAATATTAATTATTAATCTTTTTTCCTTTATTATTCTAATTTTTATAAGGTATTTATATAAGGAATATAAATTTGTATATATAATAGTTAGAATAGGGAATAAGTTAAGCTAGTTAGTTATTTTTATAAGAATTATTATAAAGGTATATATAATATTAGCTCTTATTATTATACTATAGATTTTAAAAGTAAATATACTTTAGGTAATTTATTAGTATTTAATTAAGTTAAAATATATAATATTTCCTTTTATTATAAAGGTTTTATTATTTATATATTTATTTATAATAAGAATAATAAATTTAAATTATAAAGAGAGATTAGGGTTATTTATAAATACTCTATTAATAAATATAAATAGCTTTGCTATTATAAGATTAAGTAAGGTAAATATAAGGCTATAGTTAAGATTATTCTTTTGTTATTTAAGCCTTTTATTTAGAGCTTTTACTTAGGCTATACTAGGCTCTTAGTATTATATAGTAATTAATAAGTTATAGTATACTTTAGGTTAGTAAATTAAAGCTATATAGGCTTCTTATACCTATTATTTAATATATTATTACTTTATAAGCTTAGGTTCCTTAGCTTTAACTATTTTAATTTTTTTCCTTTAGCCCTTTTAGTAGATAGTAATAATATTACCTTCCTTAAGGGTTATAATAGCTCTATTAAAGGTAAATAGGTTCTTCTTTAATAACTTTTCCTTTAGCTTAGCTTTAAATAATATTTTTTAAAGCTTTTCTTTCTCCTTTTATAAGAACTTCTTATTAAATATTCTAATTATATTATTAGTTTATATTCTAATAATAATAAAACCTTCTTTTTCTTTTAATAAGATTAATAAGTATAGATTAAAGGTTAATATAATTATCTTAAGCTTTTCTTTATAGTGCTTATTATATATTGCCTACTAATATATTCTAGCTTTAGGAATACTATAAAATAGTATTATAACTCTTATAATAGTATTTTAAGGGTAATTATCTCTAATGCTTTTTAGAAGTTAAGTAAGGATAATTTAGTTTAGCCTAGTCTATAATTATATATAGGCCTAGGTAATATCTCTTAATTATAAGGAAATATTTCTATTTAGGAGTAAAGGGATTAAGATTAGGATTAGCTATTAATTATATTATTAAATTATTAGTAATTAGGTAAGGATAATTTTCTTTCCTTTATTAGTATAGCCTTAGATTATTAATCTTAACTTTTTATAGGATTTATTAGATATCTTTTCTTTTATTTTATTAATAATTTATAATTTAAAGACTTTAATTCCTTTATAATATTTTTTATTATAAAGGATAAATTTAAATATACTTTTTTTAATTAAACCTTTAATTTCTTTTTTTATTAATCTTTTAAATAGTCTTTTTAGTATAAAGATTATATCTTTTTTATATATTTAGATTATTAGGTTTAGATTAGATTTCTCTTTAATAGAAAGAAATAACTTTTTATAATTAATTTTAGGTTTAAATTGCTTAGTAGTATATATTATAGAAGGTAGGGCAAGGTTTTTTTAAGATTATTCTTTCCTTTGCTTTTATATAGAAAGTACTTTATTAATTATAATAGGATTCTTTCTTAGGTAGCCTCTTTTTCTCTTTTATACTATTAGAAACTATAGAGGGGTATTACTAATTTTCTCCTTAGGTATTCTTATAGCTTATTTTATTAAGGGTAAAGCTATACCTTTATTCTTTAAGGACTAAGATTAGGGTTTATAACTAATAGAATAAAAAGGTAGCTTTTTACTCTTCTCTTTTACTTTACTTTATATCTTAGGGTCTTTATAATATAATTTAATTACTATTAAGTAAAAATTTATAGGTCCTTTTATACCTTTAATTATATAGGTTTCTTTATTATTAGTAATAAGTATATATAAGCTAGTTTAGCTTTCTTTCTCTCTTTAAATATATACTACTAACTTTAGTAGAAAATTAATAATTACTAAAGTATTAGGATTATTATAAGTAGCTAGGGCCTTATTTATTCTCCTTTTATTATAAAGGTAATATATTTTTGCTATTGCCTTTTAAATAGCCTTTACTTACTTTATTATTCCCAGTAAAGGGGATAATTTCTATATTATTCGAGGATATGCCCTAAATACTAGGAAAATTAGAACAAGATTATTAGATCTAGTTATATTATTAACTGCCTTTATTATAGATTAGAGGGCTTTATTAATCCTAAGGGAAGGGTCTTTTTCTTAAATTATCTTATAAGTTCTACGGAGGGATTTATAATATTATTTAACCTTACTAATTAAGTTATAGGCTTTAATAGGTACTATATTAATAGAAATACCTATAATTCCTACCTCTTAATATAATTCTTTTAATATATAATTTATTTTAGTATTTATAATAATTTAGTTAGGTGGTCCTTAGTAAATATTAATTTAATATAGCTTAAGACTTCTTTAAAGGGTTTTTATAGATTTATTAGGAAGGAAATAGGCTATATTAAATATAATAGCTAAATTAATAATATAAAGAATAAGCCTACCTTTTAAATAGAAAGTATTAATAATAATATAATAATTAAAGTTATAATTATTCTAGATAGTAAACTTAAAGTAAGTAGGCTGCTCTATATAAAGCTAGTATTTTTTATATACTTTAGTAAGTTTTTTAATAGCTTCCTACTTAATTAGGTAGCCTACTCTATTTAAGAGCTTATAAAGTCTTTTTATAGAGGGATAATTAAAATAATAGTAAATTTATTATAGTTTAATCTTAGTAAAATTACTTTAGGTAAATAATTCTTCTACCTTTAAAAGTATCTAAGAGTACTTCTATTTATATATTATTAGAATTTAAATATTACCTTTTTCTAAGTACTTTTTAATATTATAAAAATAAATACTTAATTAGTTTATATTATAAAATAATAAAAGGAATAAGGTATTTATAGGTATAATATAAAAGGTTATAATTCCAAAGGGTATTAATATAGTAACTATACCTAGTAATTCTATTAGGGTTCCTCCTTTAAATATAATTCTTACTTCTTTTGCTACCTTTATATTAAGCTTAAGGAAGAGAATAATATTTCTTTATAATATAATAAATTATTTATAACCACCAATTAAGAAGCTTATAATACCTATATTAGGGATAAAACCTTAGAATACTATTACTAAATATTGGTTATTTAGGAAGAACTATAATACTAGCTCCTAAGGTTTTATTTTCTCCTTTTTAAAGGGGTTACTCTTAGTAAAGAAGTATAAGACTATTTAATTAGTAAGTTAGTTTAAAATAAGAGGTATATTAATTTCTACTAAGCCTATAAAGAAGGTATACTATATACTATTATTATAGTAGGCTTTGCTTATTTCTTCTTAGTCTTTTTTCTTATTAAAAGTAAGGGATTTATTATTATTAAAATTATTATTAGGCCTTTTATACTAGGCTAAGAATATTAAAAATACCTTGCTAATATAGCTCCTCTTAAACTTATAGTATAATTCCTCTCTCTCTTTTATAGTATGGTTTCTTAACCAATAGCCTAGCTTCTTATAAATATAATATATTTTCTAACTTAGTTATATAGGGTAGGTTTAAGCTCTATTACCCTTATTTACATAAGGGTACTAATAATAGCTTTTAGTCTATCTTTAGTATATTTAGTTAGTCTAAAACTAGTTTAAGTTATTATTTTAAAGGACTTTTTTTATTATTATCTTTAGTATAAGTATATTTCCTAGTATAGCTTAAAGCTAGTAATATATACTTTTATAGGTATTTAAGGGTTTTTAGAGGTAATAAAAGAAATTTTTAATATTATTATAAATACTAATAATTTATATTTACAGTATATCTTTACTTTAGTCAAGTATAAGAACTACCTTTTAAAGGTTTTCTAGTTCTAGGAAAAGTTTTTCTAGGATTTCTTTTTATAATAATTTCCTATTATTTTAGAATATCTTAATAAATAAGGCTTTTTACTATCTCCTAAGGTAATTCTAATATACTATCTTATCCTTATATTTCTCCTATATTATTCTTCCTATTTAGTGGAAGGATAGGATTTTGCAAGGGTTATATATATTATTATAGTAATAGGTAATAGCTTTCCCTTTAAATATAATAAAGAATACTCCTACAAACTATACTTAAGGGATATTAGCCTATTTATATATTATATAAAAAATATAGGCTTTACTCTTAAAGATATTATATTCTTTTCCTTTATATTTTATTTCCTCTATATAAAGCTTCTTAAGATTAGTAAGCTTCCTTATATTAAGTATATTATCTAGTATCTTTTCCCAGTAGTAAGGCTCTTACTCATAGGATTTTTCCCTTTTTTTTAGGGGAATTAAAAGAGTTAATAGAAATAGGGAAATTTAGTATATCTTTTCCTTTTTATTTTTCTTTAGAAAGAGTATTTAAAATACCTTTATTAAGGTAATATTCTTAAAGAACTTTTTATTTTTATATAAAGTTAAAAATATTCTAACCTTCTATTTTATATTTTTAATCTCCTTAATAGTTTATTTATAAAATTCTTTAAGCTAAAGAGCTTATATAAATTTAAATAAAATAAATACTTTATCCTTTTTAAAGAAGATTCCTTTAAGAAAAAAATAATCCTATATTTTAGTATATTAGGTGCCTTCTACCTTTTTCTAATATACTTTATCTTTTCCTTTAAAGTATACTTAATATATCTTAAATAGCTTTCTTCCTATAAATTCTACTTTATTATATATAATAATAAAATATTAAATTACTATTTAAATATTTCTAAGTATACTTATCTTATTATTAAGGTTATAGTATAGACCCTAAGTTTCCAGGGTAACTAAAGATTTAAGGTAATCTAGAATTAGGGTAGATTCTTAGTATCTTTCCTTTTTTCCTTAATATCTCTAGATAATCTCTTCTTATAATATAATTATATTTTTTAAAGAAAAGTCTTATTTATAATTAGCTTAAGATTTCTTTGTATTTTTAGCTCTTTTTCTATCTAAGTAATAAGATTATTCTATTTAAATAGGATAAAAAGAAAGGATCTTTTATATAATAAATATAAGGAACTTTATTAGTAATTATTATATTAATCTCTTATATACTAATAATAATAATTATAATATTATTTTAGTTAATATATAGGTATTTTTGCTAATAGTTTCCTAGTTAATTACTTAAAGCTATATTTCTTTATTTAATATTTTACTAATCTAAGGAATAATATAAACTATTCTTAGACTAATTAGTATAGGTTTATCCTAGGAATTATTATAATATTTTTATAGTTATAAGGCTAGTAACTACTAAGGGGGTTCTTATTATATTTATTTTTATCTTCTCTAGCTAGCTAGGGCTATAAGGCCTAAAGTTAGTATTTGGATTATATTATGTAATCTAGAACAATACCTCTTCCAGGTCCAAGCAAGGCTATTTAGCAGCCTTTGTTACTAATGGCCAAAATGCGAAAATACATGCTATTTAACAGGGCAAATAACGTTCTAATACCTTAATTATCTATGATTTTCTAGTGCTCTCTTTGCTGCTAAGGAACTAGAGTAATTATAGTAGGTATTACTATTAATATTAGTATTAGTATTACTACTGCTTATAGCTACTACTTCCTTATAGCTTATTATTATTAATACTTTTATAATTATTATCTAAAATTTCTATTTTATTATTACCCTCCTCCTCCTTCTTCTCCTTCTCCTTCTCTACTTCTCCTTTTATTATACCTTTTTTATTATTTCTCTTTTATATTTACTTTACTTTCTATAGATAATAGTAAGTTAAGAAAAATATAATTACTTATTATTTATTAAGGGTATAGCTTAATATAATCTCCTTTATAGAATTTATTAATATTTTAATTATAATTTATCTAATACTTATTAATAGGCTTATTACTAAAGTAATACCCTTAATTATTATAAACCTAATATTAATATAATAATCTTTAGTATTATTATTATCTTTCTTATTATTCTTCTTTTAGATACTTAAAATCCTTTGCTCTATAGAAATAGAAGAGCTTTTTTAGTAGTTTATAATACTGGAAATCTTAGTATTACTTAGTACCTATACTATATTACTACTAAATAAGATATTCTTACTATCTTCCTTCTTATTATAATTAATATTATTATTCTTACTCTTATCCTTCTTATCTTTGGATAATATTTTATTATTATTATAGCTATTATAATTATTATTATTATTATTATTATTATTACTAGCTATATTATATATCTTACTTTTAAACCTTATTAGCTTCTATGCTATTATTATAAGTTTTAATAACTCTAAGGTAATTTAATTCTTACTAATAGCTATATAAAAGATATTAATTAAGCAATTAACCTAGCTAATCTTATTTTCTCTAAAAGTATCCTTAATGTCTTTTTTATTAGTATTATTCTAGCTAATCTGATTATTTCTATCTATTTCCTACTTATCTCTATTAGTAGTATTAATATTCCCTAATATTAAAGCTTACTGCCTTATATCTCTTTTAGCATTCTCTACTAACTTTCTAAGTAGCTATATATTATTAACTATAAAGGATATTTTTTTAGGTATTTCCCTTCTCTCTAGTTCCTAGATTAAAGTAATATCTCCTAATAATTAATATATAAAATTATCCTAAGATATAAAGAGTTTAAGATATTAAACTATTGCTCTATATAAATTAAATATTTAATAATTAGCACTAAAAAAAGAAATAAAAAAAAATATACTTATACTTAGAATAAGTCTTAATAGGGGCACTTACTATTTATAATAATAATTATTCTTCTCTATCTTTTCTTAATCCTTATAATTAAAGTATAAAGAAAGATAACTATTAATATATAATATAGCTTAATCCTTTTATTATCTTAGGACCTAAACCTAATCCTTAGAAAAAGGGCAATTATCTATAAATAAAATACTAGTATTAGTTAACCTATATCTAATAGCCTTTTACTAAACCTAAATAAGTATAAGGTAATTATATAAATAGATATCCCTAAGAGTATAATTATAATATAGATATATATTAAGGGCTATAATCTTTCTTCCCTTCCTTTTAATATGTATATCTTGGTTATATATAGTATTATCCTTCCCCTACTATATAAGATCCTATAAATAGGGCTATTATTTTAGTATATACTAATATAATTAATTAATATTAATAAAAGCCTATTATTTATTAGATAAGAAATCGGAAGAATATCTAAGGAGATATAATATTACTTTAATTTCTAATAAAGCTTACTCTATAAATATCCGATTAGTAAGCCTTATTATAAATTATTAAGTCTTGTTTAATTTTACTATAAGGTACTTATTTATTATTATTCTAGCTATATTATCTTATTGCTAGCTAAGCATAGAAAGGTAATCTATTATATTTAATATCTATTTCTATAGATAATCTTTTACTTTTATTATATAGTTTATTAAATAATATATTAAAGCTAGGCTCTTTAATTATATAGTAATAAAAGAAAGGTTATAATTATACTATATACCTATTACTATTAACCTATTCTAGTAATTAACCTATAGATAGGACCTTTTAATATAAATAATTCCTTGCTAATTAAAGTAGCTATACTCTATAAGTTTTTATAGAAATTTAAATTAGTATAAATTTTACTAATTTTATACTTTATTCCTTTTTACCTTAATAGTATACTTAAAATAGGTTAACTTATATTTATACCTTTGTAAAGCTCTTGCATAGAAATTTACTTTATTATTAAAGATAATAACTAGCTAATCTTAATCTAATATTAGATCTAATATATTAGAGGCACTGGATCTCTCCTTTGCAATTATATAGTATCCTAGCTTATTAAGATCCTATAGTAGAAAAGATATAATATAATAGTTAATAATATTAATTATTTAATAAATATATCTATTATATATATAGGTAGATATAAAGGGGAAGAAGAAGAAAGAGAGGGAGAGAAAGAGGAAGAGGAAAAATAAAAATATAATTATAAAAATGCCTATTACTACTTACCTTATAAAATATACTATCTAAATAGTAAATAATCTTTTTATAATCTTCTTACTAATCCTCTAATATATTCTCTTCTTTTATTCTAAATAAGAAACTTAGCTTAATATTACTATATAGCCAAAGTAAACTATAGATATATAATAAGCTATACTAATTAATCTTAATAGCTATAAAGTATTAACTAGTATAACTAAAGATAGATTTCTTATTAATATTAATATAATACTTAAAGAAAAGAGAAAGCTTATAATAAAAGAAAATTACTAAACTTATTAGATCTAAGATAAATAGCCTTTTATGCTTTTAGGTATTATTAAGTAATCTTAAGAACTGCTCTACTATCTCTTTATTTTACTTATAATAAGCTAAGATCTATAGTTTAGTAAGATTAGTAATATTATTAGGGTTTATAATAAACTAAATTATAAGTAGATTATATCTAATAATAAGCAATTTAATTTTTTATTATAAACTAAGATAAGATTCTTAAGATATAAGCTATTAAAACCTATATATTAAGATATAGTAAATTAGCTCCTATATACCTTTATCTCTAGTTCTTCTAATTTCCTTAAGCTTATTTATTATTACCTTTAACCTTTCTAGTATTATTATATATAATAGATATTTAACTTTAGTAAATAACTAGGACCTTATACTTACTATACTAGCTTCTTAGTTATATAAGTGCATCTATATATTAAAGACTAGAAAAGCAAAGAAATAATAATAAGTAAAGTAATCTTTATAGTACTTAAGAACTGCCTTAGTCTATATATTAAGATTTATATTTTATAATAAGATAATAGATAATATATCTTAATTATTATCTATAGATAATAAGTAATTACTAGAATTACTAAAAGATTAATTTTAATATTAATAATTATTATAATAATAATAATAATAATAATAATAATAACTACTTTCACTAGAATATATTCTTATTTCTACCCTTTTTCTTAAGTATAAATTAGATAATTATATTTTATACTATCTCCCTACCCCTAAAATACCTATAGTCTCCTAGTGCTATTAATAATCTCTTTTATTATTATAAATCCTCTTATTAGTAAGCTATAGCCCTTCTAAACTATATAGAAATAGTATAGGAAAGGTTTTTAGAAATACCTATAATTTAAACTAATTAGTAAACTTACTATCCTAGCTAATATAAATATAGGTTTCCTTGCCTAAACTACTAAAATTACTATCCTATTAAATATTTACTATTAGTCTATAATTAATATTAGGCCTATTAAGCTATATCTAATTATAATATAATTTTATATTACTTTTTATAATATTATATATAAAATTTAGCTTTTTAGTATTACTAAGATCTAATATTATATTAACTAAGAAGATTCTAGATATAGTAATAGTATCTAAGCTACTAGTATTATCTAGCTTAAGATTATCATCCTCTTCTTTATCTTTATCTTCTTTATTTTCTCCTTTATCTTCTTCTTCTTTATCTTCTCTACTACCTCTACCTCTACCTTCACCTTCCTCTCCCTAATATTACTTATTATTATTATTATTATTAGTATTATTATAACTATCTATATTAGTATAATAATTACCTACTAACCTAGGTTTAGCCTATTTTACTATATTATTCTCTATAGTATCTAGGTCTTTTATATTAATTATATTATTTATATCCTATACTTTATTATTAATACTTTATTCTTAGGCCTTATAAAGTATATCTAAGAC
This sequence comes from Calonectria henricotiae, assembly GCA_020623695.1. Lineage (NCBI taxonomy): Eukaryota > Fungi > Ascomycota > Sordariomycetes > Hypocreales > Nectriaceae > Calonectria > Calonectria henricotiae. The sequence continues at coordinate 356,786 of JAHVYB010000009.1, read as the reverse complement.
CTTATATATATTAGTAAGATCTTCTTTATTTTTATTAAGCCCTTAATTACCTAGGGGTACTATATATCTAGTATATACTATTTCTTTAATAGTAGGCTCTTTATAACTTAAAAGATTATAAATAATATTAAGTATATTATTAGTATAAAAGCCTTATTATTTTATCTTTATTATATTAATCTTAATATATTTATATAAATAGTTATTTTATTTTAATTAGATAAGAGCTCTTTTAACCTTTTAGTGCTATATTATAAATAGCCTTAATAGATCTTTTTATATTAGCTTTTTCCTTTTATACTATAAAATATAAATATTCTTAAGAATCTTAATAAGTAAATAAGGAAGAATATAAATTATAATATTTTAAATATTATTAGGGAAAATTATAATATAATTGCTTTTATACTCTAGATATTTTACTTATTATTCTTTATTTCCCTTTGTAAAGGAGCTCTTATTATATATATTATATTATATAATCTAGCTATAGTATATATTTAATTTAATTAATTTCTTCTTTATTAAAGTTAGGCCTTAAAGCTCTTCTGGGTATAAATACTTATAGCTTAGCCTCTAGTATAGCTAGGCTACTAGTATAAGTTCACTTACTTTAGTACTTCTTAAGTAATCTTTATAGGCTATTATAGGCTAATTAGATAGAAAGCACTTATTATATACAAATAGTGAACCTAGTCTATAGGATAAATATAGTAAACTTTTATCTATAGTTATTTTTTAGTACTTTTATATTATCTAAGGTATCTTATAAAGATTTTTTTCTAATAGCTTTTTATAGTATATTTTGTAGGTATATAGTAGTATTATTATCTAATTATAAAGAGCATAATAAAATCTTTATACTATTAATAGCTTTATCTCCTAAGAAATAGGATTATATTAATCTAGATTATTAGACTATTGCTTTTTTTTCTTATACTCCTAGTCTAACTATATAAGCTTATTAATTATGTAATTAATTAGCTTATTAATATCTATCTATTTAAATAGTTTTTTTTAATTCTAGGTCTAATTCTTATGCTAATTCTATTTTTACTAATTTATTTGCCTAGATTATATTTAATTATAACTATCTTAGTATTAGCTTAGCTAAGGTTATAATAATTAAATATAATTTAGATAATATTATTCTAGTTTTTATTACTTTCTCCCCCTCCTAGATAATATCTTATATTAGAACGTTATTTGCCCTATTAAATAGCATATGTTTTCGTATTTCAGCCATTAGCAATAAGGCTACTAAATAGCCTTGCCTAGACCCGGAAGAGGTATTATTCTGGATCATATAATATAATCTAAATACTAACTTTAGGCCTTATAGCCCTAGCTAGCTAGAAGAGATAGAGATAAATATAATAAGAACCCTCTTAGCAACTACTAGCCCTATAACTATAAAAATATTATAATAATCCCTAGAATAAACCTATACTAATTAATCTAGGAATAGTTTATACTATTCCTTAGATTAATAAGATATTAAACAAAGAAATATAGCTCTAAGTAACTAACTAGGAAACTATTAGTAAAAATACCTATATACTAACCAAAATAATATTATAATTATTATTATTAGTATATAAAAAACTAATATAATAATTATTAATAAAATTCCCTATATTTATTATATAAAAGATCCTTTCTTTTTATTCTATCTAAATAAAATAATCCTATTACTTAAATAAAAAGAGAGCTAAAAATACAAAGAAACCTTAAGCTAATTATAAATAAGACCTTTCTTTAAAAAATATAATTATATTATAAAAAGAGATTATCTAGAGATATTAAGGGAAAAAGGAAAAATATTAAGAATCTACCCTAATCCTAGATTACCTTAAATCTCTAGTTACCCTAGAAACTTAGGATTTATATTATAATCTTAATAGTAAAATAAGTATACCTAAAGATATTTAAATAGTAATTTAATATTTTATTATTATATATAATAAAATAGAATTTATAGGAAAAAAGCTATTTAAGATATATTAAGTATACTTTAAAGGAAAAGATAAAATATATTAGAAAAAGGCAAGAGATACCTAATATATTAAAATATAAGATTATCTTCTTCTTAAAGGAATCTTCTTTAAGAAGGATAAAGTATTTATTTTACTTAAATTTATATAAGCTCTTTAGCTTAAAGAATTTTATAAATAGACTATTAAGAAGATTAAAAATATAAAATAAAAAATTAAAATATTTTTAATTTTATATAAAAATAAAAAGTTCCTTAAAGATATTACCTTAATAAAGGTATTTTAAATACTTTCTCTAAAGAAAAATAAAAAGGAAAAAATATACTAAATTTCCCTATTTCTACTAACTCTCCTAACTTCCCTAGCTCCCCTAAAAAAAAAGGAAGAATCTTATAAGTAAGACCCCTATTACTAGGAAAAGATACTAGATAATATACCTAATATAAGAAAGCTTACTAACCTTAAGAAGCTTTATATAAAGGAAATAAAATATAAAGGAGAAGAATATAATATCTTTAAAAGCAAAGCCTATATTTTTTATATAATATATAAATAAGCTAATATCCCTTAAGTATAGTTTATAGGAGTATTCTTAATTATACTTAAAGAGAAAGCTATTACCTATTACTATAATAATATATGAGAATTAATATTTGCCACAACAGCTATTAATATTTACCACAACAAATCACATATAAGCTAAAATTTCACCCAAAATTTTCCCCTTCCTCTTTTCTTTCTTCCTTAATATTCAAATCCCTATCCAAAACAGGCTAGCCTAATCACTAGATTCACAAAGAAGCTACCAAACTTAAAGCTATTTCTAGCCTAAGCAAACTATAATAGCTATTATAATAGCTATTACAATAACCATTAAAGTAGCTATTATAATAGCTATTATAGTAACTATTAGGGCAGCTATTGCGGTAGCTGTTGCAATAGCTGTTCAGGCAGCTGTTGCAGTAGCTATTGCGATAGCTGTTCAGGCAGCTATTGCGATAGCTAGGCATTTTACGTACACGATCAAGGCTGTTACGTATTACGCAATGTTGGTGAAAGGTTAAGGTTTTAATGTGGAGCTATTTTTGCTAAGCTTAAGCAGGGATATTTCTCGGACTATTAATATTCCGGCTATTATTACGGTAAATATCAATAGCTGTTGCGGCGAATATCAATTCTCTAATATATATAACTTTTATAAGATCCTATTCTTCCATTAAATAGGAAGGATAATATAGGAGAAATATAAGGATAAGGCAATATATTAAAATTACCTTAGAAGGTAGTAAGAAGCCTTATTTATTAAAATACTCTAAAATAATAGGAAGTTACTATAAAAAAAGGTCCTAGAAAAGCTTTTCCTAGAACTAAAAAACCTCCAAAAGGCAGTCCCTATACTTAACTAAAGCAAAGATATACTATAAATACAAATTATTAGTACTTATAATAATATTAAAGATTTCTTTTATTACCTCTAAAAACCCTTAAATACCTATAAAAGTATATACTACTAGCTTTAAGCTATACTAGGGAATATACTTATACTAAAGGTAATAATAAAAGAAGTCCTTTAAAATAATAACTTAAATTAATTTTAGATTAACTAAATATACTAAGGATAGACTAAAAGCTATTATTAGTACCCTTAAGTAAATAAAAGTAATAAAGCTTAAACCTACCCTATATAACTAAGTTAAAAAATATATTATATTTATAAGAAGCTGGGCTATTAATTAAAAAACTATACTATAAAAGAAAGAGAGAAGTTATATTATAAGTTTAAAAGGAGCTATATTAATAAGGCATTTTTAATATTCCTAGCCCAGTATAAAGGGCCTAATAATAATTTTAATAATAATAAATCCCTCACCTCTAATAAGGAGAAAGACTAAGAAAAAATAAGCAAAGCTTACTATAATAGTAATATATAATATACCTTCTTTATAGGCTTAGTAAAGATTAATATACCTTTTATTTTAAACTAACTTATTAATCAAGTAATCTTATACTTCTTTATTAAAAGTAATCCCTTTAAAAAAAAGAAAATAAAACCTTATAAGCTAATATTATAGTTCTTCCTAAATAACCAATATTTAGTAATAATATTCTAAGGTATTATTCCTAATATAAATACTATAAACTTCTTAATTAATAATTATAAGCAATTTATTATACTATAAAGAAATATTACCCCCTCTCTTAATCTTAATATAAAGGCAGTAGGAGAAATAAGAATTATATTTAGAGGAGAAACCCCTATAAAGTTACTAAGTATAGCTATTATACTAATACCCTTTAGAATTATAATTTTCTATATTATACCTATAAATATCCTATTCTTTTTATTATTTTATAATATAAACTAACTAAGTATCTATTTTTATAATATTAAGAAATACCTAGAAAAAGGTAATATTTAAATTCTAATAATATATAAATAGGGGCACCCTTAAATATTTTTAAAGGTAGAAGAATTATTTATCTAGAGTAATCTTACTAAGATTAAATTATAATAAATTTATTATTATTTTAATTATCCCTTTATAAAAAGACTTTATAAGCTCTTAAATAAAGTAAGCTACCTAATTAAGTAAAAAGCTATTAAAAAACTTACTAAAATATATAAAAAATACTAGCTTTATATAAAGTAGCCTACTTACTTTAAGTTTACTATTTAAAATAATTATAACTTTAATTATTATATTATTACTAATACTTTCTATTTAGAAGGTAGGCTTATTCTCTATATTATTAATTTAGCTACTATATTTAATATAGCCTATTTCCTCCCTAATAAATCTATAAAAACCCTTTAAAGAAGTCTTAAGCTATATTAAATTAATATTTACTAAGAACTATTTAATTAGATTATTATAAATACTAAAATAAATTATATATTAAAAGAGTTATACTAAGAGATAGGAATTATAGGTATCTCTATTAATATAATACCTATTAAAGCCTATAATTTAACTAGCAAAATTAAATAATACTATAAACCCCTCTATAGAGCTTATAAGATAATTTAAAAAGAAGACCTTTTCCTTAGGATTAATAAGGCCCTCTAATCCATAATAAAAGCAATTAATAATATAACTAGACCCAACAGTCTTATCCTAATCCTCCTAGTATTTAGAGCATACTTATAAATAATATAGAAATTACCCCTCTTACTAGGAATAATAAAGTAAGCAAAAGCTATTTAAAAAATAATAGTAAAAGTATATTACCTCTATAATAAAAGAAAAGTAAATAAGGCCTTAGTTACTTATAATAATCCTAATACTTTAGTAACTATTAACCTCTTACTAAAGTTAATAATATATATTTAGAGAGAGAAAGAAGGCTAGACTAGTTTATATATACTTATTACTAATAATAGAAAAACCTATATAATTAAAGGTATAAAAGGACCTATAAATTTTTACTTAATAATAATTAAACTATATTATAAAAACCCTAAGGTATAAAGCAAAATAAAAAAGAAAAGTAAAAAGCTACCTTTTTATTCTTTTAATTATAAATCTTAACCTTAGTCCTTAAAAAATAAAAGTATATCTTTACCTTTAATAAAGTAAGCTATAAGAATGCCTAAGGAGGAAATTAGTAATACCCCTCTATAATCTCTAATAATATAAAAGAGAGAAAGAGGCTACCTAAGAAAGAACCCTATTATAATTAATAAAGTACCTCCTATGTAAAAATAAAGAAAAGAATAATCTTAAAAGAATCTTACTTTACCTCCTATAATATATACTACTAAGTAATTTAAACCTAAAATTAACTATAAAAAGTTATTCCTTTTTACTAAAGAGAAATCTAATCTAAACCTAGTAATCTAAATATATAAAAAAGGTATAATCTTTATACTAAAAAGACTATTTAAGAGATTAATAAAAAAAAAGATTAAAGGTCTAATTAAGAGAGGTATATTTAAATTTATTCTCTATAATAAAAAATACTATAGAGAAATTAAAGTCTTTAAATTATAAATTATTAATAAAATAAAAGAAAAAATATCTAATAAACCCTATAAAAAGTTAAGATTAGTAATCTAAGGCTATATTAATAAAGGGAAGAAAATTATCCTTACCTAATTACTAATAATTTAATAATATAGCTAATAGCTAATCCTAATCCTAACCCCTTTGCTCCTAAATAAAGGCATTTCCTTATAATTAAAAGATATTACCTAAGCCTATATATAATTATAGACTAAGCTAAATTAAATTATTCTTACCTAGCTTCTAAAAAGCATTAGAGATAACTATCCTTAGAATACTATTATAAGAATTATAATACTACTTTATAATATCCCTAAAGCTAGAATATATTAATAGGCAATATATAATAAGTATTATAAAGAAAAGCTTAAGATAATTATATTAATCTTTAACCTATATTTATTAATCTTATTAAAAAAAAGAAAAGGTTTTATTATTATTAAAATATAAACTAATAATATAATTAGAATATTTAATAAAAAGTTCTTATAAAAAAAAGAAAAAAAGCTTTAAAAAGTATTATTTAAAGCTAAGCTAAAGAAGAAATTATTAAAGAAGAACCCCCTTACCTTTAATAGAGCTATTATAACTCTTAAGGAAGGTAATACTATTACTATCCACTAAAAGGGCTAAGGAAAGAAGATTAAAATAGTTAAAGCTAAAGAACCTAAGCTTATAAAGTAATAGTATATTAAATAATAGGCATAAGAAGCCTATATAGCTTTAATTTACTAACCTAAAGTATACTATAACTTATTAACCATTATATAATACCAGAAGCCTAGTATAGCCTAAGTAAAAGCTCTAAATAAAAGACTTAAATAGCAAAAGGATAATCTTAACTATAACTTTATATTTACCTTACTTAATCTTATAATAGTAAAGCTATTTATATTTATTAATAAAGTATTTATAAATAACCCTAATCTCTCTTTATAATTTAAATTTATTATTCTTATTATAAATAAATATATAGATAATAAAACCTTTATAATAAAAGGAAATATTATATATTTTAGCTTAATTAAATACTAATAAATTACCTAAAGTATACTTACCTTTAAAATCTATAATATAATAATAAGAGCTAATATTATATATACCCTTATAATAACTCTTATAAAAATAACTAACTAGCTTAACTTACCCCCTATTCTAATTATTATATATATTAATTTATATTCTTTATATAAATACCTTATAAAGATTAAAATAATAAAAAAGAAAAGATTAATAATTAATATTATAGTACTTAGATAATCCTATAAAAGGTATAAGCTTTATAAAGTAAGATAGATTAATAGAAAAGATAATCTAACTAATACCCTTATAAAGGTAATACCTAACTAAGCCCTAGAGTATTTTATTAATAATAATAAAGTAATAATTTAAATAAAAGGCTAGGTAATAAGGGATAAAATATAATAAGAAGGGCTACTTAATATAAGAATAAAAAGCAAGGGCTATTTACTTTAAAATAAAGGCTTATTCTAATTAAAAATAAAGGCCTTAATATAAAAGAGAAAAGCTTAAGTATTAGAATATTATTTGCCCTATTAAATAGTATATATTTTTATATTTTAGCTATTAGCAATAAGGCTACTAAATAGCCTTGCCTAGACCCGGAAGAGGTATTATTCCAGATTATATAATATAATCTAAATACTAACTTTAGGCCTTATAGCCCTAGCTAGCTAGAAGAGATAGAGACAAATATAATAAGAACCCCCTTAGTAGCTACTAGCCCTATAACCATAAAAACATCATAATAACCCCCAGGATAAACCCACATCTTAGTATCCTATTGCTTTACTAGTATAATTTAATATATTTTTAGTAATAAATTAGTTATATTATTACTATTATATATTAGAATATTAGTTAATAATTCTTAGTTTATTAATTTTAATACTTTTTATAATTAGAATATAATTTTAGCTTTATTAATATTATTATATATACTAATTAATTCTTATATTATAATAATTAATTTAATAGAAGATTTCTTTATAATAATATTAAGTATTATACCTTGGTTACTAATGCTTCCATTCTAAGCAATAGCTATCTTATGCTTATAACTAGATATATTATTATTAGTATTACTTACTAATTCTCTAGCCTATTATCTATTAGCCTAAGGTATATCTAGGCTTAAAGATAGTATTAACTTTACTATTATTAATAAATTCTTTATATATTAACTTTTATTAGCAGAGAATAATATTCCTATAATATAAGATTCTTTCCCTCTTTTAGTTAAATAATTAAGTAATAGGTATTTACTTCTTTATTATTACTATTTATAAATTAAGCAAGAAGATATATTATTAGATTCCCTAGCTTAATTATTTAATTACTAAAGATATTGCTTAGAATAATTAAATAACTAATTTTATATATCTTAAAGCTATAATCCTAAATAATTAAGTAATAGGCGCTTATTCTCTTATTACTAATGCTTATAAATTAAGTAAGAAGGTATATTACTAGATTTCCTAGCTTGATTATTTAATTACTAAAGATATTACTTAGAGTAATTAAATAATTAATTTTATATACCTTAAAATTATAATCTTAAGTATATAAAGAATATATTATTTAATTTATAAACTTGCTAATTTATACAAAAGAATAAAGAATTATTTAATATTTAAATTTATTGGTTTAATTAACCTAGAGAAGTGGATATATTTAGTAAAGAAAAGCTCTTAATCTTAGCCCCTGGATATTATATAGAACTATAGTAAGTATAATAATCCTATGAGCACTAGAATAATTTCTATATATTTCTAGGAGGTAGTTTAAAGCCTATGCTTTATTTACTAGATAAATTTTAATTTATAATTTTTATAGTATTCTTATATTTAATAAGTATTAAAAAAAGGTAATCTTATTAAAATAAGAGATATTAACCTATCCTAATAGAGATATTTTAGCTATTTAAATATCTTTTCTTTATAGTAAGAATATTAAAATTAACTATTACTAAAGTATACTTATAGTAAATTATCTATTACCTTTATATTATAAGGCTAAGAAGAAAGTATATTTAAAGCTATATATAATATCCTATCTACTTATTTTTATTAATTTGCACTTTATCTATAGCTATACTTATATTTATAATAAATTAGAACTAAGATATAGTCTATATATATATCTACTACTATTAGTACTTATTAGCTTAGCTACTAAATAGCCAAATTAATGCCTAGTCTAAAATACCTTAATATTATTATAATATTAACAAATTAATAGTTAACTATTATATCTAAAGTATAAGTAAGTTATACCCTAATTTAAAGCCACCGGTTTAAAGTTAGTATAAAATCTTAAGAAATCCCTTAGGTATAATATACCAGAGATTATAGGTAGTCTAATATCCCCCTCTTCTTACTCCTGGATATTTTCCTATATAATTCCTATTTATTAAGAAATTTATAGATATCTTAATAATATTTTTAAATATATAAATATCTTAATTTATTCCCTAATTTATTTAATATATATATATATATATATACACATATATACATATACTTCTATATACACTTTAAATATAATATAGCTACTAAGCATAAATATATATTATCTTATAATATTTACTTTCTTTCTTACCTTTCTTTTATTATATCTAGACATTCTTATTCTTAAGAATTAAGCCTAGCTATCTCCTTCTAAGAGATTAATTAATTTCCTAAATTAAATTAGGCTATTTAAATCCACAAGCTATTTACTTTATAGACTAAATATAGAATAGAATTGCATATCTTATGCCTACTTTATATTAAGTTAATTATAAAATTTCCTAGAAAGAAATAGTATATCTATAGTATAAACTTTATTAGAATTAAATAGATATATTTTCTAGTCCTAGTATAGATATTAAAAGATAATACTAGGTATATAGATCTTCTTTAGGATAAAAATAATCCTATACTAACTATTAACCTTAGTATATAATTTACTATATATCTTAAGGATATTTATACTAATAAATAGACTAAGGCTTAGTTCTATATATCTAGTATTTTCTACCCTTTTATATTTACCTAGGAGCTTAGCTAAGTAGATAGAATATAACTAAGTAAGGGAGAGATTTATGATTTTATATATTGAATTTTACTAATATATAATCTAATAATTAAAGTATAAGTTCTAATCCTATAACTTAAGAAATATATATTAATTATCTTTATAAGTTTTACTCTATAAACCCTTAGATCTAAAAATAATTTTCCTATTACTTTCTTAATAGGAAATTATATAGAAGTTATAAAAGGATCTAAAGAAAATATACTTAAGCTATCTTATATACCTAAGCTTAATATAAAAGATCTATAATTCTATAAAATACTTAATCTTTTTTCTTATTTTACCCCTAATAATAAATTAAAGCCCCCTTATAAAGATATATATATCTTTTATATTTTTATTATATTTCCTATTAAAAAAATACCTTAGATCTTTTGCAAAAAGGAAATACTTAATTAAGCTAATTAAACTCCCTTTTAATTATAAGCAAAGTTAAATTATATTAAGATAATTATTAGTACTTTAAATTATATAATCTTAAAAAAGCTATTATCTTATAAGTAGGATTTAGTTTTAATTATAATCCTAGATATTTAGTATTAGTATTTAAGCTTGGTATTCTTATTTATTATATTTATATAGCCTAGGTCTTTACTAAAATTATCTCCTAAGAGAAAAAGATCTTTAACTTAAAATAATCCTATATTAAATTATATAGCTTTTATTAAGATATACTAACCTATATATATATAGAGTACTCTATAATTAATATTTATTATTAGCTAACCTATAATATTATACTTATTACTAACCCTAACTTAGTATACTTTTGTAACTTTAGGCTTATTATTTATATTTATTATCCTACTTATAAAATATAAGAGATTATAAATATTAATCTAAAGACCTAAAATACTAGTACTATTAATAGTAAATAGCTAAGCTATCCTAATTAGTATTAATTTAGTTAATTCTAACTTAAATAAAGGGTTTACTTTAGCTAAAAAGTTATAACTAACTATACTTACTAAATTAAGTACTTTAAATATTCCTAATTTAATATATATATTTCCTAAAAATAATAAAAATTATTTTATATTAAGTAAAGGGTAATTATTAGTAATAGAAGAAGTATTAGTAGATAATAAGAATAATAATAATAAAAATAATAATAATAAGAATAAAAATAAAAATAATAATAAAGATAATAAAGTTAAGTAGATTAGAATTACTAAATTAATAAATAAAAGAGAATTAATAGATAATTTTATAGAAATAGATAATAAGAATAGTTTTAAAGTTATACTAGTCCCTTTACTTAACTAAGATTAACCTTTGCAATCTAAATATCTAACTAAGAAGTTAATATAAATTAGGTATTATTAGTATTTTATATTATATTATTAGTATTTTATATTATATAATTAGTATTTTATATTACTTAGCTTCTTAGATATTTTATTTATTATTTATATAATTATTAGATTAATTACTTAATATTAAATATTCTTTTTTTAATTAAAAAAAAAACTATTTATTATATAAAAATTAATATATATACAGTATAATTAATACCTTTTCCTCTTCTTTTTGCAACTAAATTTTTTTGTTCCTTAAGGGCCTTTAAAGCGGCGACCGCCTATGGCTTAACTGTGGGCGGTCGCCGCTTTTCCCTAGTTTATAATGTGAAGATGACCATTTATTTACCGACTAGCCGGCACTTCCATTTCATGGGGGGGAAATGTCAGAAACTTAATTCTCTCCAGGGTACGTGAGATGAGACGACCCGATCACGTGATCAGACGGGAGAGTTTTATTCGTCATGATCAGCTTCCCACGTGACCCGTTACCCCGTCAATAGCCCAAAAAAAACACCCGAATCCACTCTGCAATATGGTGATGATCTAGGGCGAATGGTGTCGCCCTGCAAAGTAGTCAGTTTGTTTGCAAAACATGTCGACATGTCTATGGCCAGAATATTTGACTGGCTGAGCAGTATTCCAGACGATCTCAACAAAGAATCCGTATGTGCGCCCCGTCCCAAGCGACGCCGTCTCAACCCGGCGACCCCCCCCGACTCTGCCAGCGCCCACGACGACGATAAAGACATCCTCACCATGTCTCTGGATCGTGACGAAAGCCCGACCAAGCGTCGGATTCCGTTAGATGATGAGACGCCTCGACCGTCCAACCGCAAGCGCATACAAACTCCCAGATCCGAGTCGAGCTACTCGCTCTCTGAGCAATCAGAACATTCCTTTCGATCATCACAACATTCTGGGAAGCTTTCTCCCCAAAAGCATTTGCAGATTCTTAAGCTGAATCCCAATGGCCTCAAATTCCGGGATCTTGTTCAATTTGACGACAAACCACCCGCCCTTGAAGCGCTTTTAGAATCCGTCGATGTCATAATGGAAGGAAAAGGCATTGTTGCGTCATCGGCGCGGGAGGCACTGCAAAGTGCTGCACGAACCCACAGAGACTTTAGATGGGCTCTCAGAGGCAACGACTACTTTTCCGACGAGCGCGATAACCTCGGACCAACACCGTCCCCCGAAGATGTCTTGGATGTGGTGGACGCAGCAGCTGAATGCAGCTCCTATGGTCACCCTGAGGCAAACTGGAATCTCGAAGTCCACCAAAGGGTTCTGGAGTTGGCATTTCGGCCAAAAGGGCAGCCTAAATTCAGGCATCTGGTCAACTTTATGGGCAGGTATGTCCCCCAACGTGGTCCATCATCTCGACCTGACTCTCACATTTGTTGCAGTACAACAGCCGGTATCATCCCCGCCTACGGAAATCCGTCGTTGTCGAAGAAAGTCGACTTTTGCATCTATGTCGAACCAGACAACGACAAGAACCCCTCTCCGACTGCAACCTCCATTCAGTCTTCGATTGCTTCTCTTCAAGATACCCTGCCTGGGCGAGCCTTTAACTTTACCGACTTTGTCCCGCTTGATCAGCGACCCGTCGCCCTGAGCATTGAGACTAAGAAGCCGAGCGAGGGTTTCGACGGTGCCAAATTGCAACTCGGTGTGTGGCAGATGGCCCAGTGGTCTTTTCTACGACACCTGGTTCAGAGACCGAAGCCTGAGACCCAGGGCGAGGGAGCCGTTCAATTGCCAGCTTTTGTCCCTGGCATTATTATCCAAGGCCACGACTGGCACTTGAACATCACCACACTTGAGGGACAACAAACAATATTCTGGCAGAAAGTCGTCATTGGGAGCACATCTAGCTCCAAAGGTGTCTACCAGATCATCCACAACTTGCAACTGCTGGGGCAGTGGGCCAAAGACATGTATTGGCCATGGCTTCGCGAGGTCATTCTGAAAGGTTGAAAGCTTTCTCATGCTAGCAGCTTTACCATCACCACTACTCGCCCTTGAAGAACACCTCCGAGGTTCGTGTTTGGCATTAGGTCAATGTTCCAGCACACGGCGCCCGCTTCCCAGCAGCGCCGGAGTCGAGGAAAATCCTCCTGGACCCCTATCCATACGTCACTATCACCAAGGGCTTGTCACAACACCACTTGGTTACGTGGGTCTGGAATGGGGATGAAGCGCCAGTAGCAAGCGACGCGAACAAGATATAGTCGGCATTCAAGATCAATTTCTAAGGTATGTCGCACCTTTCATTCGTGCTGCTGGTTAATATTTTGTTTTGCTTGTGATGATACAATGGGAACCTAGCCCATGGGCTATGAGGTCTTTACGCATTTTTCCAATTGTTCCTACTGAAAGCAACACTCTACCTAATTCATCATTGATACTTACCTTGGCTTGAAGATACTGACCAACGGCTTGCTAGAGTTTCTAACATTGAGTGACCGGATGATATTTTGAATTAAAAATCCATCACACTCACCTACATGCGTGTGACGCATCGAGTCGAATGGAGCTCAGTTATGCTCTAAAGTCAAGGATGTGGGCTGAAGACTCTTGAAACCATGCTCGTAAGTTAGCCTGGGTTGAATACTAAGGCACCAGGGCTGATCAGAGTGGACTGCTATAAATATCTCATGCACCAATGGCCCTATGCTATAGGGCTTGACATGCCACTGGCTGGGTTTTGATGCAGCCCGCCCATAGTTGCTCATACCCGATTGGAAAACCACCATCACACTTGGCTTGTTATCTTTGCGTCAAGGGAGACCTCGGGCCTATCATGACCACCTTTGGTCCTCTTCAGCAATCAAGCCACCCATTTTAGTCGAGATCCTGTGGCTGATTCCAACCACTGTGTTCACGTGGAAGTCTTGTGTGGGACATATACTGCACAAGTACAATTGGCAAGGAGGACTTGAATGCCTTTGCTGAATTCTAGCTGAGGACAAATGTGACATGTAATTAACCTCAGTTAGAATTAATCATGAAACTGAGTAAACTCAGTATATTCTTCACGCTTGCGTTCCCGCAATCTCTGGTGGCCAGTCCAGCCCGTTCCTTCGTTTTGCAGTCTGTTTCCAACACCCCCCCATTATTGGAAACTCAGCTCGACCGAATATGTGTATCTTGGCTGTGTTTCCAATGTGCAATCTTGGCGCTTAATGCCACCAATAATCCAGAAAGTTTGCACCACTCCCATCATTGTAGCCTATTAAAAAATTCTCTCATGAATTATTTACAGCCTCAACTCAGCCCCCGCTTCCGCTTTCAACCCGCATCGGGCATTGGATTAAATAGAGGTCCAGCGCATAAGACGGGACCCTAGTCAACGGACCCCCCCCCTCAACGGACCCCCCGTGACTTTTTCTTATGTAAGCACGGCACGTGATATCAAACACGGACCTCAACCCAACGTCAATTCATGCAACCAGCTGCAGCCTGCTACAACCTACTATAGCTAGCCATAATATATAGCTATTTAGACCCACTATCTTCCTTTTTAGGAAGTAAAATCCTATAATTTATACATAGAGCTTCAAATTCAGCCTTATTAGTTAAATCTAATATTTTAATTAGCTTTAATACCTCCTTAGTATATATAATATTCTTTATATAAAAAAAGGTAATATTAGGGTCTTCTTTTTTAACCCTAGCTCTTTTAATTGGTTATAATTATTAGACTTTAGCTTTTAGAACCTAATTATTAGCTTCTAATTAAGCTAATTTTAAATTAGCCTTATCTAAGCTTTTTTCTATTTAGGAAAATAAAGTCTAAACAACTAGATTAGTTAGGTCTAAATTCAGAGCTTTTTAAGCTAGCTTTTTTACTTCTATTAATTTAGTTAGAGTTATAATTAGAATATTTCCTATTTTAGAAGGTAATTTATTTATATTAGGCAACTACGGCCTAATTAGCAGCCCGGTTAGCAGCTCAGTCAGCGGCCTAGGCAGCAGCTGCGGCAGCTGCACAATAAAGGGATTTAATAGCGGTTTAGATCGATTAATTAGCCACAAACCTACAGCTTTCTAACCACTAAGGATATTAGCTTTTGTTAGTGCTTTTTTTCTAGCTATAAAGTAATAAGCTAGGAAGGTTTGCTGCCTAATTGGGCTAGAAGGAATAAGATAAGGCTATAAATCAAGCTCTTGTCTATAAGCTTGTTTAATTGGGCTAAAAACAGCTAAATCTAATGGTTATAAAATATATAATATATGGGGCAGTAAATAATATAAATGTATATTATTTATATAGTATATCCATATAAATTCCTCTGATTTATAGCTACCATGCCTATCTAATATTAGAAGGCGTTTTTAATTAGCTAAAATTAGCTATATTTCTAGTATAAATATCTCTTTTAACCAATAAATAGCAATAGAATTACTAGTCTAGCCATTTTTAGAGATTATAAATAACTAATTTCCTAAATAAGAAGATTAACTAATATATATATAAGTAGCAGCTAAGTAATTTACTTACCTAAAAAGAAAGGATTTCCCGGAAACTATTATTATTATATATATTAACCTTTAAAGATAACTAGTGAATTAAATGACCTTCTGGATATAGAAATATACTCTAAAATAGTCATCTAATCACATAAGCCTAGCTATTTTTTATAGGCTACAGCTTTTTCAGCCTAGCTAACCATAAGGCTATTAGCTCTATAACCCTCTAAAAGGCTATGTTTATTTATATTATAGTAATATAATTAAGGGATATTTTTTATTTCTAGGTGCTCTAATAGGTCGAAATAGCATTAAATAGTAGGTATATTAGCTCTATTAATTCTAGCTATATTAATTAGCTAGCTTTTTAGTATTTTAATAGCTAGATTTTGTCTTATAAAGCTCTTAAGCTAATACTTTCCAAGTGGGTTATAGTTACTATTAGCATATAAAATATGGACTATAAATTGCCTAATTTGGCAATATATTAGCACTAGTCTAAAGCTATCTTAGATTCTTATCTAATTAACTAGCTACTTTTCCTAATAGGGCAATAACTATTGCCTATTTTAGCTTTCTAGCTAATAAGATTGGGCGCCTTTAAATTATCTTAATAAGGTAGTTTTTAGTATTCCATAGTATTTATAGACTGCATTTTTAGAAAATGCCCCACTTTTAACTTTATTTATAGCCAACTAAATAGCTTCTTCAATATATTCAGGCATTTAAATAAATATAGTTTCCTAATTAGGAAGTTAGTTGCTTAAAAAGGAAGGAAAAGATATGTATTGCAAGGTGTAAGTTGCGGGATTTGATTGAGCTACGTTGGCCTGCAGTTCAAATTTGATATCACGTGCCGTGCTTACATAAGAAAAAGTCACGGGGGGTCCGTTGAGGGGGGGGTCCGTTGACTAGGGTCCCGTCTTAAACAGTAGCCCGATGCCGTCTGACACTCTCTTTTACCATTCTCACTTGTATGCATGATGACACATGCATGGTGATGCTGCGTGCACTACTGTGACCAGTTTGGCCCAAAGGCATGTCTCTCCACATGCACAAATGATCTAGACTCACTCTAGCAACCATGCATCGCTAGTGCTTGTAACAGATGGCTGTGGGTGGCCGTTGGTGGACTGTGGCTTTACCCGTGGATTTTATGGCCGACTTATTGGCTAGTCACTCGATCATGATTGGGTGGTCCCTACCATCGCCATTATTGTGTGGCATGATGGCTTTAAATAGAGACCCAAGTGAAGGAGGACAGTCACCTACCATGCCGCCCCCCAAGATCAGGCTGACACGCATTGGCGCTTAAGGGCACTCGGTCTGATAAAGATTTGATACGCGTCTTCGCGTGGACTTTTCTCGATTCTTTTTTGATTCATAATAATTGCCAAAAGGAAGGGAAGAAAGAATTATCCATACTGTAGCATCTATTTGAACTCTGCCGCCTCGGTGGCCTCCGATTCACGATGGCCTCGGCCGACCACGCTCCGCATCGACTACCTACGCCTTCAAGCGAAATCACCATCATATCCGATTTATCAGAGGCGAGTTGTCAATCCAATGCCGATCAACGGGGCACAAATCGCAATCGCCTGCCATCACCACTTCAGCCGGCGGGGAATGACATTGCCGAGTTTCCTCCTTCTCCAGACTCTCGACTCTTATTAAATACCGACCTGGAGAGCTCGAGTCCAACTCTGCAACATTCTTCTCAACAAGTGTCGCTCGAGGAGTTAGTCACGACCGATGCCCCCGTGGCTCCTCCAAAGAAACCAAGCAGAGGCACAAAAATATGCGGGAATGCAGGTGGATGGTGGTGGGAGATATCGGCCATGGTCTTGTGCTCCATATGCACCATTATGCTCTTCGTCTTCCTCCTAAAAATCAACAAGATGCGCCTAGAATCATGGAAGCTCAAGATACAGCCAAACACCATCATTGCTGTGTTGACCACCATTTCAAAGTCCGCAATGATGGTCCCGGTTGCTTCTTGCATCAGTCAGCTCAAGTGGCATCATTTCTTGCATCAAAACGACAAGCTCGAAGTCCTGCAATTATTCGATGATGCGAGTCGTGGACCGTGGGGGTCGGCATTGTTGTTATTCATGATGCGCAAGCGGGCGTTGCTTGGATGGTCTCTTGCAGTCGTCACGATTGTAGGATTAGGCATCGACCCTAGCGCACAGCAAATCCTGGATTTCCCTACCAGAACTGCTACTTTGACAAACGTGACGGCCAATCTGGGATACGCGACAAATTACATCTCAAAGGGATATCAGGAGGGGACGTTGAGTAAGCCAGTCGTCGCCATTGCCAGAGTTTTTGGTTTCTAACCTCTGATTATATAGCCAACACAATTGTTCCAAATAATGACTTGCTGAAATTGCAAGCTGCAATTCTCAATGGAATCTCTGGCGATGTCTTTCAGCCGAATATGGACTGTCCCGCGCCCGCTACGTCCTGCGTCTGGGACAATATAACAACGCTCGGGATCTGCAGCACATTTCAAAACGTAACCGACATTGCAAAGCGGAATTGCACCGGGAACATACGAATTAGCACAAACTGTACCTATGACTTTTCTGGCCGAGATGCATTCAACAAACCAGTAAATATGACTTACAACACGCAGGGGACGAGCAATGCACCGGATTCCGACCTTTTCCGATCCATCGCCACTCTGGGCCTTGAAGACAGCATGAGGTATCTCGCGTTGGTGGTAGTCAAGGCAGAGGATACAGTCAAGGGAAGTTCTGACATACCAAGAGCCGAAGTATACCAGGCAAAGTGGTTTTGGTGTGCTCGGACATTTACCAACATTGCAGCCTCGGCCAGAGGTCTCGATCGAAATGTCGGAGAGTTTGAAAAGTTGTCTTATGTGTCCACCAATGAAGATGGTGGTGACTTTGAGAGCGATCACATGTACCAAACATGGGCAGCAAATTCCACGGGTACGGAATTCAACGTCAGCAGCAGTACTGACCTCTCCTTGTGGGCTTACCTAGCAAGGTTCCTTACCCGAGATGTGGTATACCGCTCATTGCCGACGAAGGAAGAGGGAGAATTAGACGTTGGCACCTTTCTGTACACGGCGGACTTGCGTAATGTCACAAGCAACATGGCTACAACGCTGACGAATCAAATCAGGAGCAATTCACCGGGTGATAACACTGAAGCAGCTACTACCAAGGGGAGCGCAACGATAAGAGAGGCTTATATCCATGTACGCTGGGGATGGTTTATTCTTCCCATGGCCGAAAATGTTCTGGCTGCACTATTGCTGATCAGTGTTATTATGGTGACACTCGGAGAGCCGTTACTGAAGGAGTCTGTTGTTTCTTATATTGCTTGTAACTGCGATGCTGATCTCCGAGGCGCTCTCAACTCTTCTCTCCCCGCTACTTCCGATGAAATGTCCAATGTTGCGGGAAAGGTTGTCGTAAAGTTAACAAAGCTCCCAGGAGAGCCGTTTTACTTTGAGTTGGTAAAGGATTCTGCTACATTGGTCAACCAGGCCAGTTTTACCAGGGTTCGATAAGGGAGGTCCTTCTGTGATACGATGGATCAATCATGGTATTTAAAGAGGCCTACTTTTCATCTGGGAAGCCACCTGCTACGCATTGGAGGATTGCTATTCTTAGGGCATACTCTTGTTTTTAAAACAAAACGTCTGGTTGTATTTTATGTTATTTTGCCTCTATTCTTTATTTCCTCACACTCATTTCTCGTAGGATCAATGTGATTGGTCGTCTAATGACGCGCTGGCTGGTAAGCGTTGGTGGTCACTGAGGTTGTGAGTTCATGGGCAACTCAAGAGATTAGTGGAGAGATTGATATTACCGTAAAACAGTTGCACACATTCATTACCCAATGTATATATTTGGAGTTGCATACTACTTACGGTTCAGAAGGACACGACTCCAAAAATTGGCAATGGCCATCCCAAATATCCCGAAACCCAGCATCACTCTCCATCATTTGATACCCACCCCGAGAGGAAGGATTCTTGACTAGAAAGAAGTTATGTTTGCCGTACCCGGCGCCAATAGTAGAATCCCCGCAAGCAATGATTTGCAAGGACGAAACGCCATCGGCCCCGAATATCCAATTGACAAATCGAAGAAACTCATTGCGCAGGTGGGAAAGGTTGTGTTTATCGGCTACTTTTTTCTTCGGTTCGCCGTCCACGGCATGATTCTGAAAGCTTGGAGCCTTCTGGTTCACAACCCAAGAGGATCTGTGGCGACATTCAGAGGAAGATTGCCGAATGTGCAACATCTTTAGTGTGTCCTTGTGGCGAAACGGCTCCGGGATGGGATTCTGAGGAGACAATTGGCTAGCTGCATGAGCATGCATAGATGCGGGAGATCATACTGCCAGATCTAGTTGGCAGGATATGCCAATGCATTCGAGATCAAATCTCATAAGAGGGTTTCTAGAAAGGTCAACTTGCAACATTCTCATTTCACTACTCACAATGCCGAGATTTGACAAGTTGACCTCATTATGACGGTGTCGTGATCGATCACTTAATTTAACAACTCTTTGGTGCTGGACCAGTCTCTTTATAGTAGCTCCATGGGCAAGCGCATTTCTCCAGAGATCAAGTGTAGATACAGGACCTGGGAGGCAGAGGAAGAGGCTCTAAAGACCGGTGAATGGATTGGGAAACTTTGTTATAATGTATTCTCCCATACCATCTGAGATGTCCTCTGAATCCTGAATTTCCAAGTGCTTTAGACGCAAGGGAAGCCTCAGCCAAGCGATACGGCCAAGAACTTGATCCCACCCACGACATTTGCGGAGAGTAAGCGATTCAAGCTTAGCAAGGTTTAGCTAACTGACTGTGTCAGCGGATACCAATGCTTCAGACAATGAAATGCTTCGCAAGTTTTGGAACATTGGAGGATTGACCTGGCGGCTCATCCTCATCATCAAAGTCTCAAAGGGGTTAGCATTGGGCGGCCCATATTCTTTCTGGCCTAACATATGTGGTGTCGAGTTACAAAAATTCAACCAACTCCAGCTGTTGCAAGCGATGAGAGTTGGTTTGAATAGCATCCCAGAGCTCATCTAGATGGCTGGCAGTTGGGCCTGTCCAACTGAACTTTAGAAGTTGGTTAAAAAAGGAGAGGTCTAGCTTGCAATCAGCTTGGGAGGAATGTCAGGTGCAGTCTGTGACCAGCTTTAGGGAGTGTAGAGCGGTTTGGTTCAAAGGCAGACTGCCATGGGAACCAAGAATCTCTTCGGGGACGCAGCACCCCATATTTCCCCTACATAAATATCACCATCATCGTTTGAAAAATATGACATTCAGTTGGAAATCAATCTACCAGAAGCTTTCCAAGTGGCCTATACGTAGCCTCTCGAACAGTGCAACTGCTTGATCTTTGAGACTGACCAGTGCCAGACTACAATACTCGTGGCTATTTCCCGTCCCTCCCGGTCTTCCCCGTTGAGGATGCCAGGCCTATGGGCGTTCATTTTTGTGGATGCATCGCCTCGAGGTAACGTATCTGAATGGGAATTCAAAGCCTAGATGAGTGGTGTAGTGTAGCAGCGGTTCCAGAAGACTTGCTTGATCCATGTGGCATAAATCTTGTTCTCTTCTCGGATAGATGGTAATGGAACGTCGCAGGGCGTCTCGGCTAGCCACGTATATAAAAGCAGAGCTTTGAGACAGCGATTGGTAGGCTTCTAAGTACACATTTTGACGTCTACGGTAAAAAAAATTATATATATATATAAAGCGTGGCGCATTCCGCCGCAAGGGAGGGCTTGGTGCCATCATATTAATGGGAAATCAGTGTATATTATTATCCCGCTTTCGTGGATTCAGATGACCTGGCTATCTCGGGGATCCCCAGTTGTGTGGTTTTGTGGTTGTGTGTACTACTTACTACCCCTCCCCGTTAGAGAAAAATCAATTCCCCCACGGCGCACGCACTTGCGCACCCACCTTCCTCTCCCGAACTTTGGTCGACACGGCTAGTTGATGGGAAATGACGTTCTTTCCACGGCAGCTGTATGCTTAGATCCACGCTCGTATTGGAGGCCACTAGAGTCCATTGGAGTCGCTTCTCGGCTACTCATGCCAGGCTTCCACCTGACAAATTCGAACCTTTGGTTCATTCATTTAAATAGCATTCGCTTATTCATATAATTGGTATTGGTTTATTTACCCAGTTTATTTATTCAGATAATTCACTCGGTGCATTTACCAAGTTTAGTTATCCTATGGGTACTGCTCAACCGTCCAAGACTACCTGCGGCGTCCTCTATTCATGACATTCCCCACATTCCTCACATTGAACCAGATATTCAGTAGTGCACCTGCATTCAAACCTGGAAATGTAGCCACGGGTCTTCTTGTCACAATGTAGGCAAAACATCCAGCCCATTGAGAGTTGATCAAGGCACTCGTTCATGCATTTGACTGTGTTCTTGTCGCGAGTCATCTCGTCCGCGGCGGTTTTCATCGCTTGGAGGACTATGGCAGGGTTGCTAACGAGCTGGTCAAACTGGTCCAGCTCGACAAGGTCTGTAAGGTGCTTGGCGATGTTCTTGGCAACCATTTCGAGGAACGGCCCATCATTGAACTTGGCCAGGCCTCGAATGGCAATGTCAATGAAAGTTTCGGCCACCCACGGCTGGACTAGCAACGACTCCATCTTTGTGGTCGCAAGCTTCTGGAGACCCGGGACGTGATAATAGTCGGCAATCTCGATGACGGAAAGGTGCAAGGACAATGCGGAGGCTTTGTCTTCATCGCTGAGAGCTTTTGGCAGAATCAGACGAGGCCAAAATATGTCATGCCAATCATGGAAAGAACTCACCAGAGGTATTGCACTTCCGGGCACCGGCTCCAGCAGTCTTCTTCTTCTTAGTAGACGTGGCAGCCCTTTGTGTAGTGGGTTCGACAACATATGTTCCTTTGTAGAAGTAGTCTATCATACACTGGAGAGTGTTGGCGGCGAACGAGTCGTCAATCTTGAGGGCGTTGGTGGCACTCTCCTGCCGGACAGGTGGTGTCAGCCAAGGAAAAATGGGCAAAACTGGGAGTCATCCAACAACGTCTCATTCTTACCTGAAAGCCCCCCTTGAAGGCGGCTTCAATGACGGGAGACTGTGGGCACACGATGGACTTGTGCAGGGAGAAGGTCTTGTCGCCGTGCTGGAGCTTCATGTCGCTGTAGTCCTGCGACTGGACCAGCTTGGAGAGAAAGGTGAAGTCATTGCCCGTTGGTTCGGTCATGATGAGGATGGGTGATTGCACGAAGGGACTGGTGGGTTGTTGAAGGAGGATAGACAGAAGATGCGTAGACGGGCGAAGGAATGGGAGAATATAAAGGCAGAAAGAAACAAGATGTCTTGGTTTGTGCAAAGCGTTTGCTGCATGTTTGGCAGCCGGTTTGTCAGTGCCTGGCCACAGGGGCACGCGATAGCGACCATTATTCAGTGCAGTGAGAACAATCAAGCAAACAAACATGGCCGGCCGGAACTTCATTTGCTCCGTGAGTTGCGATGGAAGTCTAAAGAAGCCAAAGGTTTCCAAGTCAATCATTTTATGTAGGTATTCCATTCAATCACTTCTTCATTGTAGCAATAACCAGACAGCATGGAGACCGTCACGTACGAAGTCGACCCCCATGGGGATTTGGTTGTAACATTACAGAGCCCCAACGCTCCATTCGCAGTCTGGCCCGCCCCCGACGCAAGCGATGCGGCCACGAAAGGCACCGCGGAAGTGAGCGCAAGAGACCAATCACCAGATGTCACCCTGCGACTCTCGTCCAAGCATTTGATACTCGCATCCAAGTACTTTAACCGAATGCTTCAGGGTCCATGGAAAGAAGCGAGCAACAAAAACGGCAAGACCCTACGACTCACCGCCGAGGGCTGGAATAAAGAGGCCCTGTTGATCGTCATGAATGTCATTCACGGCCGCAACCGAAAGGTGCCGCGCAACCCTACCCTTGAACAGCTATCCATGGTTGCTGTCATTGTGGACTACTACCAGTGTCATGAGGCCTTTGAGCTCTGGGTGGATGTTTGGCTCGAGTCCCTTCTCAAGACCATGGCCCAGCCCGCGAACATCGGCCGGGAGGCCATCTTGTGGCTGCATGTATCCTGGGTCTTTCGCCAAGATTCCATGTTTACAGGTGTGACCAGGATGATACAAATGGAGGCTATCAAGCCGGTTCCGTCGCTCAATCTGCCCGTTCAAGAAGTTTTAGGTGAGTCGGCTCCATCTCACGAGAGCCACCAGGACCTTGACAAGTCATTCAGGTAAAATCGAACAGGTGCGCGAGATGGTCGTCACAAAGGCCATTTCAAATCTTTACAAAGACATGAGAACCCTAGCTAGTACTGAGATAATCTGCAGCAAAGAGTGTATGTCCTTGAATCTCGGCGCCACCATCAGACATATAGCAGCGCATGGATTGTTCTCCCATTCAAAAGCCCCCTACCTTGGCATCAGCCTCAGTCGTCTATCTAGACTCGAGGCTGATTTCATACAACCTACTTTGTACAAGGGGCCTCCGGATTTGTCGAAGCATGAGGCTGTGGCAAGATTGGTCAGCAAAAAGGCGTTCATGAATGGATACCAAGCTGGTGAGACTCATGGCCGAGTCGGTCCCCCCAGAAAGAGACGCCAGTATGCAGACAGGAATTCCTTCGACAACTACTTCGAGTGGAACAAGAATAAATTGACAAAAATCATTGCCAGCGACGAGGCAAGGGTCGAACCAAACTGTACGCATCATGTCACGTTTGAGAAAATTACAAAGTTGGTGTTGAAGTCCGGAAAGGGATTCACCCTCAAGGATGTTGATTCGACGGAATAATGGCTGAGAAAAGGAGTTTCTGTATCAGAACGAACAAAAGGAGTTATACAGAGAGAAGGTCGCTTCAACAGTGACTTGCTCATGGCAGCCATGAAATGTAAAAATAGTGGTGGCAGCTTGATTTGACCTCGAGTCTTGAACAAGGCCAAGGGATGAGTCGCATGTCGTAATCTGCCAATCACGTTCACGCAATATTACGATCCGGTGTCAAGTCATCAAACTTGTTTCTTTTATTTTTCTGGTTGGAATTCTATCATAAACCCCTCCCCGGCCCCAAAGCCTGCCACCCCAACTACAAGATGATGGCGACACCAAGAGTAAAAGCAACCGTGACAGCCACGCCAACCAGGCCGTAATTCCGTGACCCCTCATTAGCGGTTGAACTAGAACTGCTCCTGGAACTGCCACCAGACCCTTCGCCAAGCATGATGGTTCCGGTTGGGAAATCGGGAATCTCCAATACCGTTGAGCTGGCTCCGGACGTGGGCGTGGCCCCTGTGGCGTTGGCCCTCCCTGTAAAGTACACTGTTTGCGAGCTCTCGCACAGTTTCGTCAGGTCCAGTCCGAATATGTCAGCTCCACAATCGGTATCGACTGCTGAGGCCTTTGATTCGACTGCTGAGGCCCAGGTTGACAAGTCCTCAAAATAGCTTAGATATGCGTCGGAAAGCGAAGCTGGCATCGTAATCTTGCAAGGTTCCACCGTGCTCGACTCATCGACGTCGATACTCCACGAGGATAATGCCGCGTCAGATGGTTCCGGGGGAAACAGCTCGGAACTGACAGAGCTGAGGCACTGGTAATCGAAAGCACGGCGCACAACGTCACGGCCGGCCAGTTGCGTGACGGGTGACATGTCAACGACCTGCACCCGGGGCTCTGCCATGCCCTCGCTGATTAGGGCAGACAGGCAGCCGAAAAGAAGAATGGAACCCATTTCTGAAATAATTTTGGAGGTGAAATGCGGCCTGTGATTGCCAAAAGTGGGAAAATGAGATTGGATAGTAATCACAAAGAAGCTTGGGAGCAAGATGCGGTTATTGGGAATTTCTGTGAGCTTCATCTACATTTATGCACATCTGGTCTCGAACAGGGGCGACGATCTTTCAGCCCTGGGTGACGAAGCGCAAGGCTGTCAGGCAACCTTCAGTCTAACTCTGTGTTGGTGGCATCACTCACTACCGGGGCGCTTGTTAGGCAACATGGCACTTTTGGTAGAGGATTCGATCCTTTGCTTGGCCTTGCGGTTTGACTGGATCCTTCGCCAACCGAATGAGGGGCCGATGGTTGATTGTGGCAGTACTGCCCCATACAAATCCAAGGTGGGTAAAATTGGCCAATTCCCAAACAAGCAGAGCTGAGCCTCTTAAAACACTTGGCAAGCATCCCCCATGCCCCATGCCCCATGTGGCCTTGCGAGCTGAAAATCAGGTCCACACTCTTTGCGTCATGCCGTTGTCTTTGCATTGGCGCAGGGAGGCCGTGGGGATCTGGAGGCCAAACTGACGAGTGCGATGCTGGCTTTGCCTGGCAAGCCTGCCTGTTTCTTCAAACACACATTGGTCAACGAGCGAAGATTGACATCAACACCAACTTCAATGGCATGGCAGCCCTGATGATCAATAAAAGACCAGCACAATTAACTCCACATAGCCCTCAGCTCAGCTGACTGCTGATCGCCATCCAGTTGCATTGTCATGGCAAGATTGCTTTCAAGACCAACTATTCCAGCCACCGATGCGGTTCATTGGCTTAGCTAAGCCGGCCATTAGGCTACCAGCAATCAATTCGCCACCGAGAAATCTCAATCGGAATACATGGACATTTGAAGTGACCACTCATCAAAATCCGTATAAAAGACCGAATCCGAAACGGCAAAAAGGTGGGCGAAATAACACAATCGTATAATATAATAGTTCTTATATGGATGCACTCACTATGCTGTCCAATTGAAATGCAACACACATCCTTGGCGGTGAGCAATGTGACGTTGACGAGGCTACAAACGAGCCTGAGGTCAGCGCTGCGGTCAATTCAAGTTTCAAATCAAATTTCAAGTCAAAAGCAAGCAAAGCTGATATTTTATAGGCCCAGTTTTATTTCCACCAATTACATAGTATGATTCTTTGCTTTTGATTTGAAATTTGACTTGACCGCAGCGCTGCTAGCCTTGAAGAGTACCAGGATTATCATATTATGTCTTCATCTCTTGATTAAATAAATCGATTTAGTCGTCGTCTTATTTCATGATTTCTCATTCTTCGACTTTTTATACATGGTTCCAAATGAAGCAATTTATTTCTATTTTTATCGTATTAGATGCTCATTATACAAGTATCCGTTTCGTGTTCTCGTAAATTTCCAACGCGCCTTCACAGAACACAATGTCTGCGGCGCGATGTGTTGTCTTGCCCTATGGGCTAATGTGTTCTGAAATGGGCATCACAAGTCGCCATCTGGTGACGTGGGCCATCCAAAGTTGCCAAACTCTAGATTGTTGGCCGACACCGGCGACCCCGATGAATTGCTGTGAGATATGCGCTTGACCTGGCCACGCGCTCGTCTATCAAGTTCTTCAAGCACGTTGTACATGTCGGCGTATTCAGCCGTGTTGTTTACGCCGAGCTCGACGAGCTTCTCCCGCCAAATTTCAATCAGGTGTCGATCACTTAGGATAAAGTTGTGGTCTGGGAACTCTATCATGTTCACAAGTAGAATGATTAAGCTTGAAAATGTGCAACATGCGCGAACCCTGGCGGGGGAATGTCAGATGGTATGCCAGCGCCAGAATCGAGTGACGCACCTGAGAGTATAATCGACATATGTTTTGGGGAGGGAGAGAGACAAGTACTGTCGGCAGTAGTTGACAAACTCTAGCCAGCGTGGCGGAAGTGGTGTCAGGTTTTCCCGCATCACGTCTCCGTCTATTTCGTCCTCCCCTAGCTGAATAACGGCCGGGGATAGATAGGACATGACCCTGCCAATCCACGTCGCATTGAAGGACAGCAGAGAGTGGAGTCTAAATATGCACTCGAGGTGTCTGAAAAAGAAGGTGACGACGAGCTGGGAGGACACCGGGGGCAGCTGGGCTATGCATTCTGCCGATTGAAACTCTTCTGGAATGCATCGTTGCACGTTGTAGAGCATCTTTTCAATCTGGAACATCTGGGCCTGTTTCTGTTCGGGCGTCAAGTTCTGTACGCCTTGTCTGTAGGCAACGTCAAACGCCTTGCCCTGAATGTAGGCAAGCTGTACATGGCCCCGCAACACGTTGAAATGAGCATTATTCTTGCCGAAAACAATGCCTTTGTTATCGCTGGGGCGATCTTCGGGGATGTCAAGGTCCATCTCCGAATCGAGCATATGGTATGGTTGTCCCGTCAGCAGAGACAGGTCCTTGCGAAAGTCAACACACAGTTCTCGGCTTTGGGGGAGGGGTTTATACTTGCCCTATCAATGAGATAGGCAATCCAGAAAACGCGGCATCTCTGCAAAGCGACTTCCGGGGAGTAGCCTTGTAGGTTCTGCTTCAAGTGCAGCCCCATGCTTCGTACAAGCCGCATGATGCTCCCAACTAGGACGGCAGATAGTTCCGGATTGAAGCTGCCATGGTGAACAATGCTGATGCCCAAAAGTGCTTGCAAACCGAGAAGATCCTTTTTCCACGTCATTAAATCGGCCATGCAGGATTCAGCCCTGCGTATGCATGATGCCAGCCTCGGGTCTTCCATGTGTAGGCCATCGATTATGCGGTAGTTGATGGCGATAAGAATGTTGACAGCAGCCCAGGGGACCTTTGAAAGGCTTGTTGGGGATGAGTACAAGTCTAGCAGCACTCGCATAAAACTCGACTCGTCAAAAAGGGGTATAAGGTTATTGAAGTTTTTGAAGTAATTGTCCACAATGGGGAGAACTTCAGACAGCGGCGGCAAGTCTAACAGACCCGCCGATGCTGGACCCGTAGTGGCTGGGGAATCGTGCGACAGGAGGTAGGACCACGCAGGGGTTGCGCCGTCGCCGTTGCCGTCGCCGTCGAGATGGAGGTGAGCAGCCGGTGGTTGAGCGTGTAGAGGAGCGCCATGGTGGACTGGTGCACGTGCAGTGACGGGCAGCGTGGCCAGGCGTTCCAGGTGAGACTCGATGCTTGCGAGGCGGGCCTCAACAGCATCGATGCGGTGACCCCTGGGGCAGTCGTTAGCCAGACAAGCTCACATTGCGCATACATTGCAGCCGCGTTCGGGATTACTGGATTAACGAGGCCGCCTTTGCAGCCGTCTTTGCAGCCACCTTTGCAGCCGCGGGCTGGTTGGCGCGAACCGGGGTTCTCTTGCTGACGGCGCTGGTGACTGTCAGCTTGCATGGAACCCCGTTCAGCACGCAGTTGGTGCAGATGGCGCAGTTGGGCCCGAGACTGTCGCACTTGATCTTCCTCGTGACGCAAAAGTCACAGGCTAAGGTGAGTCAATATCAGCATTAAAAGACACTTCCCTCGGCTCCCCCAGCAATTAAATAAATAAATACAAATTAATGAAAAAAAATGATAATAATGAAAAAAGCACGCATTCCAACCGTACCTTTGCGCCTACCCGTCGTCACCGGCGCTTCCATTCACACCAGCCAAGCAAGAGCAGGAAATGCAGGTTTTTGCTTGGGGATTTTGGGGTGCGAAATTTCCAGGCGGCTCTCATAATTATGAGGGGGCGTTCGCACAATCAGTGGGGAAGCAAAGCCTCATGCACGGGCGCGGTAGCCGTATCTGGCTTAGCCCTCTCCATGCTGTTTATGGTCTAGTCCTCAATGGGGATGCTTCATTTTAATGACGTGTCGCCGTCAACGGGCGCAGCCAGCCACAGTTCATGATCCTTCTCCTTGGGCTTCATAGGGAGCGCAGCTTGTCCTAGCTTCCCCCATTGTGTGATACGTATAAAACGCTCGTCAGCACATGGGCTTTGTGTGGGAACGTTTGGGGCTAAAAAAGGCAATTTTATCAATTACCTAATCACCTGCCAAAATGTCTTGCAACGTCTTTTGGGGGAGACAGGGATCATTGCCCCACCGACTCCGCAACTACTGGAGTTGTGATGAGTCAAGTCTTTGTCAATACAGAATCGAGATGCGGTCAAATCCGTACTATATCGGCCATGTTATCGCCTTTTAATCATATGTATAAGTATGTGGTGGGGATAACTGGAGTTGACGGAATATTGCGTCACCCTTTTTCAAGTAGCATAGGGAAACCAGTTTTACCTGCCCGTCTCAACTTGCAATCTATTACGTTATAAGACGACAAATTGCTAATCAAAAAAAAAAATTTATTTCATGATAACAATGGAGAGAAATTCGATAAAAGTGATCAATTGGATGCAGCCACGTTCACTCTCTCACAGACATCACGGTTATGTGTACGGAGTAGGCGGCCACCCTGACCAATCGCCATGAAGAGGACAGCAATGACGTAGAATCCTTGCGGGTAAGTCATTACTAGCGGTGACTTAGTGGCGATTCATCCGACGCTATTATTGGAGAGACGGGGGTGGATCTTTGTCTCGAACTGCCGGTGACATATGTCTGCATCTATGCAATTGACTACATTGGGTCCATTTTGCAATACTCTTTATCGACTAGTAGAGGCTGTAATTCTCCTTGGTCATTGACCATGTAACATAATTTCGACCGGCTTTGAACTCACGTGCCGGATACTGGGTTCCCGAACGAATTAAGAGGTTGTGATATGTTACAATGTCTCAAATTGCAAAATGAGTCGTATTAGCGCCTCCGAGCGATACTATCTAATTCTAAGTCATAAGTTAGCGTGAATTCGGGTCGTTCGGAGGCCACTAACATTACATGATACATTAGGCATTCTTACATCAACGTGCAGCGTCGATTACAGTTGCTCGAAGGGTTTGGTTTCGGCAATTGCCGACACTTGCGGGGCCCTATCTCCATCATCCGCAACGCCTGTTCCAGGCACCCTCCTAATCAACGAGGGAGGCACTTCGGAACACAGCTGTGAGGTTGCAAGAACTGGCACCCTATGCAACTATTACATAATCATGCACATGAAACTTCCCAGGGACAAATTAACCAGTCTCCGAGGTAGTAATAGATCAACACCAGGGATGCCATGAGATACACTAGTGGGGCGTTCGTGAGTTCGCCGATCGTTGTCCCCTCTTCTCGTTTCCCGAGGGTGCGAAACCATAGATTGTGTCATGATTTTTTCATGCAATTACTTTCTCTTGGAATCAACTCACACGGCGATTAAAGCAAAGGCTCACTACCCTCTCCAATGACGTGTTATCTCGGCGAAATCTTGAGTCAGGCCCGTCTCGATTGCTTTTAGTACCTATTATCAACAGTTGAAAGGGAATCGACAAAGAAACAAGGAAGCAAAACAATTTTGATCACGGTGTCGCCGAGAAAAGAAAGAAAGACATGTGTTACTAAAAAGAGTGTGCGACAAAAGGGATGACGCACTCTTAAAGTTCTTTGTGTTTTGTTTTTCCTAAAATCTCATTCGGCTACACCTACTTCTCTACAGAGTTGCTGCTGCTTGAATGACTCCTATCCTGTCTTTTATTGCATCACTTGGCAAAAGAAAAAAATAAATCAACCAAAAAAATTAATTGGACGGCATAGTGAGACTTGCTCCCGGCAGGGCTTGAACCTGCGACCTTCGCATCACCAACACTTGGAGTTGAAGTATTAGTACGAAGCTCTAACCAACTGAGCTACGGAAGCCTTCCAATTGAATGATGAATGGATCTGCCTTCTCCAGTATTTTGTTCCTTGGAAATGCTCCCGATATTGTAGGAAGCTGGGCATCGACAAGCACGGCGGGCGTATCTCAGTCTATAGCTTACTGCATTGTTTCACGGGTATAATACGATTGTGTAAAACTCATGCCAAGCGGAGACGATGCACACATGAGGTTTATTATGGGGCTTTGGACGGAGCATGCCGGTCGTTCGAATTGAAGTTTTCTCTTGGTCGTGCATCATTAAGGTCAGTATGCCAAGGAAGTTGTAGCATCAGTGTGGGCCGGCTCATCAACTACCGAAACGAAGATTTTCCCTGACCTACGTCACAGACGTCAATTGAGGCTATTGAGACCACCTGTGAGTTTGACAGTTTGCTTAAGAATATGCAGGGAGTGTTGCATAACATGCCCGCTCTTTCTGGTGATTTGAGTGCATTCTTAATCGATAAAGTCAAAAGAACCGTTATACGAACGTTCAAAATAGGCACTAAGCTTATTCTTTCATATCATCATGTCCATATAATGCATTATCCACCCTGATAGAGACCAAAGAAAGTAGTGTGGTGTTGACTACTCAAAAGAGAATAGCACACACAAACATTGATGGCACCGTCCCCGAAGGACCCGTCAAGTCACTACTAGAATCATGTGTATACTCGTCCTTGAATATCTTGAAAACCTTGAAGGCACTTGAAGATAGTAATATGCTTGGAAAAGCTTAATCAATGCGTGGCTACGAGAATTTTGTTAACCTATAATCTAGAATCATTTCTACCTTTTTAACTAGAAGCAGCATTCTCATCCGCCTTTCTGCTTTACATCGTTGACGCGGTTTCGCCAAACCTTGGTTTAGATAACTCATGGCTCTCAGTAATATATGAGGTCTTGGACACGATAATTGAAAGAGAATTCGGCTGCAAAGACGCGAAAAGAGGAGCTAAAATGCCTCGAAAACATCATGTTGAAATTTTCAAGAAGGGAAACAGGCGCTTCTGATAACCAAAGCACAGATGTTATGTCACAAAAGATTTGTGTCATGTTATAAATAAAAACCGAAGTGAGCTTGGCTTAGAAAATTCCGGGGGCACGAATAGGTCAGACTGGATACATGAATCTGTTCCAAATGACCTTTAGGTTCCTACGGCGGCTTTATAATGTCACCAAATGAGATTCTTAGTTTGGCCGAAGGGCTAAGTGCTGAAAATTTTACATTTGCTGAGTAATTTGCCAAGTAAATAGAATAATATTGCTTGGATGAGAGGATTGATGGCAGATGAGGTGTTATGAAAACAACGCAGAAGTAGAACCAAAATCAACTTGATGCATTTAACTTGATTAGTCCATCTGGAATGATAATACCCATGTCATGACAGAGGATTCGGTAAATAGCCACGATAAAATGGACAGAACCACGGCTATAAGAGCCATTCCAGCAAAACTCGAGACAACTAAATTGGTTGACGAGCTCTGTTGACTCTGTCGTTGCCAGTCTTTCAAAACTCTGTTGCTCACAATCTTACTCCCAGCGAGACAGACCGGTACTCCCGTTCCGGGATGAGTGCTAGCACCAACGAAATAAAGAGATCGTATGCGATTGTGTGAAATCCGAGGCCGAAAGCTCAGGACGTTGAAGAAAGAATGGGATAGGCCGAGGATTGCTCCACGGTCTAAATTGAACTTGGACTTCCAACTTAATGGAGTATCAACATATTCATTTACCAGAGACTCACGAATTCCCCGAGCTCCAGTGCGCGACTCAATAGTATTAAAGACAAACTCCCGCGCAAAGTCTACGAGGGAATCCCAATCTTGTTGGTTAGGTGCATCTTCCACAATATGTCCAACTGGCACTAGAACAACCACGGCGTCCTTGCCCGTTGGTGCAGCCGATGGGTCGATTCGGCTGGGAACATTTACATAGAATGATGGCTCCTTTGGTAGTCCATGGCGTTTGAAAATAGCATCAAAGCTTTCTTTGTAATCGTTTGCGAGAAATATGTTATGCCCTTGCAGCTCCGAAATAACTCTGTCGAAAGACCAGAAGAAAGAAATACTGCTACAGGAGGCCGGCCTGTCTTTCAGCTTTTGTGAAAATGAAGTTGGTGGCAGTAAGTTGTTATAGGCGTAAACGAGGTCAGCGTTGACAATAACAACATCAGCGTGGAGCTCTTCGCCCGATTGAAGGCGAACCCCACGGGCGATGTTGTCTTTGGATACAATGATGGACGAAACGGCAGTTCCAAGCATGTATTTGACCCCGAAGCTCTCTCCAACGTTTGCGAGAGCATCTAAAACCTGATGGCATTGTCAGCCTTTCCATCCTTGTTTCGTGGTGGAGAAGTGGTACCTTCTGGAAGCCACCCGTAGGATACGAAATACCATGTGCCAACTCTGTATATTGTAGCAAAGAATATGTCCCAGGAGCCTCAAATGGGTTCATTCCCAGGTACATGGTGGCAAAGGTAAACACGCGGCGTAGCTTTTCTGACTTGAAATAGCGGCTAGCCCGAGAGTAGACGCTTTCAAATGGATGCATTTGAAACACTGACTTGAGAAACTGCGGTCTGAGCATACTCAAAAGTCTGGGAAAGTCTTTCGACAAAACGTGTTCAATTGAAAGGTCATAATGTCTTCCAGACTCTTTTAAAAAAGATAGAAATCGTTGAAAGCCATTCTTGCCTTCGTGGGACTTGATTTGTTGACCTAGTCTGTCGAGGTCTGTCGAGAGCTCAAAACAGGTATTGTCTGAGAACCAGATACTATAGTTGGGATCGCACTTGATCAGGTGTACATTCTCTTTATCTAATGATGTGCCGAGGTCTTCAAACGTCTGATGAAAAATCTCCGGCATGAGGAGGAGAGAAGGACCTTGGTCAAATCTCTATTTGATCGGTTATTTATGCTCTGAAATGAACTTGGATACAAATAAGGAGACTTACGTAGCCATCTTTTTGAATAAGAGAACACCTCCCCCCAACAAAGTCATGCTTCTCAACCACAGTGACTTGAGCACCGCTACGAGCCAGGCGAGCAGCGGTTGCTACACCTCCTGCGCCGGCTCCTGTAACGATGAGATTTAGCCTCGTAATCCATCAGATGGTGTTACTTACCCACAACAATAACTTTGGGGTTGCTCATGATCATAGGCTAGTTTCTCAGTCTTATTTGGAGATTTGGTGTCAACTTGACGGTATCGGATTCTGCCCCTGCCATCAATTCGCTCCCAATTTTCAATTTTGATGGCGAGAATGATTTCCCAAATCAATGTATGGGTTTGCAGGAGAGCGGACGCAATGCTACTGACGGAGGTACATGACGTAGATTCCGTATGACTACAGCATACCATTGTGAAACAGGCTTAGCGGCCATGCCACTTTTACGATTCCAGGTTATGTATGTTATGTACCGCGATGACGTGGACATTCCTCGCTCGCATTAGACTAATGCAGTGTGATTAGTCGTATTATGTACTAGCTCGATCATCAATCATAACCACGACACGGCTCACTCACCGGCCCCACCGCACACGGGAGAGGTAACTACTAACTAGCGGCTCGGATGAGTTGGGCAGTGGACCAACCTGAGTTTCCGATTGTGAGAGTAGTCCGTAGTCATATTTCTAATCGTACTATTTTTGGCAAGAGCTTATCGGGCGCCGGGGCAACAATTACCGATCACCGTCTTACATCTGAGACATGCAGACCATCACTTGGACCCCGCTCTCATATGGTAATTTGAAGCCATGGGATGGCTATGACGCAGAATTTCCGTCACGCATGAAGAAACAAGACTCCCTTAGGAAGAATTCAGCTCTTGTAGAGATCACAGTCACCAATATGTTTCAATAAACTTACATGACTGCCCTGGCCTCAATCATATTCAAGTCAAGCCTAAACATGTGTGTAGTTATGGTAATATATCAAGCAGTGTACGCTGCTTGCCATGCAACGACGAGTCTCCGCAACAGGGACAGCTTCAGCTTTCCATTTGGCGTTTTGTTCCGTACTTCGTCCGGTAATTTCCGCACCACCTTCCCAATCATCATATAACTCTCCACAACCGTTCGGATCGGCGCCCTTACCTCTCTTGGAAGGTCATCTATTGCACCCAATGATTCGCCATGTAGAGCGTCGGCTTTATCGAGTATTCTATGTCTCAATTTCTTAATGCCTGGTTGATTCGGACCTGTGAGTACACCAGCGGGCGTAAGTCCTTCCTCCCTTAGCCAGGAAGAGGGGATGTACACGCGACCGATTGCCGCATCATGCTCGACATCACGCGCAATGTTGACATATTGCAGCGCTTGGCCCATCTTTTGGGCTGCCTTTAGTATTTGACACCGCTTTTCAGTGGTCTGAAACAGAACGGGTGGGTAGTGCCTAAAAACCAGTTCCACCATCAAAGTGGCTACAGTGCTTGCAACATTGTAGGCGTACGCATCTAAATCTTCTTCTGTGGAAATTGGGAAAAGATTTTCACCGGCAGAGAATTTCAAATCTGTTTCAAAGCCACAGAGAAGGTCCAAAAATGGCTCGAGTACGAGACGAGAAATCGGGAGTAGGTTAATAGCAGAGTAGAGAAGCAACCTGATTGGGTCATCGGAACCTTCAATATTTTTCTCAGCTGGTTTGAAGCTTATATTCCTAACCCTGGAATCTAGATCGGTAGATGAAGAGTTGAAGTGACTTTTCAAAGCCTGCGAGCATAGTTGGATTACGGAACTGGCCGATGAAGCATTGGGGGCTTCATCGACAAGATCATCCATGATACGACAAAAGTTGTATCTGAAGCGGCTGGTAAGCTTGGATGTTGCCAGTTAAAATTGAAAAAAAGTGTAACTTACAATGAAAGCAAGTCAATCCTCAGTAGGCCTTGGAACATGACACTGCCCATGTACATACTCTGGCTTTTGTTCGAAACATTCTCAACTGCTTTGGTCAACCCTTCGATAAAACTTGCATCAAGGTCTTCTGGTTTGTATGTGAAATATAAACGAAGACTAGTATGCAGAGATATAGTACTGTTCATAGTAACTGGTGAAGTAGCCATGAAGTGCTCTGAGATCGCAATAGCGTGATCAATGGCTACAAGCCCAAAGACGATCATAATATTTGTAACAAAGAAGAATATCGCTTCCCTGGCAATAACACGTTAGAATTCCATTTTCTTTAGAGAAAGATAAGGTAAAGAGTCATACTCCAGTTCCAAACTACCCCATACTCTTACATCTAGTTTTGTGTTGTCCGCAATGACCCATGTTCCTCGTCGTAGCTCAATGCTATCCACTGCGCACAAATAGAAAGACGGTATTCCGATTGCAAGAAGAATCTCTCTCCGCGGGAGTGCTAATAGAAAGCGACAAGACATAGTCCTAAGTTCGAAAATTTGTCTAAGCATTTCCAGTTTTAGATAGCATGCGAGAGAGAAAAAACCCACCATTGCAGCATTAAAAATGGGCAAATCCATAAAGTAATTAATGATAGATATGAGAATCTGTCACCAATTGAGAGAAAGATGGCGGCCGTCAAAAACATTCCTGGGATTGCCAATGTCCCAATAATTGGCAGATAGCTACCTTGACATCGCCCTAAATATGTCGGCAGCACCAGCCTTTTGGTAAGAATGACATAAAGTAACCCAGTGTTATATGTCTGAATAATGAAGAAAAAAACCTCTTCGAGGGGAACATAGAGTATAGTGGAACCAGCAACAGCATTACTTGGGTAATACCACACATTATGACGAACAAGATATGAATCCCAGGGTAAGGCCGCCAGAACAGCCAGCTGGTAGTCTCATGTCAGCATGTAGGGATTTTATTTCGGAAAATTCCATACCACTACTAAAATTGATATCTTTTGAATTTCTAACCGCGTGAAAAATGGCCAGTAGATGGCAGTTGTTAAAACTGCAGGCGGGATCGTCCATTTGAAGTGGCTATTGGGAATATCAGCAATGGGGTATTTGCAGGTTACGGAATTTATTAACTCACACAAACCAATAGTCCAACCCCATCTCCAAGCCGTGGTGAAAGTCGAAATGGAAAAGGTTTTTATTTGGCAGGATTTGCACAATCAATTTAGCTTGGGTAGATATTCTGACGGGCAGCTTTAAGAGTATGATTGCTTAAGGTGAATGTGATGGTGCCAATCGGTTGGCAATATTCCTTCTGGCGATCGACAGATGACATCATCAAAAAGCGAGTCCTAGTTTAAACTGATGCATATGTTCAGCCGTCTTACATGGATCAGCTGCATGTGAACACTAGCCGAAGAGTAGCAATAGTTGGTTCCTGTATGTGCCTCATTCTATTTCAAATGGCCGCGCACAGAGCGCTAATTGGAAAAGCGACGACGGGGGGCTGTGTGGCGGTTTCCACACCTCCATTCTAACACCACTAGTAAGCTAATCGGACCCGGCATCCTCCCGTGTCTTGGCTCTAGATCCCTCAGTGGCGTGTTTGAGACACGGCAGAGTATTAAATTGTAGTGAAACTGCCGTCCACCGGTGTGGGGTCCCTAGTACAAGCATGCCCTTCCTTGTACGATTTAAGACACAGCAGTTAAAAGTTCCGACACAAGAAGCCTTTGTCCCGCATGAACAAACAGCGCATTGCCATTGGACGGAAGTGTGAGAAGACAAGGGATAAACTTGCAACGTAAGAAAATGCCTCATTCGACGTCATCTGTCGGGCGCTATTCTTATTATCATGCGCAAATGCAATCTAACCGAAGTTATCGAATAAATAATGATGGTGTGTTGGTGGCTAGACCATTTGACCTCGTCCCCAAGGGGTGGACAGATCATGGGTATATGTATTCGGGTTACGGGGTAGTCCAATAGCTTACCTAGTCACTTAGTAATAGAAATCTAGTGGCATTGAATACAAGACGTATGGTATATTAAATCTTGATTCCTTTCCCCTGCGTTTGATATTTCAATCCGCCATGTCCAGGATAGTTATCTATGCTTGTTTTTCTATCCACGTCAAATCCCCTCACATTTAAAACCCTTCTTTTTTAGCCCACCTGGTTGCTTCGATCTATTATCAGTAACCACTGGTTTTAATGCCAATCATGAAGGATCTCTCTAAGCATCCGTTCGTTTGGAGTTTGAATCTCCCAATTATTGATGGCTAACTGTTCAACTTAGTTATCTTTCTGGCAACTATGCTCCAGTTGAGACACAATTATCAGAGGAACCATGTGAAGTGAATGGGAGCATACCCGAAGAGCTTTATGGCGGTCAGTATGTTCGTAACACTAGCAATCCTCGGCCATTACACGGCGCTCAGCAACGTGTCGCTCATTTCTTCGATGGCCACGGCATGCTCAGCGCTGTTTATTTCCCTTTTAGCAATGGCAAACAAGGTACACCTGTATACACAAATCGTTACATTCTAACAGACGTGTACATGGCTGAATATGAGAGGGATTTTCGAGGACCAATTCTTCCCAGTATAACACTATTACTTGGCCCATGGTCGACTTTATTCACTATAATAAGCCAAACATTTGGACTTGTGTGGATGGTTGTATCATCCTTTATCCGTCAAGCATATACACCCATTAGAAGAATCAGCGTTGCAAACACTAACGTTGTTTATCACGACGGTCGCGTTCTGGCGCTTTGCGAGACCGGGCCGCCAATGCGCGTTTCCTTACCAAATTTGGAAACTGTTGGGTGGTTTGATGGTTCCATGGTCGAAGGAGATCTCAAAGACAGCCAGGCTACTGTTGCAAAGTCCGGGTTTGCTGGAACTGGGTGGTTGAGCTTTTTTCGAGAGTGGACAACAGCACATGCAAGTCAAAAGCCTCCCACCCTTGATCGCTCTCCCAACGAAGCTTACTAATGCAATATTAAGCCTCATATTGATCTAGCCACGGGAGAAATGATGATTCTTCATTCTACATTCGTCGGACCCTTTGTCAGATACTCCATTCTAGGTAGTCTAAAGGGCAAAAAAGGACTTCAATCCCAGGTCCTCGGTCGACCCGTAACCGGGATACCATCTCCCCGCATAATGCATGATTTTGGGGTTTCTCGTCTTCACAGTGTCATTATTGACACGCCTTTATCTTTAAACCCTACAAATTTAGTCTTTGGAAAGTCAGTAATATGCTTCGATCCCAAAGGCAAAACCCGGTTTGGCATCTTTCCACGGCATCTTCCAGAGAATGTGCAATGGTTTTCTACAGATCCATGCTGCATAATGCACACAGTCAACACTTGGAGCGAAGCAGTTGATGAAAATCCCCAACACAATGCAAATATTAACATGCTTGTGTGCCGTATGCCTCACGCTTGGCTGCTATATAACACCGGCAATCTGGCATCCCCTTTACAGCCCGATTCAAGGGAGGAAAGCCATTTATACTATTACCGGTTTTCACTTGGCGAATCGCAAAATACCATCACAGAAGAGTGGGCATTGAGTGCGATACAATTCGAGTTGCCAGTCGTACCCGATCACTTGGCAATGTCCAACACACGTTTTGTCTACGGTTGTTCGGTGGAACCAAGAAACGAAGAAGAAAAGTCCATGGAAGCTTTGAAGATCAAAATGCTGGTGAAAATTGATGTTCAGAGGCTGATTGCTCATGGGCTGGCAAACCCTCCAACACCCGTGTCTGGATGCGTAGACAGCCGATCTGCAGACGATATCCTGGCTGCCGACAACCCAAATGACCCCATTCAAATATTCAAGATGCCTGGAAAATATTTTGCGCAAGAATTCGTCTTTGTGCCACGGAAAGAAGGGAGGTCGGAGGATGACGGATGGATTTTGACGTATGTCTTTGATGAATCCCAGCTCGACCATAATGGCGATGCGCCTCCTGACGCAAAGAGCGAGCTGTGGATAATTGATGCAAAGGATATGAAACAGGTAGTATCCCGGATTATATTGCCTCAACGAATGCCTTACGGCCTTCATGGCAATTGGTTTTCGAAGGAAGAAATCGCCCAGCAACGTCCAGTGGAGAGATTTCGAACTCTTGATCAAGAAGAGCGTGAAAAGTTTTGACGCTTTAATACGGGTATTAAATTGATTCATTTCTGTCATTGCACGCAAAATTCGACACATTCCTGTCGCATTGATTGCTCAAGCATACAAGGCTATTCACCCCTTGTACTCTACTCACCATATCTACCATCTATATACCATGGTTATTTACCCAAGTAATATTCCAGGTTAGGTGGGTGTACGAATTTTAATTAAGAGTTTTTATACTAGTTGCTTATCACGCTAGATTCCATGCCAGAGAAAACATATTTCATAATAGCAATACGAGAATATTGATCAAACTAAAACAGAATGACTAGGGCCCGCTTATTTTATGTGGTATTATCCAACATAAAACGCACATGGCCTAAAATGCTTCATTATCTAATATGCTCACGCTCAACCCCACATTCAAGCGCTGCCAAAAATGCCTCCAAGCCTATGAAGCGATTGCCTAACCAAGTCATTAAATCTCAACGGAGAACCCTAAACCACTCAACTCATAGGCGAGTTTCTCCATAACTCAAGGAAGTTTTTGCCTGAAAGGTGTGATCGCAGAATATGGATCGATATCAAGCAATAGCGAGCTTGGGTGATTCTATTCGGCTGCAAAGGGTTGCTGTTGAAATGACCCCAGAAGATGATTTGGATTGGCCAGACACGCTATTTGACTTGGGAGCTTTACTTAATAGCAGATATCTACAGTCAAAATCCATCGAAGATCTGGAAGAGGCTATTGAAATTGGAAAACGAGTTATTGATATGACTGAAGACGAGCTCACCCTAGCAGAACGTCTACATAACTTGGGAGTGTGGCTTAGCCACAAATTCCAGGTTACACAAGCCATGAATGACCTAGAAGAAGCCATTAATATTGGAAGGAAAGCTATCAATATGCTTCCACACAAGCACCCTGATCGAGCCATGTCCTTGAGCAATATTGCAATCTGGATCGATGCTCGCTACTCGAGAACACAAACCATGGATGACTTGGAAGAAG
The DNA here is from genome assembly GCA_020623695.1 of Calonectria henricotiae. Classification (NCBI taxonomy): domain Eukaryota; kingdom Fungi; phylum Ascomycota; class Sordariomycetes; order Hypocreales; family Nectriaceae; genus Calonectria; species Calonectria henricotiae. The sequence continues at coordinate 315,291 of JAHVYB010000009.1, read as the reverse complement.
TCATTAAATTTGGGCGTCAATCCCTTGATGCAACTCCAAGGCACCATATAGATCGACCAGAACGACTATTTCACCTCGAACTCTGGCTCGGTAGAAGATATTTGAGAAGCGGATCGCTGTGTAACCTCGAAGAAACCATTCAGATCGGGCGACAAGCCATTGACGAAACCCCAGCACACAATTTGAACCTACCAACTCGATTAAGTGAACTCGGGTTTTGGCTAAGCCAAAAATATTTCAAGGTGGGAGCCGTGGATAGCTTGGAAGAGGCAATTCGAATCGGCCGTCAAGCTATTGAAATAACTCCGATGAGCAACACAGATCTACCTAGCCGATTGGAAGAACTAGGATATTGGTTGAGCGAAAGATATCTGAGAATTGGAGTGGCAGATGATTTAGATGAGGCCATTCAAATCGGACGCAAAGCCATCGATGCAACACCAGAGGATGCTCCGTCCAGGGGAAGCCGTTGGAATAACCTTGGAACTTGGCTCAGCCGAAGATATCAAAGAACAGGAACTATGGGCGATTTAAAAGAAGCTATCCAAATTGGTCGCCAAGCTGTTCAGGCAATGGCAAATGATCATCCAGATCGAATGAGATGCTTGGATAATCTTGGAGTACAGCTGACCAACATGTATACAAGGACAGGTTCATTAGCCAACCTTGACGAAGCGATTGATATTGGGAGGCTAGTTGTTGATGAGACACCAGATGATCACTTTGATCGAGCGACGTGCTTGGGCAATCTGGGTGCCCGTCTGAATCAAAGATATTCCGCAATTGGAGCCACAAAGGACCTGACGGAAGCAATACAACTTGGACGCGAAGCTATGAAAGTGGCATCAAACGACCATCAGAATGCGGCAAGGCTCTTCAGCAACATGATGACTGGTCTCAGTGACGTCTATTCCAAGACAGGTGCAATGGATGCTCTTGACGAGGCCATCCACCTTGGCCAAAAGGCTGTCGAGATTAGTCCAGGAGACCACCCTGATCGAGCAGGATATCTAGGCGTTCTCGGAGCTGCCTGGAGTGATAAATATATCAAAACAAAGGCAATGGAAGACTTGGAGAAGGCTATGAACTGCTACCATTCTGCGTTAAGCCAGACGCAGTCACCAACGCTAAAGCGTGTATTAGCTGGGAGGTTGCTTATGGAGTATTCCACTATCGTCCCTGACTGGGAGCGAGCATACGAAGCCTCGGAAGCGGTAACCCGGCTTATCCCAAGGCTATCTCCAAATTCTCTTGAGAATTCTGACAAACAACACGTATTGAGTGAGATCTCTGGTCTTTCTTCCACGGGGGCAATGGTGGCATTTCAAGCAGGAAAAGGCCCATTGTGTGCGCTGAATCTTCTTGAGCAAGGCCGTGCTGTTCTGACCGCCTCTGTGGACGAGCTAAGGACCGACCTTGTAGATTTACAAGAAAATCATCCCATGCTGGCAGAGAAATTCATTCATCTTCGAGATACCCTAGAAGAGCCGGTATCCAGGAAGGTTCATGGTGAGGATCAACCATCCTCAGCATCCCGATCCGACCAGCGCCACAAAGTTACTAAAGAATTAGGTGAAACAATCACCATGATCCGAAATCAGGATGGTTTTGAGGACTTTATGCTCCCGCTAAACGAAATAGAGATGCGAAATGCGGCATCGCCAGGTCCCATTGTCGTCATTAACGTACATTTGTTCCGCTGCGACGCAATTCTCATTGAACAAGGCGAGATTCGGTCACTTGCTCTGCCAAAATTGGAATTTACCGAAATTCAGAATAGAGTACGTGAGAGCAATTTTGGAAGCATAGAAACCCTTGGATGGTTATGGGATGTTGTCGCCGAACCCATCTTGAGCTCCTTGCACTTCAATCAACCTCCGCCTGATAACAATTGGCCCCGAGTCTGGTGGATTCCCACGGGGCCTCTATCTAGGTTCCCTCTTCACGCGGCTGGCCACCATGGGAGAGGCTCTTTCGAGACGGTACTTGACAGGGTCGCGTCATCTTACAGCTCGTCTGTGAAGGCCATCATTCGCAGCCGCAAACGCCCGTCTGCGGCCACATCGCCCATCGAGACGCTACTTGTAGCGATGGAAAAAACACCCGGCCATAATTCGCTACCATTTGCAGCAGATGAAGTCGAAACACTGACCGAATTATTACATGGTACGGAATTCAACACTGCTGAGCCAGGACAGCGTGTTGAAGACGTCATGCAGCAATTGCCGAAATCTAAAATCTTTCATTTTGCTGGACACGGCCATACAGATGAGACAGACCCCTCGGCAAGTAACTTGCTTCTCGTAGATGGAAAAATGTCAGTGTCTATGCTACTGGAGACCAATCTCCATCAGACCTCACCTTTCCTTGCCTATCTGTCGGCCTGCGGGACAGGTAGGGTCAAGGAAGAACGGTTTTTGGATGAGAGCATCCACCTCATCAGTGGTTTCCAGCTGGCAGGATTTCGACACGTCATCGGAACCCTGTGGGAGGTCAATGACGAGATTTGTGTGGACATGGCCAGACGAACATACGAATGCATGAGAGAGGGGGGCATGGTGGACGAATCGGTGTGTCTAGGGCTTCACTACGCCACTCGAGAGCTTCGAGGCCGCTGGCTCGATGAGCGGACAGCAGGCACGGAAGCTAGACAGGCACAGGATTGCATTGGAATGACAGAAACAACCGCTGGGGGACAGGGCAGGTCGGCACGAGATGTGGCTTTATGCGACGACGAAGACGGGGAGGACCACTGCAGGGACGCACCGCTTTGGGTTCCCTACGTCCATTTTGGAGTTTGATATTTTGGTTTTCATGATGAGAATTGTTGGACACCTTTTTTTTTTACATCATGTTTTTAATCAGAAATATGGGCTTTTTTGTTTTTATAAGACTGGATTACACCGTAGTGCCCTTAATGCATTGGCTAACTAGAGGAGGGAAAATGAAATAATTGCAGCCTCCAATGGCGGCGACCCGACTCATTTTTACTATTGGCTCCAGCGAGTGTTCAGTGAATGACACCCCCAAAGATCAGAGGCGCAAGGCCATTGTTGATGCTCAACCGTTAATCCACTCACTGTACCCACTCCACCGTCAGCGCTCCAAATCACTGAAAATTCCCACTAAACCACTCAATGTGGCCCTGCGGGTCAAGGCCACAAAGCGGCTGAATGCTGTGGCTCAACGCCACCGCTCACAAGCTCTGGGGCGCGCACGCGTTGGGGGGGGCTGCTGGCTTGACGTCAGATGTCGCGCGGTCGGCGGCGTGGCACCATCGCCTCGTCACGCCGCGTCACCTTAGGATTCAGACTGAATCATAGGCGATATGTGTTTCTTAATCATGCACACACACTCGACTCGATACGACAGTATGAGCATTTCTCATGGTCAAATATGACTCAGCTACCTCGATGGCGAGTCGTGGTAACGCTGCAGTGCAGGACAAGGATTTCTGACGAAGGCTATTTTGACTCGGGAAACCGCAAATAGACTTGAAGTTTGCTTTCGCTGTAGGAAAAAGGCTCAGCTCCCTCCAGGTGGAATGCACAGGGGCTTCATCTGGTGATGAGAACCCAGTTGCACGTGTTTTGCCATACCTCAATGTCTTATTGTGCCGCATCTGGTGAAATCTATAAATTTGCCAAATCTCCACCGAGAAAATCACCAACGTCCTCCTCTCACGAGCCAAGCAGCCTACAAGGAATCGTCGCAGGCATAACTTTCACCTCCAGCCACCAATCCTTGCGATTGCTTCCCGGGAGCTACGTACTCATTAACATTCACATTATGAAGTTGTCGCTTGTTTTCTCGACGGCGCTTGTCGGGTTAGTGGCTACAACTCCCATCACACCGTCCACAACCGAGCTTGTGAGTACAACCCTTTCAGGATAAAAACATTGTTCCCTTCGAAAGGAAGCTAAGTCTTAATAGCCTACGGGGTGTCGAAAAGTTGTCGTCTATTGTTTTAGGGCGCCGTGCCCTCCTTTGATCGTGTGTGATTCTCCTGCTCGAAGTAATACGACCTACTCGATCCGAACTCTTTAGTGATTCAAACTAAGAGTATTCACTTTGTATCTGAGTTGGAATTTAATGCTCAGAGGTGGAATAAAATGGCCGTGACTACAAAGTGCACTTCCAAAAGTTAAGACTGAAGGAATCGGCTTATTTGACAATGGGAGTTTGAGCTGTAGGGTAGCTGGTTAACGTCTCCACTCAGACTAAGTATTTAACCCGGAATAATATCGCGGGTCAACAATGATCCGGGCGAATGGTTTAGTGGTATAATACTCCCTTAGCATGATTCGTCGATCTGGGAGTGGTCCAGGGTTCGATTCCCTGTTCGTCCATCACAGGTGGTTAGATTCCATTTAACATCCTTTCTTTTTGAACATTTTACTCTTTTGTCCTGATGATGATACTAGTAAGCTTGTCTCTATTCGATCCAAAATCCAGCCGTGGATCGCGAACTTTTTTTTATACAAAACGTCCACCAGTTTAACAAGTGAGGCTTGTTGTAAATATCGAACGTAGTCTCTTTGTTTAAGAGTACTGTCAAACTCACAAGTGGTCTCAATGTCAGCCCTCATCTACATTCCATACGGACTTTCCTGGTGGGTGTTTTCTGCCTGGGCTGGCCCTGCATTTGGGCCATTACTCGGGGGCTTCGCCGCACAGGCCAAAGGATGAATGTGTGAGATACGGAGTTGAATGGATTATATATAGTCAATACCCTCTTGTGAGTCTTGAACAATTCCGAGGTTTCAAAAAATTTAGATGACGACCTGTAGAATTGTAACAATACATCTATCTACTATGGTTGACTACTTATGCTGGCTTTGGAGTGCGTTTTCGCACCCAACGCCTTTCGTATTTGTCCGCAGATTGGTCTCCATCACCACTCCAAGTTTGAGGATCTCAACATGACTCACCAGCCCGACAGTTGAGGGATGGGGCTGGGATGTGTAGGTGCAATTCCTCAACGTTTAGGACGAATTGGGCTATATGCCATAATGTACATATGGGACCCAGTCTAATCTAGCATCAAAGTCATCCACCATCACTGAAGGACAAGCAACCCGCTTGATTCCACTTCTCGGGGCCCCGGTTGGCATCCATTCCTTGCGAAGGCTCCTGATTGAATGATGGAGTGCCTCGCTCACTGATCCATCTGTGACACCGTGCTTTTCCATCCATGCGTACGTCCTTGTTGCTACTTCCATACAAGACCGGTCGTCTATTGAGGACAACGTGCCTATGACGTTTTGGAATCCAGAAAACTGGTAGGCGCTTGTCATATGGAGAGACTCGTCAATGGTGTTGCTGGCGATAAAGCTTGTCACTTTCCCAGTCCTACATCCCGAGAGGTAGGCCAAGTGAGGCATTTGATGTGAAAAGTCCAGCTCGAGAAAATCTAAAACTCTTAGGGGCTCGGGGAATGACATATAGCTGAACAGGGGACTGCCTGGGAAACTTTTGACGTGGCCAGCAAAGTGAAATACTTTGCATCTCTCCAATGTGCCCTTGACCTCTTCGCATAATTGGGGCCTAACGACTTGTAACTGCATGGCGCTGCACATTCGTTCCACATGGTCAGCCTCATGTGATGCAAATTCAAGGTCTCTTTTCTGAAAATCAGGGGCAGAAGAATCGCAGTGCTCCGAAGCTTCACTCGACAGCGATTTAGGAGACTTTCTTGGCGGGGCATAAATCAGAGCCTTATCGCCGAGCCGATTCGTCTTCTTACTATGTGTCTGGAGCCCACGGATAAGTGATGTGACAGAGCAACTGTAAGATGAGATTACTCTATCCAGTACCGTGTTGTCAGAGTCTGGCGAATAGTATCCTGCTGCGTGAATGGGAAATCTGCAAAGAGGACCTGTGGGTATCCAACAAACACGTGGCCAGTTCCCATCCACAGGTGTACTCTTGAAACCCAATGCGTCTAAAATGGGGTTTGCCATTGCATCCCATAACCAATGTAGTGTTTCAAACTCCATGCTTTCTCTTATACGAACCTTTATGGCGCTTAACTGCAAGTCAGGAAGAGGCAGAGACCACAACCCATGCTGTTCAATAATCAGTGCATCGCATCGGTATTCACTTGTATTAATAATGACGATCGGTCCATTGACAGCAGCTGCTTTGAGTTCCTTTTCGGTAGGAGGTAAGAGAAAGCGGTCGAATCTCGGCAGTCCTCGGATTTCGTGAAGGATGCCATCCAATTCTTGATATGCAGAGCGAAGGCAACTTTTTGAAATGCTCTTATAGCTATCCACCTTATTTTTAAGCTTCATAAGCTGAGAAGCTCTAGATGGGTGCTCTATTTCCAAGGTGGATATGGCCGGCCGTATGCCATAGGCAGAGTTTAGTACGCACCCGCGACCAATCTCAAAAAGTTGAATTGCTTGACTCGTAGGCCTACCTGCTGCCAGTGAAGCAACGACCGCAACTGATGACACATCATAGGCCACAAATCGAGCTATTTTCTTGCGCTTATCCTTCATGTTGCAGCGCATGAAGGGAGGAATCAGAGCCATGACTTCATTGGCGACTTCGTTTGAGGAAATCCATGACTGAGCTTTGAGATGAAGTTCGATGACGCTTGCCCCGAACCTGAGCCTCTCTGTTAGTGGACACAAAGTTTGCTCAAATGCCTGTTGATGATGCTCAATTGCTATTTGGAGATAATTGGAAGACCGGGTTACTTGATAGATTTTCGTGAATGCCATTCCGAGGTGATGTAGTTTGCTGGCTCGTTCCGGGCCATTATCTGGCGTTAGGCTGAGAGCAGTTTGGAATATAGATACAGCTTTATCCAAATGTTTGAAGTCCCATTTCTCTTCGTATGCACGCAAGTGTGCAGACCCCAAACTTTCAACGAGGTCTGCCCTCTTTGGGTCATCCTTTGAAACTGTGTTGACTGCCATTTGAAAGTATGAAATCGCCTTGTCGAGACCCGCAAAATTGTTGAAGTAGCCAAGACTCTTATTCTTTTGGTAGTCTTCTTCGTAACCTGTCCCCAGGTCGTTGAGCAGGCTTGACCTCTCCGGGTTATCGTGCGCCATTAACTCCAACGCCTCCTCAAACAGCCCATTGGCTGATTCAAGATGATGCAGAGCCTTTTCTTGCCAGTACATATTTTGGTGGCTGATGGCATGAGCCATCACCCAATCTGGCCTACTGGAATGATCTTTTGGTATCAAAGCAAGCGCCTTTTGCATGTAGGAAATACTGTCTTGAAGAACCTTTGCGTCGCCCGATATCTGATAACTAGCCATATATCCAAGGGCAAGATTTTTCATGCGGGAGGCTTTTTCGAAATCGGTACTTGTCTCGGCACATATCTTGTTGCGCTTGAGAAGTAGTGTCACCATGTTTTGATGACCGCTTTTAGCAGCAAACCAAAATACTGTTCGGTCACGGTCATCTGGAAAGTCAATGCTGGTTCTTTGAGTGTCAAGCAATTGTTCCACAACAGCTTCATGGCCATTCTCTGCCGCCCACATGAGCGGAACCATTCCCAAGCTATCTTTAACGTCAAGATTTTGCGCATTCTGAATCAGCTGCTGCATCACGTCTGTCCAGCCAAAATAAGCGGCCAGGTGCAGTCCTTGCCACATTTTTGGATGATATAGGCCATGTCCATTGTGCGGGGACGAATCGTTGAGACATATCACCGCTTGGACAAGTGATTCTATATGAGCACCTTTATCAAAAAAATGCAAGAGGTCCGTCATGATATCACCGCCTGGGTGAAGATTGTGAATCCACCGTGTACACACGTAGTTATAGAGCTGGTTGCACTGTAATCGTTTGTCAAGTTGGTCATCAGAAAAGCATCTTCCATCACCAAAATGTCGAAATGACATATAAGTAAGGCACACCTTTGAAATGGTCGACTCCGCTTCGGCGAACCACTCATCGCGCGTTCTTGTGAGAAACTCACGTGTCGTATGGTGAACCAGTCGAACGATATTGCTTTTTTCATCCACTATGACCAATCCCGCACATCCAGATAGTATATCGCCGCTATCAATCATATTGTTTTCATCGATCTTGTCTGTGCCTACTTCCACGGCCAGAGCCTCTTGAAGCTCGGACACAGTCAGATGACTACCAGCACAGGTAACCCAGAGTAAGACCTTCATAGCTAGATCACTTTCTCCAAGGGGCTGCATTTTAATTCGTTTCATAATATCGCGGTAGACGGAATCGTATGTACTTTTTAATTGATGGAGTGCAGACCGAATTCCATTCACAGTGGTTTTACTGTACAGTGATTTCATATGCAGAGTTGCGAGTAAAAACCTATGCAAGTCAGCACGGAAAAAGAACCGGTAATTTAAAACTTACATTCCATTTGCAGATTTGATTACCATATCCTTGATCTCTTCCTGTAAAGCAGGGTTTCGGTTGACAAAACGTTTGAGTTTAGACATCTCCTTGCTCAGGTATCGGTTCATATCATCTTCATTGGCTCTGATATTCAATGATATAGTTCCTTGAAATATATCTGTGATTTCTTGCAGGGGCCTGGATGTTGCAAAAATGTTGGCTTGGGACGTTGTTTGGAGCCCTAGTATTAGGGACAGAAAATTCCCTCGACCATAGTCAAAATCCTGAAATTCGTCTAGGGCATCGATGAGAACGAAAGCCTTGTCAAATTTTTGGATCACCGAATGAAGCACCCTAGTACATTCATCGAATGTTGGTCTGGTACGCCTTCTTTCGTGGTGTTTGTGGAGATTCCGCACTGATTCTGGTATTGTCGTATGTTGTCCAGCCAGTTGCTTCAGCAGACTCGCAACTATATGACCAGCTGTCTGTTCACCCTTGCTCTGGGCATTGCAGTAAATATACGCTATCCCGATGTTACAATTGTCGTCTGGTATTCTGTCTTCGTCTAGGTCATCAATAACAATCGACGTGAGAATCGTCTTTCCAGCTCCAGGAATGCCAGGGCAGAAAAGCACCGCCCCCTTGTTGTTACACCACTCTAGGTATTTGTCAGACTCCAATAGCCATTGACCAGTCCCAGGCTCTGCCCTCCCAAGATTATCACTATGCTGTGGGCCGTAATCAAGAGGTGTCAGCCAATTCAGAATCTCATCATCTGATTTTCTCTCGACGGATATTTTTATGGCTTGAACCTTTTCCTCTGTGCTCTTTAGATCGTCTTGTATGATCTCAACAAGATCACAAACCTCTGAGATTTTTTTTTCACTCTCAGTATCTGTAGTGGGAATTCTGGTCAGCAAGTCTTTAGCATATGCTGCAGCAGTCATTGCTGCATATCCTTGCCATTTGTTGCTTTTGTGCGAGTCGGCATAGTCACAGATGCCTCGAATAATTAAACATGGGAAGTGGTTCACCAGCCCCGCCGCCTCCATTTCGAAGCATATGACTCCATGATCATTTGCTATCTTGTCACGTTTCAGCGCATCTTTCATCAGTTGGTTGGCCGAGGCGATGGTTCCATAGTGGATAGCTGGGTTATCTTCAACTTCCGTTCGGCTTTGACGAATAATCAGTTTAGATATGCTTTTGGCACAATCGATCGCACAACCAGCATTATCATTGGAATGGGCGAAGCTGCTATGAAATAGGAAATCACTGCTTTCATCAGGCCTACCATACTTCTTTCGTAGTCGAGGCTTCTGTGTTAGGATATTATCAATTGCCTCGTTAAGTTGGTGGCCATCAATTTCATAATCAGCCTGAATCGTAGCTATAGCCGAGCGAAAAAGTGCAGGAGCTTGATTCAAGAAGCCTGTTCGCTGAAATCCCTGGCCTTGAATCGTTTTCCCGTAGTCGTACTGGATGACACCGCCGTGCCCATTCTCAGGTGAACTCACCACAACATCGCCCAAACGAATGTCGCGTGTTGATGTAGGCGCCCCGCCACCAATTCCTACCAACAAGCCAATGCGAATATTGGGAAAGCTGCGCATCATATCGCGTGCAACAGCTGTGGCCGTTGCAATTCCATACTCGCCGTTAGGTAGCACTCCGATAACAACATTGTGGCCCTGGATTGATCCGAATTTGTACGTGTTGTTATCATTGTGAGATTGATAATTCGGCTTCTCGTGTTTTTCGTCTAAAAAGACTTTTGCGGCCACGAGTTCTGTCTGGATTGCGCTGATCCATCCGACAGTATAGGCATTGGCATCGGGCATCTTTAAAACGAACAGGGAATAGGAACGTGGCCAGACCAGGAGCGGGGAAGACTGCGCGGTATATACACGGCTGCCCAGCCTCGTGCGGCTGAGGCTCCGGGGCTCCCCTGAGCGCTGATGTAATACTTTTTATTGGTTCCATTCAGCACATCACAGCCAGCATGGTGGTCTGATCGCCAATATGCCTTTGTATCCATACCACCTGAATAAGGATGCCGAGGGCGAATATGGAGGAATATGGAACATTACTAGAATGCTTTCAAAAATAGTTTGCATGGTCCACCACGTATTCACATTCACCTCAGCGTTCTCTTTCGAGATAATACCTGAATGCTTCCGCACGTCAGTCAGCAGTGATTCCTGCTCATTAACAAGCATATAGATGACTCCGCAAAGGGCAGATCAGGCGTTCTGGCGGCCATAAGTATAATGCTGACAGAAGAAGTATGTGAGATATTCAGTGCTATGCTTTAGCTCGTTAATCATTCCGCAGAGAAGTTTCCTTTTGCCTTTACCAGGGCCACCCTTGATCCAAAGAAGCCGGTATTGTGTGCCTTGAAGCCATTGCTAATGCGATTCGTTTTCAAAAATCCAGCAGTAAACTTCTCTCAGCAGGTCATGGTTGGTCTTCTGAATGCGGAGCTTGTCCACCTCCGGATCAACAAGTTTTAGGCTAGCAAGGCAGGTATCTTCTACCTGGTTAGTGTTGATTGTATCTCCAATGTAAACATTTGCATTCCCTCAAGCAACAAGGCAACTCACAAAATTTTATGCAGTTCTGTAACGTGTGTTAACCTTTGAATCAAATTCCCCATGATAACGGCAGGGATCTTGAGCATGCCTACCTATGCGTAGTATGATGGATATTTATGTTGCTCATAATCAACGTGTGAAGGTGACGGCGCAGAGAAATGGATAAAGCGACTAAAGTGGAAAATCAGGCTGACCATATGATTATCCACATTATTCCCTAGGATGGTTGCAGCGCTCTGGAGAGAAAGCGGGAGGGATTATCGTCGTGCCTCGATGAAAGTTCTTGGACACGGTGGCTACTGTTGCACATCTTTTGTCCCGATGTGGTTGGAAGTAACGCCATTATGAAGGGTCAACTACAGTTCAGCTCACTTTGCCAACCATATTCTCTATGAACTTCTTTGAAAACTATTTAGCCAACTTGCCATGCTTGAGTGAACCTCGAAAGGGTTCGCATCGGAAGCAATGGCTTTCGAGTCCTTTGTTGAGTTAGCGGCAGGGTCTTGTTTCAAATACGAAGTTGACGTGTTGGAATGCGCTGTCCCCTCTGTCGAGAAATGATACGGCGGTGGCCCAGCTTGTGCACTGGTGGCATCTAATGCGCTCTGCCAACCTCTCCTGAGCCCTTGGTTAGTCTTGCCGCCCAAACACCAAGAAATGCTTACTCACATATTAATAAACTGCATCGCCAGTAAGAGTGAGGTTTTACTCCTCTCCAAATTACCCAGCAGGTCCCTAAATTCCTGGCGAGTGTCTGACGCATTCAACGCCGCCATGAAGCGACGAAGGCCGCCATTTTGTAGTTTCCTTTCGACTTGCTCTAGTCTCTCCTCAACCGTCCTTAGGGTATCATTGCAACTCTTTAACACATTTTCAATGTCGCCGTTATTAGTAGCGGTCGACGCGCTGTTATTGACAAAGTCGGATTTTCTTATCTGGGTCAATATTACGTGAAGAGTCGAAAGTTCACTGCTCAACGCTGCCAGCTCTGTCGGCACTGTCTTGTGATCTTCATGGAGTTGCTGGATAAAACGACCCACCTGAGCGACAAGCCTCGTCAGGGTCAGGGTGGCTAGCGTGATTGAGAGAGGATCCATGCATGCAAGGTGCCGGAAGCTATGTTGAGCAGATCTTCGTCGCAAAACCAAGGTTTTAGAGACTTGACTTGGCTTGAGTGATGAAATGCACAAAATGCGAGCCGTCACTCAATCAGGGAATTAGGAGGGGGAGGCCTCAGGTAGGCTTTATCGCCCCCGTCGAAAACCGCTAGACCTTTAGCGTCAATATTCAGACCCGTAACCATCGAGAAGAGCGAATGGGATGGCACCATTGTGAGACCCCACGCTCAGCTCAGCCTCAGCCGCAAGGCGTTCTTCCACTAGTTAGTTAGGTCACGCACAAGGCAAATCCTGCCAGGAGTAGCGTTGAATCTAGAGTCGCCCCCTACGTTCGGTGAAAGCTGGCTATCTGTAGCATCTAGTTGCCGCCATCTTACACCCATCAACACTGCAGGACTTCTCATCGCAGCCATGTCGCCCGGAAATAAACTCAGGCAAGACCACGTCCTGCTCGGGGACTTGGACATTTCGTTCAGACGAACTGTCCGGGTGCCGGACAACCACCAACTGTCACAACTGCCTCCAAACTTTGGAAAATTCCCACTGTTTCAAGTCAAAGACTACGCCGACAAGCTGCCTCCTGATATGGTGGCAAAGGGCGGCCTCTTTATGCCCATGTATCGTAAGCATATTGTCCATCTATGCCTTATCATGTGTGAGATGTCTAACGAAGATGCCCAACTCAGAGCGCGAAGCAATGTGGATTAGTTTTAACTCCAAGAAGCGTTATGCCGTCAAAGTATATATTGGGGCCGTCAACGCCATCTCTGGAGAGCCCTACATGGAAAATGCAGCGACAGCACTGCGAAGAAGGCAAAAGCTGAGCCAAAACAAATCCATTCAGGACTATGTTGTAGTCCCCGAACAACAGTGGCTTGACGGAATCGCCAACAGCGTCGGTCAGGTAAGGCAGTTCGTCGCCATGCCCATGGGATCGGGCCACTCATTGGAGGCTCAAGTTATGGGCGAAGAGGTGGTAGGTGGAATCCAATTCGAAATCACCCCCGAGAGGGAGGATCCAACGGAAACCATGTTTGTGAAGATGCCGGATGGCAAGACGTATACAGTCAATGTGCCTGTTGAAGGGACCTTTGATGACTTGACAGAAGCCCTGTACAAACGAGATCCTTCTCTTCGCACCCCCCTCCATCCATGGTACATCATGTTTGGTGGTAGAGTGATGATGGGTCAGTGATAAGGTGGCCTCCCTTGGATGATATAAAACTGACTTTGGCATTTCTTCAGATTTTGATATACTTTCAGAAAGAGGATTACAAGATGTATTTGGCCCTGGTTTTCGTTTCATCGCATTGGCTAACTGGCAGTGAAGGGCTCAACTGTTCATCTTAATTTCCAAATGCTCGGCGGTATGCAGCTTTATGTGAAAACATTAACTGGCAAGAAACTCACTCTGGAGGTTGAGCTGGATGATACAATCGAAGAAGTCAAGTTTCAAATACAAGATAAAGAGGGCATCCCTCCTGATCAGCAAAGAATAATCTTCAACGGGAAGCAGCTCGAAGATGCCCGTAGATTGAGGGACTACTCTGTTGTTCAGGTTCGTGCTTTGTAGTTTTTTCTTCTCATTCTCTATTATCAGACAACTAACGAACAAATGTCATGTTTAGGATGACACTTTCCATCTCGTACTAAGACTTCGCGGCGGATGGCTTCCCGAGAAAAAGGTCCAGGAACAGATGAACCTGGCTCCAGGGGGGCTTATTGAACAAAACATTGTCCAAGATCCTACGAGAGGCAATTCCAATGATCCTGCTAATGCTCAGAGCCGTTGGGATACGGACAAGACGGTTACATTCAATGTACAGCTTCTTGACACAAGATCGTTCACCCGGGTTACGGGGCTAATGGCGCCGAATACTCCAATCAACGCTCTCGCGTATGCCAAGAGTGGCCTGCCATTTTACTCAGTCGACGAAGAAGAAACCACTGTTGCTGGGGATTTCGATGGCATAAAGTCGGTTGCTCAGATTGATGACAATCCAGATCCCGTCATTGAACCCAAGGTGAAACAAATCAGCTCATTTCGCCGCTTGTCCAAGATTTTCGGTTCAAAACAGAGGGATCCGCAGTCAGGGGAGTCTTCAGAGTCGCACAAAAGCTTGGCCGCTGCCAAACTTCAGAAGAAGAATCCCCATTATACCTCAACTACGACGCCGCTGACCTCCCAAACCCAAAGTAATATACCTCCAATGTCCAGTCAGGCAGTGGGGCACTCTGTACCAACTCTTCAATATCAGGGAGAGATTTACAACCCTATTCGAGCGGATTTGGGCCCCGAATTCTTCAATCCGGCAGGTCCTCAAACCCCCTTTCGCTCAATAGAGGAACTAGAAGCAAGTATGAGAAAGGTCAGTCTTGTATCTTTCGGTTAGACAGAACTAGTCTTTTTTATTGGGTCACATTGATGGTAGTTTAATATTTGATGCTGTATGCCCCATGATCTCAATTACGCCGGATCTATATAGCTGGGAACATTTGGACAGATTTAGCAATCCAAAGGTTTCTCTACGTTAATCAGGGCGTTTTGGCCTTGGGATACCGTGAAGGCTGGTAAAGTGTGCGATATAAGTGAGAAGTAATAAATTATTTTCTTTTTGTATGTAGAGGCACGGATATACAGTTTCAAATTCATAGCACGTTCGCCAGTTGTGTTTGCGATCGTGTGTGCAGTCACAGCATGAAATAGGACAAACCCTGGAGGGAGGACGATGGCGTTGGTGGCAAAGACGTATCAAGACTGAATGATAATTATTCTCAACCAGCCACTTGCGTCGCAATTTAAATTAGCAGAAGGCCACCGACGTGTAAATACTATCTGAATTACATTCATTTTATCTCACGTACGACGAAATATATACCCGATCACTTTACTGTCCCATCTTTTTCGCGGCTTTGTTTTGCTTCTAGTTTACCACGAGAAGCAACATGTCCTATCACGCTTTGGCGTAATTTTGCTCTCAGCTATGATATTTGATATCTCATGTGGCGCTTCAGTCGCGGATTGCCAACAGAAAGAGTTCCGCGGATGCCTCACTTCTCTGACCACAAAAAAACCCGGGTCTTGGAACTTGGCATCAAGCATTTTTGTCTCAAACCCAGATTTCTCAAACTCCCGGAGTTGAAGTTTGAGGTCATCCTCCAAATCTCGAGATATGGTTGCGCCAGCCTCCACAAGAATGCAAAATTTTTCGAAACGGGCGTTCATGTCATAGTACCTTGTGTATTCAGGCAGTGATGGCGCAAAATCCATTCCGCCGGAGTGGATCCGAACTCATCTGTGGCATTTACGTCGGTGCCAAGTTCCAGAAGTCTTATGGTAGAGATCGAGTCCGCTATATGGAGCGGCTGACAGGTCACAGTCCCGTCACCCTGAGATGCAGATGTAATCGATAAGCTCCTCCCTGACTTTTGCATATGCTCCAGAAGAGGTGGCAATAACTTTTCTCTACGAGTCAACTTCTCCTTCGAGTCTTGGACATCCAGAATGAGATCAAGTACATCCGAGATATCCTTGTGTATCGGATATCTATGTTTGATGAGTAGAGAAAGTATGGCCTCCACATCCACGGGTAGATTACAAGATAGTATTCCTTGCAAAGAAAGTGATAGTAGACCACCTGGTGAAAATTTCAAGGCGTCCGGATTTCTTGTGACAAATTCTTGGAACCAGAGTACCATCCCAGCCAACGCAGCAAAGTCTGCTACGGATTCTAATGGTTGCCGCGTTGTCGGGAAGTCAAAGTACCCATCAGGAGAGTTTTCTAGGTACTCCCATTGACTCTTTCCAGTCGTTGACTCAGCCATACCGGCATACCATGCCAAATCAGACACATGATCAATTAAGTAAGAGGTTTTTTTAAATTTTTCTTTTGGCGATGCCATCATGATCTTTGTGTGAAATGAGTGACCATTCTCATATGTGATTTTGGAACGGGTGCCAAGAACTAGTTGCTTGAACTTTATTGATGAGACGAATTCGAAAACTGTCTGATGCATGAGTTGGGCAGTTCCCAGTGCATTTACCTCAACAAGACCTCCGCTCCAGGAAGAGAGTAGAGGATGTGAGTCAGTTTCAGACAGGTCTATGTACGCCGTCCTGAATCTTTGTTGGGCTTCTAGACAGCTCCGGCAATCAGAAATTGCGACAGCTTTGACCAACTTCAAGCACGGTAGATCATTTTTGTCCCGGGAGGAGTCTCTAGAGCCACGAGCTCGTACCAAGAGCTCTAAAAGAGCATAAGTTTTCCATCTATCGGACTGAGAAATACGAGAGATGATAAGCTCGTAGAATTCATCAAGATGCTCGGGTAATTGGTTGAGTCTAGCCCGAAGTTCTTCTTGGTTTGGAGTACTCGAGGAGGATGAAATGATCGCCTTCAGCTCAGGAATTACCAGGCGAACCCAGAGGAATACCCCTGACGCAAGGTCCACGATATCTGGCGTCAGGTCGAGAGCGACTTGGGGCAAATTTGACACTGCGCCTATGTAATAGTCCCGAATGTCATCTCTGTTGTGATCCTGGACACTTAGAGCTGGGTTTGATTCGAAATGGGTAAAAAATATCGGCCATGGTCGACTGGAAAAGCACACCTTCACCCGAGTGTAGGACTCATCTTGGTATCGAATCAAGCTTTGGAGAAATCTGCTGATTACTTCTGGGGGGCCATCAAATTCATCCAGGGCGTCAAAAAAGAGAATAACCTCAAGTCGCATGCGATGCTGATTGAGCAACAAATGGAGGGCTCTTTCAAGTTCTGGAACATTCCAAATTTTTGTGTCCGTCATTTGATCCTCCTTAGGAGGCAGTAAGGGGAAAATTTCCTGGTGTAAACAGCGCTGTTGAACGAGAATCTGTTTTAAGAGACTTCTCAGGACACCTTCGAGCGATTTCTGTATCTGCATCCCTCGAAAATGGAAGAAGAAGCCAGCGAAGATCTGTTCAACGCTCCCATTATGGTTGAAATTATGAGTGAGGTCTCGTGTCTTGCCATTTTCAAAAATAAACTTCATCAATGTTGACTTGCCTGACCCAGGCTTTCCATTAATCCAAAAGACTCCCCATCCGTACTGTAGCCACTCCACAAACTTGTGGTGGTAAAAGACCCAATCAAAGGTGTGTTCAAACGTGGACTCAATCGCAGCGCCTCGGGCGTCGAGTGATATATCATCAAGGGAGTGGATTGTGTCTGGGAAGTGATGTTAGCTAACAATTAAGAAAAGAGATGGCGAACTCCTTTCATACCCTCTGGTTTCCACTCTGAGCCATTGTTTGGATCTTTAACGCGTTTTACGTAGCGATAAACCTTTTCTCTTGCGGAGGAAACTGAGCCAAGTTCACCAGGCATCTTCAGGGTTGATGATTCCGCCTGAATTCTGCAGAAGTCTCTGAGTTTGGATATGATAAGTCGACAGGAGGGATGTCCTTGATGAAACTTGACAATATTTGAATGGTCTGCTTCAACGGGAAGAGTCCATGTCTCACCCGCAGGAGTGTCAATCAAACGACAAGTCGCAGAGTGGCGATTTACCAGGACTTCAGTTGGGCCTTCTCTAACCCAGGTATTATCCCGCTTCTGCCCAGTAATTAGTTTCCGAAATCATTATTCTCCGTTACATTTGAGTGAATAACAATACCAGAGTTCCTTACAATCAATGTTTTGGATTCCACAGTTTCATACACCCAGTACATTTTGAGCTTCCTCTGAAGCTGTATACCGAAAAAGGACTCTTGGAGGCGTCGCAAATAAGTCGATTCAGGAGAGAGATCATGGATTAAAGTTTCATTAGGTTGTCCTTCAACGAGAGCCAACAGATGTGTCTGACGCATACCAAGGCTGGGAACTCCAAACATGATGGCGCCTTCGATCTTCTCGAGGAGGCCGTGGTCAAGGTCATTTCGTGCATTGGCCATCTGTACAATGGCGTCCTTTAACACAATCCCGCCTAAGCTATGGGCGAGGAAGATGAAGGGTCGAGATGGGACACCTGGCCAAGATGCCCTCATATGTTCGAAGAATACCTTAGCAATGTCATGTATCGACTGAAATGAATCACTGCGCAACAACCTAGAATCATACCCATAGAGGATGACTCTAGTATTCGGAGCAGCCCTTGGAATCTCGTCTCTAATCCACATGAAGCTTTTGTCCGGACCATGCGATTGCCATGAGCCGAATGGGTGACTCGCAAGACCAGATATTGCGATACATCTGTGGCCACAGTTTAGAAACAACAACGCTCAAACTTGTAGGGCTAGATAGGAGCGTACTCGAATTGATGCTGGGAAGGGTCAACATCGTTTAGCGGCGTCATGCCAAGGAAATGCGTATCCAAAATGATTCCAGCAGATGCAGTTGCAAATACCCACTCACCCTCTCCACGTTGCTCCATACATGAAGGTATGCTTCTAAGCTGCACTGTGGCACATTTTGAGGGCGGCTCAACCCAGTAATCAAGAGTTGTGGCGAGGGAATGGACACGGATATCCCCAACAGCTATTTCGCTGGCAACCCCCGCGATGTATTCAGCCGCATCGTTGTGATTCCTGACGTAATCTGGTATGCCTCGGACGCGAAAGACATCCTTCAGCCACTTCCGGTCGCCACCATCCATAGTTGCGAAGGCCAGAAGGAAAGTCGATTACTAGCCCGAGTACCGCGAGATAAGAACAAAAACCAGGTGAGGCTGAGCTTACCTGCACGCGCCCCTGGATATTTTCCAAATATGCAGCGTGGCTTTCAGCTGCATCACGTGCACTGTAACCATGTCGCTCGCCAATGATTCCGAATTGGTCCTCAGCCTCAAACCCGAAATGCTTTAAATATGGCTTCACTGAAGACTGAGGGTTTTTTCTTCTTTTTTTCGGCGGGAGCCTCCCTGTTATGAGTGGTAAAAAGGGCAATATTGTTGCTTCACGTCAGATCGATTTGGGCGAGACGTTTATTGGCAGCCTGGCAGGGACAGGGTAACTCTTTAGACCATGGTAATCGCTGTCATCTCCTGAGGTAGCGGGTTCAATTGCCACTGTGACATAGAACTGACAAGTTTTGAGTGGGTCTTGAGGTGGCACCATTTGAAAGGAATATGACGGAGAATTTTTGATTGATACCTTATGTGTCACGTATACTCAAACTTGAATCTTTTTACAACAAAAATATATCAGCTGACGCCCGCTATTTTCGGTTTCGATAGTTATGGAAGCTTCTCCGGCTATTAACAAACTCGTTGTCTCCTCTGCTAGACATGGCAACTGGCACTTACCCTATTCATGTTAATTGTGACATTTAGGTATAAACAACTTTCGGCCAATTACGATGTATTGTTATTTAATTTGACTCTCGGAACCCTGGAAAAATTGGAAAATCTCATTTTTCCTGGATTGTGAAAAGGCTTTGCATAAAACAAAGAATTCAACAGTAATGTGGCTTGCTCCTGTTTACCTTCTCTACGAGACCCATGAACAACAGTATGTTTGGCAAATGCTCATAATTATTAAATCAGATTCGCCTCATTAAAAAAATCTGGTCGATTCCCAACACCTGTAAATCACAACTGCATTGTGGCTATTTAACTCATCAGAGCTTTCGGGGTATTTCTAAAGCCGAAACCTGCCCCACCAAATCTTCAGCCAGCCTGATTCTTTTCGCAAAACACAGAGCATGGGCTCAGCTTAGAACTAACCATGAACATTAAGCTTTTATTTAGGATTACTAAGCCTCGAAAATCTGTGACCCTTCGCTTGGAGCCAGACACTTGGCATTCGTATTTTAGCTTGAACTAGACTCGGGAGATACTAGCAGGAATATGCCGCGGAAATCTAGCCATACATGTGGATTTCGTCCGGAGCCGCCCTCACTCAGAACTCTGCGAAGTGCTAGGCTGGGGAATTCCGGGGTCTAGCCAATCGGATAGCCTTGCAATACTCAGGGTTCTAGTGGATCACTGCGAACTGGGGTCGGGAACAATCCCTTGTCGAATTGAGACTGTTTGCGCGGTGTTGTTCATTTCTAGGGCCATTAGCGTGATATGCATGCTGAAACTATGTTGGGTCTACCGATAGGCAAACCAGCATGTCTCTCTTCCGATCGTCGGTTGTGTCCCGGACCTGGCACCTGGGCTCGGGCTAACTTGATTGACCTGCCCTTTTGAGACTGCCATGACGCGATACAAGGATACAAGGACCTTTGGATCAATTGTCCAAGATAACCCCGCGTTCAAACTTTCCCATTTGTCATATGAGCCGACCGCCATTATCTTGATATACACATTTATTGAGCAATAGGCGGCGAGAATTGGCAGTTGGCGGCCTAGCTGGCCAATCCATGCCGGCGATCCGGATGACATAAAATGTCTTGCATTTCCCAGCTGCTATGTAGTCTTACCAATCGCTGTCTGTCATCTTGTCGGTCGCGTGCCAATTAATTCCAACATGGTTCGGCTACCCCCTCGCGTCGCTGCCATCGCGCTCACCCTGCTTGCAGCCACTCCCTCGGCATACAGTGCGCCAGCGAGCGGTGGCAAGCACCCGAAACATGGCGCGGTGGCTTCAGAGGAGAGCGTGTGCAGCGACATCGGAGTCCAGCTGATCAAAGATGGCGGAAATGCTGCTGACGCGCTGGTCGGCACTGTGTTTTGCGTTGGTGTCATGGGCATGTATCACAGCGGCATTGGAGGCGGCGGATTCATGCTCATCCGCTCAAGCAACGGCAGTTATGAGTTTGTCGACTTCCGTGAAACGGCGCCTGCTGCAGCGTACGAGGACATGTATACAAACAACACCAACCTGAGCATATATGGTGGACTTGCAAGGTATGACGCTCCATGTGCACCGCTGGAATATGAAGCAAAATATGGAAACTGACATCAGACGCTGGTAGTGGTGTGCCTGGAGAGCTTCGTGGCTTGGAATATGTCCACAAGAATTACGGCAACCTGCCTTGGGCAGACGTTGTTGCTCCAGCAATCAAATTGGCCAGATTCGGGTTCGAGGTAAACAAAGACCTCGTGAAGTACATGGACAGTGTCAGATCCAACCAATTTCTAGTGGAGGATCCTGCTTGGGCTCTAGACTTTGCACCGCACGGAGAGCGCGTCAAGCTGGGCGAGACTATGACGCGCAAGCGCTACGCCAACACCCTCGAGACGATTGCCAAAGAGGGAGCCGACGCCTTCTACACGGGCGCAATTGCCAACGCCACGATCAGCGCGCTACGGGCTGCCAATGGCACCATGACGCTAAAGGATCTCGCCAACTACACCGTAGCCCTGCGAGAGCCTTTGTCAATCAAGTATAGAGGTAGAAAGCTCACTAGCACCAGTGCACCCACAAGTGGTGCAGTTGCTCTGAGCGCCCTCAACATCGTTAACGGATACGAGGGCTTTGGTGACCCGAGCAAGGTCAACCTCACAACACACCGACTCGACGAGGCCCTTCGTTTTGCGTACGGGCAACGGACCCAGCTGGGCGATCCATCCTTCGTGAATGGCCTTGACAAGTATGTCCGGAAGATGATTTCAAACGAAAAGGCCGAGGAAATTCGCTCCAAAATTTCGGATACACGCACATACGATGTGTCATACTACAATCCTGACGGTGTCGAGTCCCTTGACACACCCGGAACCTCGCATATGGTCGCAGCAGACTCCAACGGCCTGGCCATTTCGCTCACAACCACCGTTAACCTTCTTTTCGGATCACGTCTCATGGTCCCCGAGACCGGTGTCATCATGAATAATGAAATGAACGACTTTAGCATTCCTGGTTCCAGCAATGCTTTTGGCTACATCCCTAGCCCTGCCAACTACGTCCGCCCTGGCAAGCGACCTCTATCATCCATCTCTCCCCTTATTGCCGAGACGCCTGAAGGCAAGCTTCACTTTGCCATCGGCGCTGCTGGGGGTAGCCGTATTACCACATCCACCATCCAGAACACGATTCACATCATCGACGGCGGGCTCACTGTTGCGGAGGCGCTAGCGAAGCCCCGTCTGCATGACCAGCTGTCCCCAAGTCAGGTAACATTCGAGTATACCTACAACAACGACACGGTGGCATATATGAAGAATCTGGGACATAATGTCACCTGGGTTGCGCCCGGACAGAGCTCCGCGCAAGGTCTTAGGGCTCTCAAGAGTGGACTGTTCGAGGCCGCGGGAGAGCCCAGGCAGAAGAACTCGGGAGGCTCTGTGTTCTAGACAGAAAATTTAACATGAGGTCTCGAGCATTAGAAGAGACTGAAATTTGTTAATGTTCATGAAATTTAGTACATAAACGTACAAGGCGATATGCTAGATTATTTGGACGAATTGAATTTAAGATTAAATTAACAGTCAGGTCGTTTGTCTCGTGTGAAGTATTCAAGAACCGAATTATTAGTCGTATGAATATGGATTCAGGTTGTTATGGGACCTCACAGTGCAAAACCCTCTGCTGGGACATTGTTCAGTGGCCAACATTTGTACCGTAAGAACTCGAAAAATTGAGAATCCGTGTGGAAACTGATTGCCCTTTTTATTGGATATCTGCAGGCCACTCACGAACTGCAATGTATTTTTTGCTTTTTACAGACAAGATGTCACCCTTTTATTGGACATTCGCACGCTTATGGCGTCGATTTCGTCTCCACACGGATTCTCAATTTTTCGAGTTCTTACGGTAGTTGTTTGTTCATCTGCATGCGTCAGCACCATTTATTCTACTGTGATATGTCACCGGCATGAGATCCTGGCGGGTGATCAACCCCCACCTCTCTTGCATGCATCATTAGAATGATGAAATAGCCACGTGTTTGAGATGGTGTGGAGTGAAAAGCTCTGGCAGGTGAGAAGAGGGCTGAGGATAAGAGGTGACCTATTCAATCAAGACTGGGGACTTTTAGTTACCTACAAATAGGACATGTCCACAAGACAGCCTGGAATGGCTATGTTATAATCAAGGTTCAAATACAAGCAATTATTCATCAGTAGCTCAAAGTCTACCTTCATATCATTCGAACTGGGGGTTATACTCACTTCGTTGTGGCTAAGCTCTCCAACCTGTCATAAGCACTAGTATGAAGAGAAGCAATGCGATATCCAAAAGATAGCTGCATTATGCAGATTTTGGTCCAATTATATGCAAACTCCGCGCCATTTACATCATTTATCTAGAATTTGGCACCCAGCCGAGAATGTGCATTCATCGTGGCATCGAATGATTGGTGACGGATGTCGAGCGGCGATAACACATACTGTACAGGATAATGAATTGATTGCTGCCTAATATGAAATCCCCTTATTTAAACATCGTTACCGTCTATGCCGTGCAAAGTCGAGACTGTCACCCAAGCACCCGCCTCTCTACTGTCTACTCCCTATATTGACTGATTTTCCTCATCCTCTGAGCTAATCACGGCACTGAAAGGGAAATTTCGGTTATTAATACAAGTCCAACATCTTACTGATTCCCTCTATCAGTTACGGAATGTCTTCACCAGTCTGCAGCTCATCCTCAGGAGCCTCAGCGGCTTCTAGTAGGACCGGTCCGCTCTCACCACCACCGACACCACAATCGGCAGCCCAGTGGTCAACTGGCGCTGCATATGGCAGTTCGCGTTCCAACACGTGGTCTTCCACCAATTCTCAGACCTCTTATAAGGCGCCTCGGCATGGGACATGGCCTCAGCAGTCTGGTCATCAGCAGTCTGGTCATCAGTCTGGTCATCATCTTCCTCATCCCAGGACATGGTAATCACCCACGGTCTCGTATCTTTCGTTGGGGGGGGTGATGGGGAGGGATAAATGTGCGTGCAAATCCACCTAGTAAAGCTTCAATGAGTGAATGAAGCCCACCACAACGAAGGGCGGACGAAGTTGAGATTATTGTAGGGATTATTATGGAACAGGAAAGGCAATTATGTGCTAGATTGTGAAGGCGTGTTCTGAATTGCAATAAGTTGATTTTATAACTTGAACAACCGCAGATTCTTTGACAAATCACAGTTGGTTTATTAAAATAAAATTGAGCTTTATCTTAGGATGATGGAACGGGCCTGCCAAAACACAGCAGATAACGGGAAAGAATTCAATTGGGACAGTTTATCTGTCTGTGGCTGAGATCTCAATGCTCTCAAGACAGCTGACTAGGTTAATAATAATAAATCTTCTACACACTATAGCTCTCGCCCCCATACTTACGAAGCCCACATACTCCGTCTTTAAACCGGAATTCTGGGTGGAGGAGGGTAAGAAGAACGGATATAACGGCGACAGGAGCGCTTGTAGAAAAAAAAGACACCATCCTTGGAAGCAAGGGGACTGTTGAAGCCACCGATCAGCTCAGCGACTCTCCAAGAAAAGCGAATGAAGAGACAAGCAGAAGCTAGAGCTAAACCCAGGGTGACTGATGAGAGGAAGCTTGACGAGCAATTCGCGGATTCACACTCCTAAAAAGAATAGCTGATTCCTCTGCGCAAATACTGGAGTATTTTCTCGATGGTATATTATGACGAGTATCATGCAGAAGATGGCTGTAAATTCAAATTGCAATGCCAATCCGATAATCATCGGGTCAATGCCGATCGGATTTTTGGCTTATATGAATGCCAGGGGTCCCCCACAACTATTAAAGCAAAGACAGATAAAATCTTCAAAAGAATGAAAGGAGAAGCAAAGACTTTCGGGCTAATATTCTTGAAACGGGCAGGTCGAAAGTGACGCCGAAGAGCACTAATGCCAAGATATAATGTAGACGAGAAAAGCGTGGGCGCCAAGGTCAGGAAAATAATGTACCTATCCGCATGACATGACGATAGAATACATAGAAAAGAAAAGGATAAATATCATATCTCTCTCAAATAATATACCCATTCTTGTCTGCGGGATGGCGAGACAACTAAACTTTGCCATCGTAACCCATCAGCTCCAGCAAGATACCACCAATCATTTCAATTGAGTATCCATAGAAGCGCCAAAATTGGATAGTGAGCAAGCAATAGACAAAAAACAGTACCGCAAAAATTCCCAGGAGGAAAATTTGAACAAGAGGAAATTACAGAAATATGAAGGTGTCAGGCAATTGGTACATACAGACAGATGTGTCTCTACTCATGGTAGCGCTTAACCCCCGGCATTTCTTTCGCATAACTAATTGTCGTATTTATTATGTCTAAACCCCACAGCGGAAGATGAAGTGTGGACATCCATCTCGCGTGAGCCAGGGCCAGACCTCATGTTCCGATTGTGCGTTACGGCCAATGGATTGTTGCGCAGAATTATTCAATGCCTTGGCAGCACAACAGTAAGACGAACAGGAGTCAATCCAAGTGACTTACTGTTGTTTTATGGATAGCTGGACTATTGGCGCCATAGCCAGTGCCCGTTATATTTGCGCAGACGAGATAATACAGTCCAGGTAGAATTGGCCACGAGAAGTTCCAGCTTTGATTCTACTCAGGTGGATAAGACAGCACGAATGCACGAAGCAGCTATATGGCTTTTAGAAACAGACTGCTACATGCAAATAGAGGACTATGTAACACGATATGGCATCCAAAATGAAACCAGCCTGGACGCTGAGATGGTCAGCCTGCGTGTTGAACACGAGGCATTGCGAGCAGTTTATGATGCATCGGAGGTTTCCGGATGAAACGAGTGACTGATAACGGCCCGAAAATAAACAGGGCATTGCTCCTTGAAAGACCTTGCACCATCAATTGTGCGCAATATGTCTGCCGGGGCCTGTTTTTGGGCCTGTTTTTGGTATTAAACATAAGGCCAGGATTTGGGGATGATACAACCCGTCGTCACTCGGTTTGGGCTGTCGTTATTGTCACTTGCTTCAGGATACCCCACGTATAGGCCAGGTATGTTTCTTATATCTTTGATATCGCAAGAGAACCATTAATCTGATATCGCTTCCCACACGACAAATTAAACCCCATGAAATCGGTACGGCATTTGTCTTGAGTAGCTTGGACCTGAAGACTGTATAAAGTTCAGAGCTACACTAGCGTAGTGGTCAAGTAACACATAGAGTTTACGTGTGGCATCAAGCAGCTTTCTTGATGTCCCACGCTGAAATGATCGAAATGATCGAGGAGCGCATTCCAAGAGCCAGCTCAAGCTGTACTCCATCCAATTCAACTGGGCACTTTTAGTGATGACAGCCATTGCCATTACAGTGCGCGTCAGACAAGCACACTGTCGTCACGTGCAATCTTACCCGATTTTGGGCTTCTTTAGTCGTGGGGTCGACAGTTTTTTTTTTTGGCTGACATACAAACAACGTTGAAGCCCGAGAATCACACTTCATGTCGAAATGGGCGCCAAAACCTCTGACGACGATATTCCCGGTGGAAATGGTATGTGCAGCGGTCATTCCAACCCCATTGCAGCGCCCCGATTGCTCACTACTCCACAGGCCGCGGACCCCTCTCGACCAACCCTTGCTCCATGGGCGGAGAGCCACGTGGTGCCCATCTTTACCGAGACGGGGACGGTAGTATTGGAGACAAAGGAGGCGATGACGACGACGACGATGACGAAGAGGTTGATGCTGGCTCCGTTCCGCTAACAGCCGACAAGAAGAAAAAGAAGAGAAAGCCAAAGAAGAAGAACAAGAAGAAGAAGGCTGCTACCCAGCAGTCAACTCCGCCGCGAGTGCCGGTGGCCGATCTCTTCCCTTCCGGAGAGTATCCACCCGGCGAGTTTCTCCAATACAGCCGGGACGACAACACCGCGCGCACGACTGCCGCTGAGCTGCGTCATCTTGGACGTCGACACATCGAAGACCCGACGTTCCTGAATGATTACCGGAAAGCCGCCGAGGTCCATCGCCAAGTCCGACACTGGGTCCAAGACAACGTCGAGCCCGGCCAGACCCTCAATGAGATTGCAACCGGCATCGAGGATGGTGTGCGAGCCCTGCTCGACAACCCCGCCACCGAGCCGGGAGACGGCCTCAAGTCTGGAATGGGCTTTCCCACCGGTCTGTGCCTCAACCACGAGACTGCCCATTACACGCCCAACCCAGGCCAGAAGGACGTCGTGCTACAGCACAAAGATGTCATGAAGGTTGACTATGGCGTGCACGTCAACGGTTGGATTGTCGACAGCGCCTTTACCATGACCTTTGACCCTGTCTACGACAACCTTTTGGCTGCCGTCAAGGATGCAACAAATTCGGGCATCAAGGTAAGTGTCTTACACGCGCTCCTCTCCCCAATAACGCAATTTAACCCTTCTTATAGGCTGCGGGGATCGATGTCCGCATCTGCGACGTGAGCGCCGCCATTCAGGAAACCATGGAAAGCTATGAAGTAGAGATTGATGGGAAAACATATCCGGTAAAGGCGGTGCGCAACATTTGTGCCCACGATATCAAGCATTACCGCATCCATGGCGGCAAGTCGATCCCGTTCATCAAGAACTCTAACCAGACCAAGATGGAGGAAGGAGAAATCTTTGCCATTGAAACGTTTGGCACGACTGGCTCCGGCAGGTTGCACGACGATGTAAGTCATCCACCCCATCTGCCGCTTGGGAATAATCCAGTCTGACCCTATCGACTAGGTCGGCATCTATGGTTATGGGCTGAACTACGATGCGCCGGCGCAAGTGGCGCTGCCTTTTACCTCTGCAAAACGCTTGCACAAGGTCATTAGGGAGCAGTTTGGTACTCTTGTATTCTGCCGCCGCTACCTTGAGCGTCTCGGTATAGATCGATACTTGGCTGGACTAAACTGTCTGGTTTCAAACGGTGTCATTGAGCCTCACTACCAGCTCGCCGAAACCAAGGGATCCTATACTGCCCAATTTGAACATACAATGTTGATGCGAGAGTCCTCGAAAGAGATTTTGAGTCGAGGAAGTGACTATTAATCCAGCATCTTCGTTGCCCAAATGAGAAATTGTCGAAATTGTTTACACGGACACGGAAAAGGTTTCAACACGGCTTCGGGCCAATCTCAACATCGCTCGAGAGGACTCTTTACATGTGCAACAAGGATGCTTCAACACCACCTGAAGATGGCTGCACGGCTTCAACACAACTGCGTTTACTTTCACCACACTCATTCTATAGTTTGCATTGGTTGTTTTATATTGCACCCAGTATCATGGTGTGCAAGTATACGCAATCCAGATTTATTCCACCGCGCTTCAAAAAGCCCCCAGATCCTGCTTGTTCCTTGATGTGAACCGTGTTATGTGAACCCCATGTGATATGATTACAACACGGCGTTGTAATGTAATGTTTACCTAGATGTTGGTGTGTGGAAGGGAGGCTCTTGACGAGTCATGTCAACTCCGTAGACCAAAAGGCAAGCTAGGTTCAACACATATCGGCACAACTCCCACCTTTACCAAATGCACTATACGTGCAATAGTCGCTTAGAGTTTTTGCCTTCATCATCCAAGTTCATTTAGATCTTAAAAGTAAGTGGAACATTGAGCTCAAATTTGCTCTCCATTCAACCTTGGACGGGAACAACTCCTCTCCTATACCAACTAGTAAGTACAATGTCTCCAGTGATATTAAGCCAGGCCAGATTGCTGATAATGCCAATCCTATTGAGTAATAGTGTCTAGGATGCTTCCAGTCTTGTCCGGTTAATCACCTTGCTTTTTCCGTCACATGAATGCGTACGGTGCGTCGACAGCCTGGTGCCAAGATGTCTGGCTTACCCAGGCTGACGCCTCTGACGCAGGCCCCATATTACCGGAGTCGTTGGTCGTAAATTCGCCCATTTATCATAGATATCAATACAGAAGGATGGTTAGATTGTCATAATATAAATGCCCTTTACTTTTCATGTCGTGGACGATATATCCAGGAACTTGGACCATAGAGAAACTGGATATCGCTTGATTTGCAGACGGCCAATAATGCCAGGATCTTTCTTGCTTTGTACGTCTGTGCAAAGTGCGTTGAAATGGAGTGGTCAAGTAAATATTTACAGGCAGGCAATTATGCTTATATTTGCTGGGATATTCATTTGAGAATGTGTCGTCATCTCACATGCTTGCCGAGATATTGGCATACCTATTTCAGAATACGTCGACCTGCTAGTTACGTGCATATAGGTCTTACCCGTATCTTCCATGCTCAAGATTGGTCTTGGAGCTTGGCATAAAACAGAATGGTATTGTTATTGGAAGTCACCTCTCACTCAGAACTACTGTAGAAATTAGGTATTCGAAACATCAGGACACGAATTTGAGCTTAACCTACATTCACCACCCACAGATATATCGTTAGGGCTGCGGGTTGTGGATACAATTGGCTCCAATATGATAAAGCTCAAGCCACGAAACCCTTAATGTATGAGCAAAAACAAATTATAAATTGAAGAGACCCCCCAAATGATTAAATGGAGAGGTCATCGAACTTGCGTGTCCTTTAAATGTGACAAAACTCAC
The DNA here is from genome assembly GCA_020623695.1 of Calonectria henricotiae. Taxonomy (NCBI): domain Eukaryota; kingdom Fungi; phylum Ascomycota; class Sordariomycetes; order Hypocreales; family Nectriaceae; genus Calonectria; species Calonectria henricotiae. The sequence goes on along the minus strand of JAHVYB010000009.1, from coordinate 285,821 downwards.
CACCGCCGGGTATCCGACTGCAAAATGATATACCAGTATAGGACAGACTATTCCATCGCGGGGGGGGGCATTATATTAGGGTCCAAAGGCTGTCGACTGGGTGTTGAATTGGGCCGCAGCGGTCCTAGTTGGGGCTCGGTTCTACCTTCGGCTCAAACTTCAGCGACACAGGTTACTCCGAAGTGATAATTTAATGCTCATAGCGTGGATAGCTGCTGTTTCAATATCCCCATTTTATATCATCTTCTTTGGGATGGGCATTCTCACTCCAGAGTTCAAAATGAATTGGACAGGTTACACTGGGAGATTGGAAAGTCTGCTATACTTTATTAAGGTAGGAACAATGCTTTATAGCATACCTATTATTATGAATGTTCTGCACACTGACAGCTAACGGCGTTTAGCTATTTTGGATCTCGTGTATTACCCTCCCTATTGTCATGTATCTCTGCAAAGAGGCCTTGCTGGATATGTACATTGATATTTTCTCACCCTTTTTGGTTAAGCTGAGATTTTGTGTGTGGACAATAATCGCACTTACCGCCGCCGCCTATATCTTACTACATTATTGCTACACTTTCTTATTTGCCTTCCGTTTCAGAGGCACTGGTGGGGTACATCCTCCCTTGGACGAGAAACTTGCCAGTAACGCTTTATTTTAGGGCTCTTGACCTCACTAAAATCTGCCCAATTGACAGTATACACGCGTTCTTTAAAATTACTTGGGCCCTCCACTTGAGTACTGATGTGTTAAGTATGCTAGACTCCGTAAAATCTTTATATGAGTACCGATGTTAACTGGTTTAGATTTTGTCTTGCCTAAGCTGCAGTTACGACCTTCAGTCAAGGCTGGAGTCTATGGGATTTTTCTGCTTGGCTTGCTAAACATTGTAATTTCTATTACTCGTTACATTATAATAATGGGCCAGTCCGGATGTGGTACTGGAATTGCACCTTTTAACGCACTTTGTAAGTTCTGTCGGATCTGGGACTGATCAAAGTTGCTGACTATCAACACTTTCCACAGCCCTCATGATAATTTTTTAAAAGGGTACAGGGGTCGTCATATCTCGTTTGCCTGCTCTTGGTCCCTATTTTAGCCACCAGAGGAAGAGTTCCGGTTATGTCCGAACTTCATACTCACAACCTAGTACGGTGTCATCCCACCATGAATAATTTCATTTGGCCGCTGCACATATTCTGAATGCCTTTTTACTCATGAATAACACATATAATCAAAGGAGTTACTGGATGGATCGTTGCTCAAACGCTGAGCTCTGATTTGGGCTGAAGGGCATCATTTTGGCCTCTTCCTACCTACTCAGTTGGAGGACCCTTTGAGTATTTTGCTGTGGCTATCAAGGTGCGGATGAATGAACATGTATCAGGTGGTCATTCCTCTACCATCTTCTATGGAGGGCTGCGTATCCGGTGATAAGGGACCGTGAATTTCTGTACAGAGGGCAACATACCGAGTGTGTGTGCAATCAAGGCTCTTCACCACCCATTGGCAGTGGCCTTCATGTCTTTTCTACAGTGAGACATCACCCAAGTGAGTTCCTGAGCTTGTTCCCCGTAGACCAACTCAACAAAGCCATTGTGGACACCAAACTTTCAAAGCTTTCAGGAATCAAGGTAAATTACATCACCGAATAGAAAGCCTAAAATGCGCCAATATATGCACCCAAATAAATGTACACAAGGAAAAGGAATTTATAGATGCCCGGAAAACTACCATCCAACTTGTGAGCCTTCTCGCCGCATCTTCCTTCACCGCGGCCATGGCCACCATCCCTGCAGTGGCATACTGTCGTATATTGCATTGAAGTTGACATCGGGAAATGGGCGATTAAAATTGTACACAATCTGTCCTCTGGCTTTCGTAGCAATCATGAATTGAGTATTGTCGACCAATAGGTTAGAGATTCTGAAGCGCGACAGCTCTTTGATGCTGCGCGCAAAGACACATAGGTCGCCTTGCCACAAGGGCGGCTGGCTGAGATCGCTCATCATGTACCGACGGGCAAGGGTCCAACCTGCTGCTGGAAACTCAGGCGGCAGACGACTCTTTTCGACAAGAATGTAGCCTCCTTCGACAACCACGTTCTCTTCAGACCAGTGAAAACCACGCCTCATAAGGCTTGGAAGGTCGTCAGTGGTAACGTGCAGCTCTGCACGCCACTCCAATTCTCCGTCCACCTTGGCATTCGGTACAAGACTGAATGCAGTGGGTTTTGTGATATCGAACATGACGCTTCGAACCCAGCATTTTCCACTGTTGTTATCGTTTTCGTCGCGGGAGGGGTTATATGAGGCATCATAATAGGTGCAAGAGGTGAGAGACGAGGTACTTGTTTCCTCCTTAATGCTTTGTTTCCCACTCTGGCGCTCTTGGGGTTTTTCTTGTTCTGGGGGCGGATCCATTGTTTGGTGGCGATTCGAGACTTGTTATGGCATTGGGTTATAACGTACATTCCTGTGGTCAAGTCCTGGTCCAAATTCGTCGCTGAAAGCGCTGGCCACAGATTATTAGAAAATATCTTTGTTCGAAATCATGAGCCTTATAAATACCGAAGATTCGTCTCCGAGCTCTACACCTGGATGGAATTTTACTTGACGATTTTTTGTTGAGGGAAGCAACCCCTGCCACACCTAGAGTGTAGTTTCGCTAAAATTTGCTAGGATCATGTCCATTTCGCGCCAAACCATGAATAGAACTCTTACGTCAATGTGTCCCAGAGCCTCTAGCTGTCCGGGCAGGGTGGTTGTGGGTTTGAACACATGATCAGCGTGTGTGATCACGAGAAGGTTTGACCTCGGTCCATGTTTAGGGATTAAATATATAAAAGGCTGGTATTATTCTCCAATTCAACTGATGAAACCATCAAGGCACAAATTAGGCCTAGACTCGGATATCAAGGTACAAAAGGCCAGCTTTAGCGGAGTCATAGCCTGCCAGGGTTTTCGCGCCATGGTCCCAAAACATTGCAGACGAGAATCCATGTATAGGAGATATAAAAGGCTTACTGTAGTCTATTTTCACTTGGCTATATACTGGGACCAAGAAGGCTAATTGGGGGAATGAAAGTAGACATGGTAATAAGTGAATATACAAGTGGGTGCGGATTTGATCTACGAATGACGCGCAGGGTACGGGTTTGGGTTAGGGTTACCCGATATATGGTCGGTACCACTACCAGGACTATTTTACGTAGCACATGTTTTGCAAAATTTCTCCCACATATTTGACCCGCTTGTGGTTGGAGCTAAAGTTCACCATTGGTTCTACTCCGAAAAATTATCTTTCCCTTGTGGTTCTGGTGGGACTGAAGTAGAGATTTTCAGCTTCTGAAAGGACATACATGTTCAGCCACTTATGGGAGCAGCGTTGTCTGGTCTCCGACGCAGCTAGAGGATTTAAAAATTTAATTGTAAACCTAATTTCTCTACTGTGCCACTCAAACTTCATCTTTTAGTTGCTATTGGGAGCGTACACGGGCATAGAATCTTCCCGGATAGAATCAGCCAATGCCCGTTTGTTCGATCCATCTGTGTCCATGATTGCAATTTGGCCATAGGGCTGAAACGTCCTATCATAGAGGGCGCACTCACACTGGAAGCCCCACATGCCGGATGAAGTACATGGTACGACCATCATGAGACCAAATGGCATGAGCATCGCATCGTTGGCACCGCTGGTGGTGAGGATTTGAACATCAGTTCCATCGGGACGAATTGTGCAGGCATCATAATTGGTCTCTGAGATTTTCCGGATAAAAACGATCCTGTTGCTGTCGGGCGAAAAGAATGGAATTTTATCCCAGTCTTCAGTAAGGACAGTTTGTTCCCTTGTCTCGAGATCCAAGACCCGGAGGCCCAACTGCGACTTTTCACCCTGCGTGGAGTTGTAACCCCACACGCGGTAGATAATCTTCTTTCCATCGTGCGAGAAACTAGGGAAGCCAGAATTGACGGCAGTGCTGTTGCTGCTAATGGATGTGGTGCTGTTTGTCAATACCTCAGAGTATGAGCCATTGGCCGCAGCACGAACCAACCAGCGGCCGCTCTCTGTACGAGTCTGAAGCCAATAACCAATGCCCGCAGTGGCCCACTCGCCATCTTGGGACCAGGATGCTTGGAAAGCACCGGCCAAGCCCTTGGATACGGTGGCTTGGTCTACAATATCGCTGGATAAGGCGTCGATTACAAGCGTCTCCTCCGTTGCGTTAATTGGAATTGTGATGATGGAAGAGTTGCGGACCTGCTTGGAGGTGAATGCAATATACCTTGCCAAGTCTCGGGGAATAGAAACAGAGAAGCAATGTGAGATTCAAGTGTGGGATAAAATGCATCCATTATTCTCATGGGCGTGTTCTATTCTTGTCCCCTGTAACAATTTCCTACACTGACGCCTGTGGTCGGTTCGTTCAAACTTCCAAAGCCGCTAGCAAACGGCTGCACTGGGCAGCGCGTCGCTTCAACGGCACCTGATGTGCACCGTTAAACCGTATCCCTGGGGTTAATTAGATGCAAATACCCCCTCAATAAAATCGAGAGCCTTATGATAAGCCTCCATCGACCCCTCAAAGGGCTTGGGTGGGAAACCAGATCCAAACTCGACGAGCCCATGGCCCCCGCCTTCAAGAAGCAAAAGCTCGGTCTTGATCCCCAATTTCTTCAATTGCTCATGGTGATTGGTGCTCTCTTTGTCGGGAACGACCTCATCCGCTGTGCCGTGGACAAACACGGATGGTGGATATTGCTCCGTGACAAACAGCTGCAAAAATCCCTTCCTGACGTCTTCCGGGATTGCAGCCGCCCGGTCGGCATACTTTATCTGATTGAGCTCCGCACCCAACCCCGGCTTGCCAAAGTTGCCATCGAGGAAGGTTCCATCCATTTCCCACCGGACTGTGAGCGCAAAGCGGTTGGAAATGAACCCAGCAGCTGCCGTGTCGTCGCTCACAACCGTTTTGTCGGCAAGGAGGTCGGGAACGCGGCTGAGATCCACAAGCTTGGCGATAGAAGTTGGGGGTCGTCCCGTGGTCCAATGGTCCAAAAGAAGGTCGCCGCCCGTCCCATACACGGTGAAAAGAGCAGCTGGCTTGGGATCCGCGTATACGCATGCTGCACGAGCCGAATAGGCTCCTGCTGAAAACCCACTGACGGCGATCCGAAGAGTGTCAACTGAGACCCCATCCGGCAAGGCCTTTTGGAAATCCCCCGAGGCAAGGAACTTCAGTAGGGCCTTTGCATCCTCAATTTGGTCAAGCCCGGTACCTGGGTGGCAGAGTCGATAATCCGCAGAAACCAACATGTAGCCCTTTTCCTGGCAATGATCTACCGAGAGTTAGTACATGCGACGACATGAGATATTGACTGAGGAATCTTCCTCGTACCATGCATCCAGCCAGGAAAGTCCTTGCCCCTCCGCGATCCAGCCGTCATACCGCCCCCATGGTAGTAGACGAGAACTGGGAGTCTGCCACTGGGGTTGCTCGGCAGGTAGTAATCCATATGGATGTCATGGCCATCGACCTTCGAATAGACTAGCGTCTGGCGCCCCGGGGGTAGGTGAGACATAATCTGACAGCGACAGTAATTTGTGCTAAGATGTAGTATAGCAGCTCAGTTGGTTCAGGTCTACCAGTTTATCGCCAGTCTTGAGGTGTGTCAAAAGTTGGGTTTGGGCCAGTTGTAATAGAAAGCGGAGGCTAACCTTGCCCTCTCTTCGTCATCCGTTGAACTCGGTAAATCCGAACCATTTCCTCTGAGGGATCCAGTCCGTGCGGAAGATGACTTTGCTGTTTGCACCAGCCAATTGAGGCAGTGCAAAAATAACCCCCCGGTCTGTGTCCGACAGAGCCAGACTCTTTTCGGAGTTACAGCCGAGCGCTAAGGGTGTTACAGTGGCTCATGGAAAATAAGCTGTACAACCCACTAGCATGAGGAATATTACTCAATAGCAAGCCTCGTATGTCGATGCCAAGTATAATTACACACGCCGTTATCCTTATAAAGACACTCTAATCACTAGGAAACATGACGAAAATGACACGCCCAAGGCCTGTCGCTAAAATATCACACTTCCAAGGAATTCCCTCTTGGATAGTTGGTAATACTTTTGCAGCCATGCCAAATTTCGATATTCGGTATTTGGCCTTTTAGTTCTATCGGCGGATATGCAAAAAATGCAACCATGATGACTGGTCGATGACAATTTACTCATCGTTGCTTAAAGTGACACTGTTCCAATCCCCATTCATTTTCAAGTCAAGGGTGATAATTCCTTGCCTTTCCTTCTCTTTCTCTTCTTCCATGCACCATGGCTCCAATTTGAACCCCTGTGGAATATTCAGATGTTCAAACGGCGCCCCATTGTGCAAGTTCTCTCTTGCCTCAGCAAATCTTTCCTTGGCATATAGTCCTGTTCTATGCGTCCAAATCCACTTCATAGGATCAGAATCTGTAGCATTCTTCAAAGTCTCTTACATTCCACCGCCATGGTGCATTTCTCGGCAGTTCACGAGACCCAAACGCTGCAAAATAGATACGCGTCTTAGACGATTTGAGATTTTTTGTAAGTACTGACTCAAAAGGCAACAGGCACTGAGAAAAGGATGTACCGTAAGAATTCATGAACCTTTACTCCGATATTCGCCTCTTCCTTGCCGACAAGTCGCAAACACTCAGCAAGATATTGGGAGTCTTCCAGAGCCGTCGTTGCGCCCATGATGGAAGATGGAACGAATGCATGGGCAGAATCACCAAGTTGAATGATGTGTCCCCCAGGAGTCGTCTATTTTGATTGTAGGTCACGCCAGCACAGTTTCCAACTAAATAAACTTGTTTTCCGGGATATTACGAATGAGCTCCAGAATCAACGGATCCCATAGGTCAGTGTTTGGAAGTCTTGCGAGGAAGTCTTTGGATGTGATTCCAGTCGACCAGGACTCTGCAGCAGAACCATCATCCTAGAAGTTCAAATGGTTAGACCGATTACCCATTTTAGGGGTTGGATGTCTGGGTGTTGTTACCGGAGTCGTAAGGCCAGGATTGCATCCTTTGCTACTACAGAAACGCAATGAAAGTGGTCCCTGAGGCAATCAGCTTTAGCAATTTGTAATGATGGGGGGGGTACAATAGTTATGTAAAGATGGAGTGAACCTACCCCAGGTACGACCGAAGATCTGGACGCTTTAGCTCCTTCAACGTCTTTTGGATGAGGGGCGAATTTTCAATCTTGGTAGGATCGAATAGGACCAGAGCAATAGCAAAACCTGTGGGAATAGCTCGCATTGGTTCGCCCAAAACAGCAATGTTAGATTTGGTACCAAGTCCATCCGCAGCCACCACAATGTCAGCAGTAAATCGATGGCCATCATCAGCAATAGCCGTGCCAGTCTTTTCAGCAACATCCTCCACATATTCAACGATGTTTACATTGAATGTGACATGGGTTGCAAGCCGCAAGCATTGATCGTATAGCATGGAGTTTATGCCCGATCGGGCAACCATTGTCCGAATTCGCAATGGCCAGGCAGAGTGCTGAGGAACATCATGTCTATTCCACTCAAACTCCAATGGAGGACCCACTAGCTCTCCGTTCATCTTTCGATAGCTGGTAGTGCAATCCCATGAGCACTTTATATAGTCCTGAAGCATTTTAGGATAGTCTTTTATAATGGCCAACCCCGATGGGCTAAGAAAGACGGAGTCACCTTTGTTGATATGTCAGCACCGAAATAGGCCCAGAGCGCTCGATTTCAGAAGATGTTCACTCATACCTATGCTTGAGTTTGTGTCATTCTTTTCCAATATCGCAACATCGTGCCCTTTCCTCCAGCACTCAAGAGCAGTGAAATAGTCACCTGGCCCTCCACCAACTATGAGAACCTTGATACCTGTTGGAGGTCCTTTCGAGCTCGGCTGAGGTTATCAGTGCTGGAGACAGGAGCATGGAGTTTTTTGAAAACTCACCTTTGCGTACAGCCTCCCTCTTGGACAAAAACCGTCTCACCTCTGATAATAGTATTTCTTGGCTTTTGGTCCTTTGTTTTTGGAGCTGGTGCACATGAGTCTTTGCCCTCTTGCTTTCCTCGGTGGACACAGAACTCGGTGAATCGGGAGGGATCAAATTATGTAATTGCTGAATGAAATCTGAGAGTAATTTGATGTTATCCTCACGTTTACCTTTCCCCCAAAGCGCCCAAGCGGCTTTTTGCCTCATTTTTGCGTGGGCATTGTCGGCAAGGCTCAATGGCTGCTAGACTGAACGCCGGTTGAGTCACCGGTTACGACCAGCGAGGCTGTGCTGTGGGTAGCGAGATGGTCTCAGCCACCACACGATACGCAGAAAGGACTAGTTGCATATAAAAAAAGAAGCATCATGTATTATACAAATTTTATAAATCCATCATTGCAACGCCTTCGAGCCTCGGGCTGTGGAATCACCAATTGCCGCTCCTTATCGCAACCACGCCCATTGTGATGCCTCAGAGAAGCCTCCACATCCTGTCTCTCCCAACTGAGCTGCATCACTTAATAATCGGCCACCTTCAGTTCCCCGACACGGCGCATTTCCGAGCGACTTGTGCCTATTTCGCGTCTCTCGTCCCCATCCAATCCTCCAACTATCTCGATCTCGTCGCCGCAAATGACTCGGCCTGGGCGGTGAAGCGCAGGCGGCTCGCATGCGTCTTCTGCGCGCGCATGCGGCCCGCCTCCGCCTTTACCGACATGGAAAAAGACAGACGAGAGGACTGGCGATCTTGCTACGAATGCAGTATACTCGAATTTGGGGACCAGGCCCGCCTCTATCCCGATCGGGACATCCCGAGGAATTCTCGAATGACTCGCTTCACCGACAACCGAAAGAAGCTCACCGTGGACAATAAGGAGACAGGCCTCTGTACCTGGTGCCACAACCGCTTTGGTCGATGGGGAAATCAGACTGGAGCGAGGGGCCTTTGTCGAGATTGTTTCCAACAACATCCCCGAGAGGCAGTCATGTATGAGCAAATCCGCTTTGACCAAGACCTGTCTCGAATGGGAACAGACTGCGTCCTCCACTGGTCTCAATTCTGCAGCTCCGAGTTGTGGGAAACGCTCGAAGATGATGTTTATGACTGGTGCAACACTTACGAATGGGACTATCCACCAAAAATGGTCCCAGTTTGGAGAGGAGGAAAACGAGGTGTGACGGTACGAACGGAAGAAGAGGCAAAACAACTCTATTTCGAGGTTGAACTAAGGGACTGGTGCTCTCGTGAAGAGGTTGCAGAGGTTGTTCATGGAGCTTGGAATTAATACCACCAATTTACTACGACGAAACGATTTTAAATGATACCACGGGTGCTCTTCATCGCATCTCAAAGACTTGTTTAATGATATTGTTCCATTCCATTACCAGCGTTATTCGTCGCCGCTTTATGCCAGTGATTTCGAGTTCAAAATTTACCCCTTCACATTGAGTTTATAACCTGAAGAGGCTAACTTGTCGCGACAAAAACACAGCTGTCACGGGACGCTTGCTTTGCGGAGAAGCATTTCAACACCAATTCCAGCAACGCTTTCACGTGCATGGTGGATTACTACGGCTGACCTTTGTCAATTCAAATACATGACCACGGAGTCATAGCGGCTTTCAACAAAAAGTGGTCAAAATATAGACTTGAGAGCTATCAAAATCAAACCTTGATACTCGAATAGCATTCACTGACCAAGTAAATTCCTCATTCCGTACCAGTCCTCAGATAAAAATAGACTCGGCCATTTCATAAATGCGCCAGGTACCAAACTCGCATTGTTGAAGCAATGAATAAATGTGAGTTGCAACCTGCCGTTCTCTACGCACTGAAGACATTCCGGGATTTAAAAATCACTGCCTACGGGAGATGACCCAAATGCCTCTACAAGCCTTGTAAGGCTATCTAGTCCCCCCACCTTATCGGCTTTAGATCACAATCCACGGCCGATGGTGGCGGTCGGAGCTGAAAAAGGGTGGGTCAGTAGCTCTGAGGCCTTTCCAGTACTTTTGTAGCTCTGGCCTTGGCACCGTCAATCCTTGCTATCTTGAGACCCTGACTTTATTTCCATGCTTTTTAGACGCAGCTGTGAACCTTTTTGACGGCAGTTTTATCAGTGAACGGTACACGGTTGGCAGATTAAATCGGCCTTTCAAGCTCTCTTGGTGCCGATTAGTGCTTCTCGCTTAACCAGTTTTCCATACCAACAAGTTCTATTCTTAGTTGGAATTACTCGAGCCCTTCCAAACTGAGCCCAGTAATTGTAAGCCAACAGTCATCAAATTGTAGAGCGAATGGGAAAAGATGGAACGGGAGGCCGACAGGTCTTGAGATATAAAGCAACCTTGATCCCTCTGCAATCATCTTGTCTCATCATCATTCTTCAATGCACATGAACATCAATACATAATTACACCTATCCTCTCAAGTTAGAATCATTCTCATACCATGAAGTGGTTTACACTCCCCTGCCTCGTGGCTATGGCGACTGCCATAGTATTGCCACCACCAATCAGCCTGACCTTGGCTCCTCCAGTGGTGACGCCTACACCAACACCTGTAACAATTTCTGTGCCAACGCCCACAGCCACAATCACGCCAGTTAAAGATGTCTGTACACTTTCCGGTTGTTATCAGGAGGGAATTCCGCCTGCTTGCCCACCTGGCCGGGCGTGTCCTCTATATATCAGATTGGTTACGGTGTGCCCTTGGTCTTTTTGGGACGACCCTCCTACAGGCTGTACGACACGCTGCAAGCCGTGTAAGCAGAGGTTTTGCCCTGCGATTTGCAGAGCCGAAATAGTGTGCAATTGGCACCCTTGCCTGGAGCCTTTTGACCCAGAGCCTGTGATTGACCCGCTGCCTATTGAATAAGATCCAACATTATCCTATCTCGACAACAAGATCATTTGTTGTGGGTTATGCATACTGACCAACTTGTTTTCTCTATATGCATATGGTGAAGGTATTGGCTCTATTTGAAACTGTTTGGGTCTAAGTTACGCAATGTCTTTGATATTTTGAACGACGTGGACTAAATTGAAAGATCTGTGCTTGGGAAAATTACTGGCTTTCTTATGTTACCTGTATGATATTTCTATCACTGTCATTAATTAATTTCACTCGTTAAAATAGTTGAGAAATAATCCAACCTTCCACATCTTGAGACCTCTTCCCAGTCTCATTCCCATGATGCGCCAAGTTTTCTTTTCAGTCATTTATAATAACTTGCCAAAGCTACCAATAGTTGACACAATTGCAAAGCTTCCACTGTTCAATCCACAACCTGAAACCAATATATCAATTACCAATATCATGAAATTATTCTCTAGAATAGCATTTTCTAGCTTTTCGGGTTTTATTTTGTCTCCTTTCCTTGTTCCAAAAATTCAAACTATTATTGAAAGTATACCTATTCGCAGTGCTCCACACTAAACGGCATGCTTAGAGATGGATTCATCTTAGCGAAGAAGGAACAGATGTAAATCATGTGCCACCCCACATCGGACGGCAGTGTGAAGGATAGCAGGCCTCGTTCTGGTATTCTCAAATCTTATATTGGCATTCCCGGGTATTTTCATGATGTTGCCGGTTCGCATCTTGGTCTTGCCAGGTGTTCAAGACTTTTATTCATTCCTGTCGATGGCCAATGATAAAAGAGTTGATCAAAATAATAATAAGGGTGGTGCGGCGTCTCTCCATCATAGCTGGAGAACTAGTGGTTTAGAGTAAAAAAAACCATTTAGGTATAGAATAGCTCTTTAAGCATTTACAGAATACAGCACAGAATATATTGCGCTACCCCCACATAAGTCCTTGGTAGGTACTTCTGAATGTCTGCCCACGGCATCCACTGCCGTCCTGTGCAGGAGTCCCAATCACAGAATGGGAATGTTGAAGACGCCAGTGTGAGTACTAAATGATCCGATGAATTATTTGTAATACGGGATTTTAAGCTTATATTTTCTACTGACGTAGTATTTTACATGCAAGTTCTTGGGGAATTGTGAGGTGTACCAGGTAAGCGACAGAAAGGACAGGACGAAAAGACATGGCCAAAAGGACATGGCCAAAAGGACATGACCAAAAGGACATGACCAAAAGGACCTGACCAATAAGTACATGGCCAAAAGGAGGCATTGAAACAAACCCCGCTCTGCACTTTCAACTGATTGGGTATCCAAATCCTAAATGGACTGTGAACACGCTTTAATAGGGTCATGGTGTCTCAGCTTTATGCAGTCAGAAATCCCTTCGACCAATTGAGACACGTGTGGCTGTCTAAGCCTGACCGGGTGATAAAAATATAAAGCCTTCATGAATCCACATCAAGTGGCTGCATTTTCTTTGCATGTCCAATTTTTTCCACGGGGGTTGCATTACCTTGTGCTTAGTATTGAGATCTATACTCTACTTATATTCTGGTAGCGTTTGCTTTATTTGCATTTACCACCATGCCTATTGATTGGAAACTCTACCAGGGAGATGTCACCCAACTATATCTCAACCAAGGCAAAACCGCTGAGGAAACAATCGCAGCCATCAATGCAAAGTATGGCTGTGTGATCAGGTAAATATGACACTCCTACCAGGAACAGTCCAGCTCATAACTTGAGCATAGATTGAGGCAATTCAAATCGAAATTCCATGGCTTAAAAAATATAAACGAAACGGAATGGAAGGTGATTTGCGACGAATTGATTAGACGAAAGGCTATGGGGGAAGATTGCAATGTCTTTCTTCACAGTCGTCTACAAAGTTCCGCCCGCGTTAAAAGAGAGACTCGACGCCATTCAAAACACATTGTGGCCGAGAATAGCCCTCGTGTTGGTGTGTACCATATTCCTTAGTTACATGGCCCTGACTGATCACATTTAGACCTCGGCATCAACACGGTCGGGAAACACAGGATTGAAATTAGAATTACCAACAGAGACAGGACGGGCACTGACGATGATCAGACCCGTGAATCCCCACCCACTGTCAGTGATGCTGTCGCTACACAAGAGGAAAATGACCAGATCTCCTTCCAAGATTCCATCATTCAGCCGGCTGCATCTGCGCCACATGTGTATATCCACAGGGGTGACCAATTGAGTCAAAGGAATCGGTCAAGAAGCAATTCATTCACCAGGTTTTCCAATACTGCGGATATGGGTGAGACTCTTATTTCAACGCTAGATTTTCAAATGTGGGATTGTGGGCTTAATCACTCCCAACTCAATGCAACGTCAACAGGAGAGATCCTCGGGGTGTCGAGTCCAAATAACCATCAATCCCCTGCTGTGGACTTCCAATACACATCCCCTTTTGAAAACTTCGGCTCATTCCCAATTTCAACATGTATACCGAATTACCAGCTATTTTGGGACTCACTAAGTATTTACCCATGGCCTGAAGCTTTAATTTATTCTAGACTAACATTTTGCATAGAAATACGCTCTTTATTTACACGCCCGGGGAATGCAAGCGCTTTTCCCAGCTCTGATTTTGTCCCTACACCAATTCCGAAAGGAAACAAGGGGTGGATTTCATCGCATTTAATTGGTACAAGTGGACACTTGAAAGATTTGGCTTCCTTTGCCCATCAAGTGGAAGAAATAATTCCCATGGAAGTAGCGAGGCATGGGATTCAATCATCTCTCGATAATGCGAGTCCTGAATTGCTTCACTGTGCCTTCTCGGTTGTGGCTTACCTTGTAAGCAATAACCTCGTGGAAGACTTCCAAATTGAGCATTTCGTGGACTGGGTAATCGACAGTGGACATATTAAAAGTCTTTCGGAATTCCTATGTCAACAAATACCCGATATCAAGGGTTTTGTTGAAAGAATTCTCTTAGCCATATGCGAGGGATTTAACATTGCCGATGAGTATGGTAATAAAACTATGAACAGAACTATATTCACCTCACACCCCCTTGAAGCTTTGGATTTGCTGCTCACTGCGGACAAAAGAGCTTTGAAGGGTCATCTGGGCACGGAGCTTTGGTTTGTGGTTTCCAGCTCAGGTCACCTAAAAGCAGCAAATTTATTGGCCAGTAATGGGGCGGATGCTAATGGAACTGAGTATTATAGCCCTTTGGCCATTGCTGCAAGTTTGGGCACATTAGATATGGTGCAATGCATCATCAACGCTGGTGCAGATGTGAATAAGCGGCTGCGGGGTATCTCAAGGGCCGGCGTACAGGAAACTGCGTTGGCCTGTGCAGTGTTTGATGACCATTTTGAAGTTGTTGCAGTGTTGCTAAACCAGGGCGCCAAGGTCGACGTTGAGTGTTTCATTCGCGATGACAGCGGCAACCGATATATGAGACTTCTCGATTGGGCTGACGAATATGGTTCACCGGAGATTTGTGACTTACTCAGACAGAATCTCGGGAGAGATGAGTGCTCAGAAGCGTGGTTGATGGTTGAAGAAGCACGAAAAGGAAACCGATCTCTAGGGAAATTTCTGAAAGGACGAACTCTGATTCGGGACGAAGCGCTCGAGAGAGGGTTGTTTTATGCAGTAAAATGGAGGGAAAGGGCAGCTGTGTACACATTTTTGCAGAGAGGAGTGGACCCTAATGCTCGAAAGTTCCGTCTTTTACACAAAGACAATGACGACCCTGCTCGATATCATCCACTCAACGCAGCAGATGATCAAGACAGAGATATAGTGCATCTCTTGGTCAAAGCCGGCGCCAGGGCCACACAAATACCGAATCATTATTCGCTCCAAACTTTGGTTGCCATGGCCAATGCGGGCCATGACATGTCCATGATTGAGACGTTCAACTTGGGACTCTATGAAGATTCTATTTACAACTATGATATGTTGCTCGATGCGGGGTACCCGATCAATTCCTATGATGGCAGAGGTCTGAGCATGCTTCAACATGCGGCGGGTTTGGGCCATGTTGCCCTTGTGCAATATCTGATTGACCGAGGAGCCGACGTCAACCTTCCTGCGGGCGAAAAGAAGCGAGGACGCACAGCACTTCAGGCTGCAGCCGAACAGGGCAAGATTGACGTGGTTGAATGTTTGCTCGAAAACAGGGCCAATGTCATGGCCCCACCTGCCAAAGAGGGAGGGCTCACTGTCCTCCAAGCCGCAATCCACGGAATTCAGAAGTACGAAGATCAACCCCGACAGCATTGGCCAAATAGAGAAATGTATTCGGAAAAGAGAAGAAAGAAATATATAGAAATGTCCCAAGATCTCCTTGCGCTTGGGGCACCAGCCAGTGGCCACCTTCTTCACTCGCTACTCGATTTAACAGACGGCCTTGACCTCTTCAAGTCGGCTCTGGAGGCTGGTGCCAGTATAAATGAGAGTGCGAGCTTCTCAACACACGATCAGTCATATTTCCAATGTACGCCCTTGCAGGTGGCCGCTTCAATGCACCATTTGGAGTGGATCAAAATTCTCATCGACCATGGAGCCAATGTAAACGCCGAAGCCGGAGTGGAAAATGGCATCACTGCCCTCCAAGGAGCAGTCATGATGCAGGATATCTCCAGATTCTTCGAGGGTTCCATAACGGAGGCCGATGTCAACATACAGCTACAATGTGTCGAGCTACTCCTACAACATGGTGCAGACGTAAACGCTCCTCCCGGTGAGAAGTTCGGTCGCACTGCTCTTCAAGCTGCTTGTTGCCAAGACCCAACCAACCATAGGATTGTGCATCTGCTCTTACATAAAGGAGCAACAGTCAATGCTGAACCTGCAAGCGACGGCGGAATCACTGCTCTTCAAGGCGCTGTGATAATTGGCGACATGCCCCTCGTGAAGATCCTGCTCAAATGCGACGCTAATATCGACGCACCTGCAGCTCCGGAAAATGGCAGAACAGCCATAGAGGGAGCAGCAGAGCATGGCAGAATCGATATTTTGAAACTTCTTCTCAACAACTGTGCATTTCCAGTTAATACCTCTTTCCCCAAGGCTATTGAACTCGCCCAAGAGAATAATCATTGGGGCGTGGTGGACTTGTTGGAACAGCACCAACAAAACTTTGGCTGGGGTCTAGGCATGTTAGAAGATGCAATCGACTTCGGAACATGAACTTAGAACCGCGGCTTAATTTCATTCTAGTTGGATAATAGACAGCTTGAAGACTAACGTTCACTTAATCTTGTGAGGAGCTGTTACTTCGCTAGCTCATGTTGCTGTTTACACAAATTCTGAAGGTCCATGGTTCTCGCCCTAACTATCCACTTGTGCATAAAGTCGAAATTCATTGGCGTACAAATAAAATATACCAAGTCTCATCAATCCCTGGGCCACAATACTTGAAATATCTATTTGATGTGCCACATGGCTTTTCCAGTGACGTATCAAATGGGGATCCAAACGAGCATTACGCAATACACTTGGGTCTTTTTCTACGCATATAGATTGGTTCTGTACGCGGTCTTGAAGTGATCCTAGGCTATGATTCTAGTTTTACGTGAACACGTACGAAGTGATTTCATCGAGTTCCATCGTGGGCAGTGTCCAAGCGCATCTAACAGTGACATCTTCACACTGAGCACTCTTTAAGAAACTTGTACTTAAACCGAGAATTGAAAGTTTCTATCTCACAAAACTCCACAATCTTGATATTGACGCTGAACTTTGTCTGATGGCCCGTCCTGCACAGGCCGGCATTTCCGGTGCCCAGAACCGCTGGGACGGGCTTGACTGGGCCCACATTGTCCAGTCCAACATCATCCACAATGTGGTATGCCAAGCCCTGTGAAGATTTCTGAAAACTAGAGAGGGAGCCTAACTAAGAAGTAGGGCGCATTTCTTCCTTGGCATCGCTACCTCATGCGCATCCACGAGTATCTGCTCCAGTCGGAATGTGGGTAAGAGGGCGGCCAGCCTTACTAGAACGAAGTTCTCGATATGGCTGCCCTCAACAAATCCGTCGTCTTCGATCCCACCACCGGCTTTGGCGGCTTTGGCCGAGATTGCGTAACTGACGAGCCCTTTGTCAACCTGACTCTCCACCTGACTGCAGACTCTATGAATAGCAGCTACTGCTTATCCCGGTCTTTCAACTCTAGGGGATTCCAGTCCGGCGTGCAGGCCAACATTGACGAGTGCTTCAACATGGGAACCTACGACGAGGCCTTTGAGTGCTACCAAGTCAATCCCCCACACTGTCGGCCACTCTGCTGTCGGTGGCACCGCAAGTGGAAAATATGCTTCTGGAATTGCTCCGGACTCACGGCTGACACTTGGCAGATGCTTGACGTCGTGTGCAGCCCAGGCGAGCCCCTGTTCTTCCTCCACCACACCAACCTGGACCGTCTCTGGCGGGAGTGGCAGCAGGCCAGCCTGATGACCCGTCTCGCCGAGATTGGCGGCCGCAACATCCCCCTCACCAGCTACTTGGCCCAGAACGGCATGAGCTACCCCGGTGCATCTGTGCTCGGCTACGATGGAGACGACGGCAACGTCACCACCTTGAACCACAACCTTTGGATAGTCGGCAGTGTTCCCAACGCCACCATCGGCGAGGTTATGGATTTGGGCAGCGGCTTGGTCTGCGCTGAGTATTGTCTAAAGTCAGCTTCTGGCATGGACAATTATGATTCAATTTCATTGCAGCGTGGCTAGACACGGTATAGAAAGGTATAAAATCGGCGTGCATCTTTTTAATTAGACTTGAAAGCGCGGCATCATCATATTAAGCCTTGCTCACGGATATTGTAGAGGAATATTCAATCCGAATGACAGAATTTGGGAGCTACATGAGTTTAGACATGATAAAAAACAAGAGCATTACAAAATACCATTTCCTTCGATTATACCAATGTGATGGTGGTTACTTGCTCGGTTTCAAACAACTTCACTTTCCCGTCGTCTTCGCATGAGCCAAGTCCAAGTCTTTGGTAAACATCCGGCTCTGTCGGCGATTTCCCCAATATCATAAGCTCGTGCTCTTGGCGATTTTCCGTCATTGAGAAAGAGCCTAGCCTGAGAGCCCAGCATTCAGTAGCAGGATCAAACCTGCCCTGGACAGGTGCAGCATTTCGATCCCGGCTGTTGGCTTCTTCAGCGGTAGTATTTGCAGCCCCGCGTGCTACGTCGGACTGGTTCTGGTCCATCTTCCATGGGTTCCATCTACACGCCGTCCTTGCAGAGGAGCCATTTGGACCAGGGACCATGACCTCCTGAAGCATGGTGTCTGCAGAAGCTTCCAACTGAATACGACCCAGCCTAACGACGAGTTCACCGCCCTCTGTATCGATATACCTCAAATGGCCAGAGATTAGAGGCCCGCAAATGGTCAGTCTGCCGCTTTCAACGCGTCCCAGTGGGGCGTTTGGGCTGGCGTCAACTTCGACAGCCAAGACCTTGGCGCTCGCCTGGTAGGGATCCTTGCCGTTTCGAAAACAATAATAATCAATCTCTCCATCAACCGACGCCCACGAAAAGCTCGGTGCGATGAATGCGCAGTTTGGCAGTGTGCGTAGCGCGCCAGTTGTGCGCCACAGCAAATCCAGATCAATATTCTCAACCCACAAGCCTGCCGCGTACTTGAAATCCGTCTTTTGCTGCAGCACGCCCGCGACGGCAGAAATCGCCGGCAGTTTGTCCTCTGGCCGAGTCAAGAGCCGCTTGGAATAATTCTCAATGACCTTGTGCCAGAAATGCAGAGCCTGCCCAGGCTGAGTTATCTGGCTGATTGGCATGTGGCCAAACTCGCGGCGGTGGTTGAGCCTCGATGTACACTCACAGAGCACGGCTTCATGGCAGGTCCACTGCAATTCTTTATTTGAAACCGACAGAAATCGACTCGACAGTAGCTGTTCCTGCAGTGTCCATCCCCTCTGTGACAAGGGCTGTCGCAGCTGGCGTTGCTCAGCCTCCTCCTGCCACCTCCAATGGACACCTTCTTGCGGAATGGTTCTTGCAAATATGGCATACTGGTCTGCCCCAATGTTTATGACTTCGGCGAAAGTAGTTGTGCTTGCTTTGGCGGAACTTGGATCATTGCGGTAAAAAAGACGGAGGAACCCCTCATCAGCCGATTTGGATGAAGAAGCCGCAACGGTGAGGAGGGCGTTGGCATAGATGTCGCCCATTTTCGATGATTCCTTTTCCCAATCTTGGTGACAATCTTGGATGATGCATAATGCATCAATCCATAAATACCGAACGCCGAGTTGATGAGCTAGATTTACTGCATCACTATATGCCATGGTAAGTGTCGAGACATGGATACCGTCTTTCATCGTGTCGAGAGTGTCTAGCGTAGTCCTCATCGGGGTAGATTTTCCCCAGCAGTAGCTCAAGGCAATGTATTCGGGGTTTTCCATGGCCTCAGTCTCAACCAATCGTACAACTTGCTGGTACATGTCGCCTATGTCCAGCAAACGGCTTGGTAGCTTGTATCCATGGCGATGGCAAATCTGGTGGCCCTGACGGCAGATCATCAGACATGATCTGACAAAGGCTATGCTGTCTATACAGAGTTGATCTGTGCAAATATCCGGCAAGCGCCGAATTCCCTTCCACACCTTTTCACAATCTACGCCCACATTAGCGAC
Source organism: Calonectria henricotiae (assembly GCA_020623695.1). Classification (NCBI taxonomy): domain Eukaryota; kingdom Fungi; phylum Ascomycota; class Sordariomycetes; order Hypocreales; family Nectriaceae; genus Calonectria; species Calonectria henricotiae. Next base: position 266,264 of record JAHVYB010000009.1, on the reverse strand, counting down.
ACAAACTAGAGTTGGAGGGTGGCATACAAAGCGGTGCAAATAGTTGGACGTATACCCCAGATTCCCCAAGCTTGAACTGCAACTCAAAAGTACCGTTACCCATGGGGAACCTGAGGGATATTTTGTCGGCTTCGTTGCGAGCGTCCCATCCGAAATATGCCAGTGCTTTGAGGATTACGGAGCATAACTGGCATCCCGATGCGGCTGATTTGACGATGAGATGCGCGTCTCTTCGTATCGAGACAATTTGATCATTCGGGTCAACTCTAATTGCGCGTTTGTTGCTGGAGTCTATAGCAAGCGTCACATCCAGGTCGAAACAGCACTTGCAGTGCCCATCAGAGTCTTTAGCAAGGCCTCCATTGTCTCCCTTGGTGTCATCCATGTTATAACAGAGTTGATGGTAGCGTGGGATCGTGTATGGGATAAAAGATAAGCACCACGCCGTCGTGTGATTAGCGTCTTTTGTTACCCCGCAATCCACCCTCATGACGCCGCTGTCTCCACGTTTGACTAAAATCGAGGGAGTGAGTTGCATCAAGTACTGCTCGACGACAAATTTACAGCATCGTGACAACTATAAATACGTCTAATGATTTTGCAAGGTTGACAAGTAGATGTGCCACTCATTGAGCTACCAAGTTGACATTGGAGTCAGGGCCAATCACAATCCCCTCCCAGAGTCAACTCTACAGGGTAAGTGTTCGCGTCAATGCAAATACGATTAAAACTATCCACAGGTAAAATCAAAAAAGCTGTTAAGAGGCTTGGCTAAGCAAGCAACTTTCCTCCTACAACATCTCCCAAAAAGTGGAGCTATTAGTGCCCCCACCAACCCCCCACCAAAACACTAACGCCGAGAAACACTATTCCAATTTAGCTCCTAGCCCAATGGCCAGGATGCTCTCCGCCGGTCCCCAGGACCTAGCGCCCCCTCAAGACCCTTTCTAAATAAAGGAGGAAAGCTTTACACCAAGACTAATTAATTATACCATCGCACTAATTAGCTCCCTATTAGTCCAAGTTACCTTATTGCCTCCTTGCCCTTATGCCCTTACTAAATGTGCCTACCTGCAAATTTCCCCTGATTGCAATATAGGAGCTAGCCCCACTAAAAAACTTAATATACACCCTAGGTCACCCGCAGTAATAGCTATCCTATAGCTAGAAGCATAACCCCCTATAGAACCTACTAAACCTTATAAAAATAGTATTACTTTTTTGCCCCTTCTTAAGCTATATAAGGTCTAATAATAAGAAAAGGCAATACTAAAAGTAAAGAAATATATTATAACCTACCTAAAGAATACCTTTATAAAGATAGAAAAAATCCCCGAGCTTTACAAAGCTATAACCGCTATTCTCCTATTAATCCAAAATATCTTTAAATAAGAATATATTTATTAAAACCCTAGCAATTAAAAAGTCTATCCTATCAGCTCTCTTAGCACTGGATTCAAGAATAACAAAAACAGCCTTAAAAAGGCCAGGAAAGAAGACAACCCTCACCCTCCCCCCTAAACAGACACTGACACTAATAATAACCCGGACCTAAACCATAATAACTAATGCCCACGAAACTCCCTTGCATCCTCCCTTTTCATAGAACAATCCTACCCTGGAAATAACACTTCCCATAGCAATAATAATAAACCCTAGGCTCAAAATATCCCAGCAAAAAGCACTACAAAAGCTCATTCCATAAATTAAAGCAATAAAAAAACTACTACAAAACCCATAACTAATAAAGAGAGATACAAAAATAATAAGATCTTTATTTGGCTCCCCCCAGGAGATATACTATGCTCAGAGCATCCAACAAGTATCAGACTTAAAATTGCAAAAACTTACAGCTTCCAGAATAATAATTTTAGAACTATAAGTAAAACTCCAACTAGATTTGCAATTACCCCAGATATAAGCAAAATTAGATAGAAAATCTTCAATTATAATACTACTATCTACACTAACCTTAATATAATAGCTATTGAAGGATCTAATATATAGATAACTTATTATATTAAATATATCCCAAGAAGTATTAGAGGACTTAAACAAAACCACTTAATAATTAAACTTATTAAAAAAGAAATCCAATATAGGGCTGGCTATATACTTATAAGATTCATCGAAAGAAAACCCTAAGAACCAAATTCCTTTACCTTAACCTAGGCTATCTCCTTTAAATATAAGGTTAAACCCTTTAAACTTTTTAATATAAGTACTTAGGCAAGACCCTAGAGTAAAAACCTTAGAATTAATTAATACAATATTTGCCTTACTTAGCACCGCAGATAATTATATAATGCCCCCAAAATATATAATAAATGCAGCCAGCTTAAATATAAAGGGGATTATTCTTACCCCCTAATATGCCTAGCATGCCTTAAATTAACCTACCTAACTTATCCTAATTACGCCTTAAAACTAAAATAGGAATATAGCACCCTTATAAAACCTAATAAGGCAATAAGACTTAAGATTAGAATAGAAAATAAAAAGATATATAAACCTGAATCTAACCCTAACCCCAACCTTAACCTAGATTAGACAGAGGCTAAAGCAGGAAATAAAACGCCCAACATAGCTAAACGCGCCCCTAAAAACATAAGGGAAGAAAGACTTTAAACTCTAAGCACCTTTACCCTATAACTAAGAACCAGTAGCAAGGGAGTGCTTAAAATAATAGACTCCCTTATGCCTGATATCAAAGAAAAATATGAACCTGCCCTTATAGATACCTCTAACCGCCTAAAAAATAATATTCTAAAAACAAACCTAATTAGGCCATTGCTAAATAGGTTTAATAAACTCGAATTCTACCTATAAAGAAATAATAAAGAATAAGAAGAAGACTAGAGGCCCTGTAGCCAAAAAGCTTAACGAACTAAAAATCTTCTAATTAAATATACATAGGGCAGCAGAAGTATATAATAATGCCCTCTGCTTTAGAGATAAATCCGAAGTAGATATTATAATAATATAAGAGCTATAGATCCCTAAAGATAGGAAGATTAATAGATTTAAAATATATCCTAGATTTAACCTCTTTACCCTAGTATAAAGCTAGAATAGCAAAGAAATTAGACCAAAAGTCTATATATATATTAGAAAAGAAAAATAACTAAAGCTAATAGTATAATTAGAACTCCTCTTAAGAAACTATATTACTATTAATATAGGCAGATATTATATTTATAATATTTATAATAAACTAGGATAATAATATACTATTAATAAATTAGCCTTAATTATAGACCTTCCCCCTAATACTCTTATCCTAGGAGACTTTAATACTAAATATAAATAATAGTAACTAGGTATTAATATTAATACTATAAACAAAACCCTAGCTAACTAGGTAAATAAATATAAACTTTATATTTATAATAAATTAGGAGTAGGTATAAATAAATATAATAATATTATTAACCTTGCTATAGGCAATGTCTACCTAGCTAATACCGAAATCGCCCCCTAATATACCATAGGATTAGACTACTATACCCTTATAATAATTATCTCTAGAAACCCTCTAATAATCCCCCTTAAAATATAATATTATCTTAAACCTAAATAAAAAGAGAACTTCCTAAAAGATCTTAAAGAGCAAATAACCTTTTTACCTAATTATATTCTTAGTAATAATAAGATAGATATCTTTGCATAAGAACTCTTATTAGTAATAAATAGAGCACTGGCAAAGATAAGCAGTAAAAGATGCCTAGATAGAAGGTCTACTATATAGTAGAATGAGAAGTATAAGTAAATATATAATATATTCTAGAAATCTTTTGTGTATTAACCCTGCTCTGATAATATAAAAGAGAAAAGAAAAGTCTTTAAGAGAGCTATCCATAGGGCTAAAGTGGAAATATAGAGAAGAAGAATTAACTCCATAGACTCCCTAAACTCCTTCTATAAGATTGTAGGATGGTATAAATAAAGGTTATAATATAAATCTAGACTTATTAAGGATAATAAAACTAGAGAGATTATCTAGGACCCCCTTAGAAAAGCTAAATATCTTAGGAAAAAACTCTTGGAAAGAGAATTAGAGGCCAAAGACCTAAAGATACCCTTTAGCCTAATAGTCCTACTAAGATACCTTTCCTAGGATAATTATATCTCTATTAAAGAAACCAGATAATTGACTATATGCTTAGGAAATATAGCCCCAGGAGAAGATAGAATAATAGTTTATTTACTATATTTATACTAGGAAACCCTTAGGACCTATATTTAATACTTATACTAGAGCTATATACTACTAGGATACTACCTATAGGTCTTTAAGAGAGCAAATATAATAATGATCCTAAAACCTAATAAAAATGCTAGGATATATAAAGGCTGGTAACTAATCTTCCTTCTCCCTTGCTTAGGAAAAGGAATAGAAAGACTAATAGTAAGAAGGATAGTATAAATATATGTTATATATAAAGTTCTGCCTTTCTAATTAGCTAGAGCCTTATTAAAAAGGTTAGCAAAAGATATAGTGAAAGTGGTTATTTATAATATCTAAGCCTAACTTAATAAGAGAAAAGTAGCCACCCTTATTATAATAGATATAAAAGGAGCTTTTAATAGGGTCCTTCTAAATAGACTAGTATATAGAATGCTTAAATAAGGCTAGCTACTCTTGGTTATCCTATGGATTATCTTCCTAATCTCTAGGTATATAGTAAATATAAAATTCGAAGAAGAGGAAATAGGTTCGGAGGAAATCATTTATAGACTCCTATAAGGATCTCTATTATCCCTAATACTATTTCTTATATATATTAAACCTATCTATTACATTGGTTTACTAGAATTAAGATTTAGCTATACTAATAACTATGGTATTCTAATAATAGGAAAAGACTTAGATAAGTTCTTAGAAAAAGCATAGGAAATAGTAAATAAAACTATTAACTAGGGCAGAGAAAATAAGATAACCTTCTTGCTATATAAGACAAAGGTTATATATTTCTCTAGATAATAAAATAAGGACTTCCTACTAATTTATTATAAGAATAATAAGAAGATAGCAGATAAGATAATAAAATAATTAGGTATTTTCCTTAACTACAAACTTAGCTTTAAGCACTATATCCAGAAAAGAATAAATAAGGGAAAAAGAGTAGCTACCTATATTAAGGGAGTTAATAGAATTTATAGAGAAGCCCCCCCAATATTAATCTAACTAATAATCTAGTTAGTGGTTCTCCCCTGCCTGCTCTTTAGTAGCTATATTTAATAGCCAGGAAAGGAGAAACCTAGTAATATTATCTAAGGTAAGGAAACCTCTATTATACTTGGATTGGATAATATACTAAACAAACTATAGTGAGTTCTAAATATTATAATAAAAGGCTACCTCCCAGTATAATTAACAATATAAATTACTACTCTATAAAGAAAAACTAATACCCTATTAATTAAACTCTTACTTAAGATAAGCAAAAGAAGATATACCTTAAGACTAAGAGTCCTAGACCCTAATTACCTCCTTACCTAGAGATAGGCAGGCCCCCTTAAATAGGTTAGATATATAAACCAAAGATATAGACTAATCTACCTTAAGAATATTATTACTAGAGGTAGCAAGGTCCTAAGGCTATCCCTTATTATACTAAGATTTCCTAAACCTCTTATCTTAAACAATAAGAAAATAGTAGCCAAAGACTTTAAGATATAGTATAAAAATACCCCCCTAAATATAATAATTATCTTCTTAGATAGCTCCTAGTTCGGCAAAGGACTAGAGACTTACATAGGATATAGCTATATAATCTTTAAAAATAATAACTTAGTATATATAGGATATTGCCCCCTTGGAAAGGTAGAAGTCTTTAATGCAGAAGCCTATAGAGCATAAAAAGGACTAAAAATAGCATTTTTACTATACCCCTAAGACCCTATAATAATTTGCCTAGATAACATATTAGTTATAAGATACCTAAATAGTACTAGCCTGTCCTCTTTATATGAAGTTTTTATAAACTTTAGAAATAATAAACTAAAATATCCCTTAGATATAATAGTTAAATGGTTACCTAGCTATATAGATATAAATGGAAATAAATTGGCCAATTAGCTAGCTAGAAGAGGCGCAAAAGCCACCCTACCTAATAATAATTTAATATTATATAGCTATGCTAAAAGGCTTAATAAGCTCTATATAAAACTTAAAATTGAACTCTAGTAGAAAGTAATATAATTAGCTAGGTATAGACTACTAAAGCTCCCTTTTCTCCTAGGATAAACTAAGGAAATATAAGAGCTTAACTATAAAGAGCTATATTACCTAGTAATAGTAAGATCTAGGCATAAAGACTTTATAGCCTATTATAAGTAGCTAAAATATACAAATACCTAAATATCCTATAAATACAGCAAGAGGAAGTTACTAGCATATCCTTTCTATTGCAAGAAGATATATAAATATAAGTACAAAAACTGGTTTAGAAGGAAACCAGATATCAACTTAATAATAGGAAAGAAATAGGAGAGATTTACTCGCCTAACAGAAAAAGCAAAATTCTTTAAAAAAATTTCTATTATAAGGTAATTACATAAGGGCAAGGATGTTTAATGTCCTAGCCCCAAGGAACAACCCTTTACTTCTTTTTCCTATGTCCATAAGCATACTCTAAGTAGCTTTTATATATTCTATTTCCTATCGCCAATAGCATCTTTAAATAGCTATAGATAGGCGCCCTCTGTCCTTATAAAGGATTTTACCGGCATAAAACACTCAAAACAAAACAAACAAAAAAAATTAAAACTATCCAATGACTTAATAAACCAACAACGAAATAAAAGAAATAATCATACCACTTTAGTCCTGAAACTAAAGTTTACGTTGAAATTTAGATGTTTTAGTTCTTGTACTCCAAGTCGCGTTGTTCTCTTCCTCGCTTGGGATACACCAATTTCCAGAATGCTGCATCGCCGAATGGAAAAGTCGGAGGACAAGGCCAAAACTTTGACAAAAGATTCCGCACAGTCTTCATTCAAAAACAATGACATACCCGCTAAAAGATTCATATCCCGTCGTATACATATTTCCCTTTGATAACTCTCCAAACTATCCGCATTACTCCATTATGCTCCTAATCCTGTCGTTCCCCGCCGGTTCCTGCCCTCTTTTTGGGTTATCAAGGCGCTTCATACACTTCATGTGGAGGTTGATTGGCGGGCGACATTGGTGTAAGAGGCAGTGGGGTGAGAGTCGAGCCCTTGTCCATATCGCCGAGCAGATAGCTTGATGATTTGTGGATATTTATTGTGAGGTTTGCGCCGGGTTTCCGCTGGCTCTTTCTCCAGGCCAGGAAGCTTTTGACATCTCCCATATTTCGCCATATTATTAGTCCGATTATGAGAAGAACCACCGCAAATGTTGAGCTGGCTGCAATGCCGGCGGCTGCTCCAGCTGATAAACCGTTGTTTGGTAGGCTGACGTCAAAGTACAAGGTGTTGTTCCACTCCTTGTTCTCGGTGCCCATATAAGCGTACGCCGCAAAATAGAGCATCCGGTACTCCCCTTCCGGTTCCCTGAATGTGACATTTTCCAGGCTAACTGTCCATGAATAATACCTTCTGGACACGTTTACTGCATTTCGGTTAGTGATTGAGTTGCATGCAGAAGGACGGACTGTGCAGAGAGATGTCTACCTTCTAGGGGGTACAGCCTATCTGGCGCGAATTCACCGAGGTTCTGGCAAAGATAGAGATCGACGGTGCTATAATTTGTGTCCCATTGCACATCTACGATATCCCCAAGCTTGTAAGTCGGGTTGAGCTGATCCCAATTTTCGGCTGGCGCAGGGTTTATGAAATTGATATAGCATTGCACCCTCGCAACGGCGGAAACGATGAGGAGGAGAATCGCTAGATTATAGTCCATTAGGGATCGAAAAGGGCCACAAGTGACAATTGAGGCATTCTCCTTGCCGATTGAATTCCGGGTGAAAAATGGAGATGTCAATCTGCTAGTCCTTTGGATACGCGGATATGCAGCTTCTTATGTATACTCTTTGAAGGCCCACTGTGCTAGAGCATAAAGGCTTGGAGCCAATGGTGCGAGGCAATTCACACAAGGATGGACAGATTACGATCCACATGACCGGCTTCGCTGCCAATCATTCGGGCCATTGCGCGGAGGGCGCAAGCGCTACTACCGACTCCCTAGACGTCCTTTGGGTAAGGTGGCTCGTACCGCTTGGACTTGATGTTGCTGCCAATGCGACACAGCCAGGCTCATGGGTAGAGAGGGTGCTGACGGACGCAAATCTTAAGATTCAACTTGGAAACCGCCACGCCGCGCAATTTAGCGGAGGCTCGAGCAAAACACTGCCAAACTTGGCATTGGCAATCTGGCTGCCAGTCCAAAAGGATAGTGCCGCACCACTAATTCGCGAGGCGCAATGTGGGGCTTCGACCTCTTTCGCCCATGAGCTCACGTGCCTGTAGCTAGGTAGGCTAATTGCTCGGTAAAGTGGCGCAGTGTGCTGTGGTGGTGGGCGCTGAACCATTGACGAAAACTCAATCGGGTTGTGAAGCAAAAGATTGGAGGGAGGTGTGACGCTTGAATCAAGGAAGCTTGTAGCCGCACCCGTGTGCTGTCTTACATGTAAAAGGATACCGGTCGCAGATGAATCGCATAAAGGATCTATGTATGAGCTGTTGCGGCCAACTGTGCAATGAGCCTGATTGGGAGCAGCTGGTTTAAGAGCATGGCCATGCCCATAAAGAAACATTGTAGTTCTTTTTGACCAATGGCGATTTGCGCAAGGAACATATTGTTAAAGAAGGGGAAGAGCTTAGAATTTGAATCATAACGTACAATCCCTATTCTCTTGAATCCGAGCAAGTGACTGCACTCCAGACATGCATTTGCATTTAGTTTTACCTTTACAAAAATTGGGAAAAGCGCGGTAAAGTTCGGGCCAATAACTTTCATTTTAGCGTCTTGTCGTTTTGGGGAACTTTAATAGCAACCGTTGAATGCGGCGATGAGTTTTGGGATGTACCGCATGATGGGCTGCTGATTGTTGTAATCCAAGACCAATGGGAACTGGATTTATTGCAACAAAATTGTTGCTGTCGTAAGCACCTGGCGCAGTCTATTCCAAGATTGCCGCAAAAAAAGATTCAGACATGCCAATGAAGTCTGGGTGAGGCGATTGGTGATTCATTGGTCTCAGCTCAAAAGCAAATGGGTGGTGAGACAGGGTGTCTGTCCTAAGACTTTAAAATACTAATTGGTAGAATGGGCAACGCGTTTCGGTTTCAATTTGACTTGTTAATGGCGTCGCGAAATTTGTCAAAATTTACGTGCAGTGTCTGGCTGGGTGTTGGCAACGTATTTGGAGCTGTGATGCATTGACGAGGCTTGCGTCTAGGGCGAGCGACCGGCAGCGTGATGCGACTTGCAACACGCCAGCAAAAATCACTGCGGTTTGCCGCCGCTACGAAATGCTCCGAAAATTGCCCATTGTTTACCTTTCTGCCAAGTGCATCGCCTTGCGCCAAGTGAGTGCACACTTGTTCCGACAGAATAGAAGGTTCCTGGGCCAAGGGCGGTGCCGGCGTGTCATGATGTGATACACTAGCGACGGGAAAGTGAGGCGTGACAGGGTGAAAGGCTGTTATTTTATTGCTGGCGTGTTTGAGGTCTGGGGAGCTACGTGACGCAGTGGGTTTCTGGTGGGTTTCGGAAGATTGGATGAGATGGCTGCTGGGGGCGTCTCATGACATCAAAAAAAGCTTTTACGCTTTTACGCTAAGCTACATAAATTTCTAGCGCCACGGCTTCTGCGGCGTGCGCTCTTTTATTTTTTTCTAGGCCATTGGGGGAGATGTCGTGCATGGAGGCGGCTTGGCGGAGGATGAGTGCAGATAGGTAGGAACTTGGTCATGAAGTATAGAGATTGAAGAGTCAGTTTCGGGGGGCGTACTGTAATTGTCAATCTCTTTTATTACGTAGCATGTCAACCAGGGGGAGGGGATAAAAGCAGAAAGGAGAAGAAAAAAAGGAGAGACAAAAGATGTGAGGAATGGAATTCGTGCACTGGGTAATGTGAAACAGAGATTGTATGTGCACCATTCCTTGGGTGGAATTCAAACAATCCTGATCAAGCCAATGAAGGACCCGTTGAGGGGTCTCGATGTTAATTCTCGGTGCGATGGTTGGAGCAATGACTGGAGCAATGGCTGCAGAGCGGCATTGTGATCTTCGGGGTTTCTTCACTGATTTTGGATAAGCTCAGCCGATGGAAGCGATGATGACACCCGTTGGCGCTAGGGGCCCCATCCCCTGTAAATTTGGCCTAAGCCAGTGCCCGCCAGTCAGGGTGGAGGAGTAGTGCAGGGCACGGGGCAATGGACGCCACCGAGAACTATACCCGCGACCAGCGGGTGATGCGGATAAATGGGCATTGATGGGGAAATGCCGAGATTACTTTGCTGCTGGGGCCCTGCAGTGGTGGTTATTGGTAGCCAGATCCACGCTGGTCGCTGCTCGTGGGTGCACCTGGTGTTTGTTGCTTTCGGTAGGCTCCGAAAGCGATGCGGACAGTGTTTTGGGCTGCGGCGGGGGGGGGGGAGCAGCGCATCTTGGCAGTGGGGTGTGTGTACGTCGCCCCCTCGAAGGCAATGAGGAACAATGGGGAATCGAGAACGAGGCTGTATCCAGACGCGATGCAATGGTGAGGCTGGGTTTATTAATGGCAAGAGGGTGCAGGCTGCATCAGCATCAGCATCGGCATCAGCATCGGCATCAGCATCGGCATCGGCATCATGACACTGTGGGTGCTGCATGTAAGCGGGACGGAATCTGACACCCGGTTTCTGATGTGTGCAGTGTGGTCTTATAGGCCCGCGTATTGAATGACGACGGGAATACGCGGTTATCATCATTTTATCGCACCCCCGATACAAGATGCTGCATGAACGATTGGGCACACGGCGGGCACACGGCGGGCACACGGCGGGCGGCACATGGCGAGCACACGACCTGAATCTTGACCTTGGTAATCAACATGCAGTTCCACACACCCACCCAGCACTAATCCAGGGTGTATGCAGGTGTACAGGTGTGCAGGTGTGCAGGTGTGCAGGTGTGCAGATGTGCAGGCATGTCAAGGGGACAAGATCGACAAATAGCAGGGGCCAATGCTGGGCATGCAATGTCTCGTGTCTCTTGCCCAATGCTGCCATTTATATTAATACTGAGGCTTCTTTTCCCTCTTATTATGCCCAAGGAGTGTGTGCACATACATCCATACTACCTACCTATACATGTTGACTTGGCCAAGGCCAGCAGCACGTACAGAGGCCATCCACCAGCATCATCGCTGTTTACCACCACGGCCATCCGCTGTTACACGTAGCACCCACCACCCTTCCCTCCCTGAACTGGTTGTAACCACCAGGTGTCAGCCTCTGCTAAGAACAGCATCCTTTCCGGGGAGCTGCGGGGGGTGTCGCTGCTGCTACCTGTTCCATCATACCCTGATCCCCTTTTACAACCAGGCTTAAATGCTTATTTCTTCCTCTCCCTTTACTCGTACACTCACTCGCCCGCACCTCCGCGACCTGTCTCTGTACAAGCAGCCTCACCCACCATGAGGGCCTCCTCCGTCCTCGCCCTCGGCCTGGGCGCCGTACTCTCTGGCCTGTCGACGGCACATCCAGTCCGCGACACTCACCGGCCCGAGAATTGGCTGATCAACTTGTTCGTCGCACCCGAACCCCGCTATGCAACGACGCCCATTTGACTGACCCAACTTCGCTCCAATATAGTGGCGACTCGTACTCCAAGACGGGCTTCGAGCCCTCAGGCGATCAACCCTCGGCCGAGAATCCCATAGGCAACCCCGCCTTGCCTGGAAAGACGTCATCGGGTGGCCTCAACTGGCTCGGTTACATGATGACGGAATTCAACACGTCCTTCTCCAGCGACCCCAACTCGCAGACGCTCGCCTACAACTTTGGCCGACCCGGTGGCACCGTCAACGCCAAGCCCTTTGGCTCCAAGAATCCCGACTTCAACAAGCAGATGGACTGGTTCGAGGAGCACTACGTCAAGATTGACAAGTCCAAGCGCAGGTGGACCACGGAGAACTCGATTGCTAGCGTGTGGTACGGTGTCAACGATGTCAACGGCATCTTCGCCAAGCGTCTCGACGTCCACTACAACGTCGGTTCCGTTGTCACCGGCCTCATGAAGGACTACTTGGCTGGACTCGAGAGGCTCTACAGCTTTGGTCTCAGGAAATACATCATGGTTACCCTGCCACGTACGTTTCATGTTGCACAATTTCCCCTCCCTGCTCGCGCGGAGTAACGCTGACCAACTTTTAGCCCTCAGCATGCTGCCGCTAAAGCTCAAGTGGAAGGAAAACAAAATCACCGAACTCAATTCGTGCGTCCTCGCCTGGAACTACCTCCTCCGCGAAAAGGTCCAAGCATTCAGGGAAGCCCACGACGACGTCGTCGCCACAGTCATAGAGACCAAGGACATTTACTGGGACGCGCTCGCGAAGCCATCCGACTTTAACTCTCCCGACACTACTTGCGAGGACAAGACCGGCCAGACATGCGTAAGTTGACGCCCCGCCTGTGCAATACATTTGCGCCGAGAATTGACCCACGCTGACATATTGGCCCCAGCTCTGGTTCGACACGAGCCACCCCAACACGAGCATCATGCGACTTATCGCTGCTCGGGTGGCCGAGGTAATTGAGAAGGATGAGTACCGGTGCTACGGCGGCAAGTGCAAACAAGATGATCTTTGACCAAGGTTTAGATGGAGTTGAAACGGATTTTTTTTTTATCAGCATTTGAGGGAGGAATTTTCTTTTATGAGCGCATTCAAATTTTACTTGTGGGACAGCGACTGGCGTTTGTTTTCTACCGAACCCTCCGTTTCTCATAAACAGGGTATGTATTGAGGCCATGGATGGCTGAGAAATCAATAATTGGCCTGGAAATTTGAGACGGCCACATTTCAACATGAATAGCAAATGCGCTGTTATCAGTGACCAAGAACAAATGTAGATGTATCCAATTCATGCAATAGTAAGCTCAGAAAGCAACAAACGCCATGTAATTATCTGATTGTCATCTCTTTATTTGGCTAGGTGTGCAATCATACATGATATTCATAGGATAAAAAGAGATATGCGAACCCAAGTACCGCAGTACTCTCTGCAAGAGTAAGCGTCTCTACCCTTCAGCCAAACAGATAACTGAACACTGATATCTGCAAACCTTTGGTATATACCCTCGACTGAAAGAGAATTAAGAAGCAACCATCGTTTAATCTCGCCATGGGAATCATGTAGGACGACAGAAGCATCATGTAGCTTTGGACATTGATGTAGCAACCGGTCAAGCCAGGAGAGACATTCCTTAAAACTTTCATGAACATGAACGATTAGCCGTTTTAAGGATACAGGAACAACAAATTTCCCGTCAATGAATCTGTCCGGGCCCACAAAAAGGTCCAAGTCTGAGGTTTGACAGCTGCTTAGCCAACCGGTAAGCCTTGAAATCACAATTTTCATAAAATTCGGGCCATTGGTAAGGGTCAGGATCATGTATGATCAATGACTCAAGGGAACCCTTGAGGCTGAGAAAACATGGAAGATTACCTTCGTGACGCCCGAAAAATCGGGCGGGCGCCTGAAGCAAATCTTGAGTATATTTACTTGCGGCATCGCCTCGACTAGTCTCTTGACCTTGAGCAATACGGGTGTTTCGAGATAAGCATGGCACAAAGTGAGCTGGTTGATACCTGCCACAGATTCTTAAATGGACTTGTCAGTAATAGCCAAACCCAGCAGGTTCTGGTACCGTCTTGCTGCAGCCACCCGAGTGACTGGTCAAGTGACCGGTCAAGTAACGGAACTTTAAGATACATCACGGACTATCTATCAGCAGCTGGGGAAGATGGAATAATCTGCTATTCTTTTTTTTTTCTTTTTCTTTTTTTTTTTTTGCTGTCACAAACCTGAGAAAGAACAATACGGTGGAGGCTATGAATGACTATAATAGTGAAAATGACACTGAAATCCTGATGCAACCGTACTTCAATGTAGAATTTTCTGGGCCAAAGGTCGCAAAAAAGTGTTGCCTTGGCAATATGAGATGAATCTACAAGTGACTGCTCGTGCAGAAACCGAGAGATGATGAAAGTAGTCCCATTGGCCCTGAGATCAATGAAAGGGCCAAGGTGCCGAGCTTGCTCGCTTGAAGCCCGCCCGATTGCTTCCGCTAAAACAAGTCACTGCCAACATTGATTGCTTTGTGTCACCATCAAGTACCTGAACACTCAACATGCCGTCGGAAAAGAATATGCTCCGCCTCATTGATGTTGCATCGATGAGAGGGCTACTCGCGTGGAGTTTATTTGCCAAAAAGCGGTTGGCGTTGTTTGCCCAGATAACCCTCATTTCTCTGATTTTCTCAATCGCGAGAGGACGTCGTTCAGGATTTCCAAGGTTGTATTGCTCGCTTGCTTGGATTACTGGCAGAACCGGGCTGCTTTGGTAGAGAAATCGTGCACAGGATTAGTATGTCAACGTGGTACGGAGTACATGCGGCTGGCAATCCAAACTACCTACCAAGGTAATCAAGCGCCACGGGTTCATACTCGTTTCAACTCTCTTCATGTTTGCCAGGCATTCCTTCCTATTCTGTTGTTTGTACTGTCGCCACACTGACTGACAGATGTTTATTGAGACACGAAAAAAGTTTGATTGCTCATCTCATTGGCCAGTCATGCGTCCAGCTCGAATCAGCTGGCAACTGTTCCGACCTCGCATCGGAGCCAAGTTCCTCACTTCCTACTTCTTTTCTTCTCATCAACTTTCCGGGCGAGCTCTTTCGTCTCTCCGCACGTCGGCTGCTCTTCACAATGTCTCAGCCCATTCCTACTTCTCCAGGAACAGCCGGGCCACCATGCTCTGTTTCTGAGGAACCGGCAAAGCCCAGAAAGCCGACTCTTGTCACGCCTTGTATCGTGATGCTTGGCGGCGTGGATGGCGCCATCTTCGGCGGCAAAGCCTTGGATGAAGACCTCTCCGACGTGTCCACAGAACTCGTCCTCTCTACAGCCCTCGATGCGGAGGGTTGGATGGGTTTCTCCATGACGCTTCCCCTCGGCAACTCAAATGAGGATGACGGATTCGGTATTTCCCACAAAGGTACGTGGGAATCTCAAATCGCCTGTTTCTTTGTACTGACAAGTCATTTTCAGTTGACTATCGAGGCACCGCACATACCGTTCCATCGTCCGGCTACCTGCTTCGTGTCAAGTTCCCTCGAGGGAAGTTTAGCACTGTCTTCGGGAATCTTGATGGCCCTCAGCGGACTAGGCTCTCTCCCAACATCGGAGACAAAGATGCAATGACGCTGGTGGAGGTCCATCTCCACGACGGTGCACGAGTTGATGTGGAACACTTTGGAATACCCTTCGAAAATCGTGGCCACGCAGCACAGGACTGGACCATGCGTCCCGAATCAGCCGTCGTCGCTGGCGACTATACACTCTTCGGCATCATCGACCAAAGAGTCCTCACCTTTGTCGTAAAGGGAAGCCATTTAATCTTCCAACGCAAATGGGCCGAGGTCAACCTGCCCGAGCCGTTTTCCTACCCGTATGGCACCAGCCATTCTTGGAACTTGGACAAGCATCTCAAGGCCCTTTGCCAGAACAGAGGCGCTCAATTCAAACCCGCTTGGAGTTTCCATGATGATAACTCCCATCTAGCAGCCCTGACCCAGGCACAGATTCAGGATATTATGTGGATCCATCAAGTCGCAGTCGACATTGGCAAGCTCGAGTTTCCCGCTTACTTTGTCGAGAAGCCTCGCACCGACGGAGTGAGCGGTCCCCTGAAGTTCTTCATCATCATCACAGGCACAGCGGTAATTCGAAACCAGTACGAGAGCGCCTGGCGACGTCTCGCCAAAAAATGTCCTCTGAAGGTTAGGGTGCATGACAAGTCCAAGAAGCCGCAGGAATGGAGTTCTATGACGCTTGAGCATCCCAACAGCATCGACGTCCTCTCCCATCATATCGCCAACGATGATGACCTGGTCCTGCTGGGTCGAAGACCGGCTTCTGCCAGCACTCCTTTGCAGTTTGAGAATAGGAAAGCTGCGAGCGACGCACTGCAAGAGGGAAAGTGTTGGGAGCGTGTCTCTCTTGAGTTCGACACTCAGTTGCAAGAATACAAACGCAAGGTTGATGCGGTCGTCCAATTCCACCCTGACGCCAAGCCCACAAACCCTATCGCGCTCCAAGGCGTTCATGCTGAGGAGATCAATCGGCGAATGGCTCTGCATCGAGACCTCTTGCGTGGCCAGGGCTTCTACACGACTATTCGCCGCCATTTTGGATCACCAGAGGATGCCACGAAACAGCCGACTCTCGACGAACCCCTCAACATCCTCCCTTCCACCAACGTGCTGCATAATCCCAACAAGCCTCGGGACGAAGATTGGATCAGCGCCCTCATGGAGGAGGCCCTACCTGACGATCGAATTCGCTTTCGTAAACACCTGACTCATGCAACACTTGGCCTCATCGTCATCACCGCCGTGAGTAACACTTTAATCCCGAATGGACCCTTAACTGACAACCAACAGGGACCCGGCTTCGGCAAGACTACTGCCGCTGCAGTCGTAACCGTCGCTATGCGAGAATCTCAAGGACATATTCTCGCCAGTGCCCCAACGCACGTCGCTGCGGACAACTTTGCCGCTCGCATTGATACGGTAGCGACGCGCGTCACTGAGCGATACAACAAGGGAAGAGAAGAGCGGCGCCGTCACATGCTTGTTGTCCGTGCTTACAACCAAGAGAATGAATTCAACGCATTCAAGACACTCCTCCGAAGCCCTGATCTCAAGGATGATGCAGCACCTCGCTCAATTTGGGGAGCCCCCTTGAAATGGAAGCTCCATCTTTCCCTCGCCTTCTGGGCCCTGGTTGTCCTGGGATCTCCAGGCCTCCGCAGTCTCCGTGACGATGATAGAGAAGAGCTTCACCAGTTGCGCCAGGAAGCTGCCAACGGTGGGGTCTTGAATCCGCTCTACAAGCTCATTTCTGGGGAAGTGGACTGGGTAGAGTACGAGAACAGTGACAAACTGGTGTCAAAGGATCATATCATCGACCTATTCCACAGCATCATTGACTGCGCAGACATCATATGCACCCTCCCATCCCTGGCAGAGACGCAGACAAAGTTGAAGGAATTCAAGAATCAGAAGGCCAAGGGAATCGCGGTTGATGAGGCCGCAAACATGAATCGACCGGACTTGTACTCTGTCTGGGGAAATACACTTCTGCCATGTCTCCTTGCTGGCGATGATAAACAACTCGCACCAGTGGTCACCACCCTGAAGGATAAGGACATGTTTGACAACGCCATCAACAGATGTGGCCCGGATGGTCGAATCTCACCTCTTGAGTCCATCAAGGCGTCCGGCTGGCCCATTTATCGACTGAGGGTCCAGCTTCGAATGGCAGAGGGGCAGTTTGAACTCTGCAAGAATGTTGTCTACAGAGATGTCCCTTCCAAGTATGGCGAAGGCTGTAACCTTGACCTCCCCGCCCACACCATTGGCCGCCTTTTTGAGTCGTACATCAAGACCAGGTTCCCCGACGTGACCTCACCGCCCTCTGGTACCGCGCAACCTCTATTTGTACACTGTGAAGGGAGTAGGACGATTATCGACCGAGTCACAAAGTCCAAGTTCAACCGCCATCAGATTAAGATCGCCCTGGATTTCCTGCAACATTTTGTTCAATCGAGCAAGCTTTCGCCGTCCGAAATTCTCATCATCAGCCCGTACGCGGCCATGGTCAAAAGGATTGACAGACAACTCCGACTCCGAGAGTACGATGGCTTGAAGGGAATGCGGCCAGCCTCTACTGTCGATCCTATTCAGGGACAAGAAGCAAACATGGTTGTCGTGATTACTGGAACAACCGACAAATGTGGACCGGGCTTTACCTCGGACGAACGAAGACTCAATGTCATGCTTAGCCGCCACAAGAGTGCACTGGTCATATTTGGTGACAAGAACACCGTCGGGATTATCCAGAAGAAAGGGGACGGAAAGTTTGTGATCAAGGGAGACAGCAAAAGCTTCCCCGTCGTGTCTCCCGAGGGTGAAAGATTGTATGTCAGAGCGACGATGCTACGAGAGGTGCACCTGATGTTGGCCAACAATGGCCGCATGACAACAATCAAAGCAGAATGCGAGGAAGGGCAAAATGGGAAAGGTGAAACCAAGGAGGCGGTAGGCAAGGAATCTAGGGAGGAAGCAGATGCAGGACCCAAGCACAGAGTGAGAGCCAAGGACAAAGGAAAAGGGAAGAAGAGCAACATTGTTGGGTAATGAGGTATCGGTAACGTAATATCTATGACCATCATCGTCTCAATCATGAGTCTGTAGATACGAAATGAACATTAAATGATACCAATTTTCATCACAAGCATCAAAGCCACGAATTTTCGTCGGGATGCATCAGGCGGAGGCAAGAAATTCCGAAGTAAACAAAGACCTAGTAACCCGGGCTGATGAACTTTACCATACTTACACTGCGCCTGAGGAAAGGATGGTTGCGAGTCATTACTAGTGTCGGGCTGGCGCATCAGATTATGAAGATCCATGTTTGCACACACACGTGCATATACTCATGAATGGGCATCGCATCCATCCATAACCTCCCTTTCCTTTGTAGTATCAATCAGTAGCTTTGACGACGTAAACAAAAGCCAGCCGTCCTTGGTGCAGGATTTTGGGTGGCGTCTTGTCGTCGGTAACGGGACCGCAGTGGACGGTCGGTAGCACAAACGGCCACGTTTACATCAGTCGCCTCTCCAACCACCCGTGCCGGGTCCGTATCGTACCATATGGGGTCATCCCGGTAATACAGGGAGCAATATACACAGTGCTTGTACTTCATTTCTGAGGTAGGCAATGGCCATCCTTTAATCCCACTCTTGTCCTTGGGCTCAGACAGCACCCAAGTAGGAGGCCATCGGACTTGGCCAACTCATTTGTCTACGTAAGAAATCGACCAAACGAGGATGCTGCAAACGTGAGATGAGAGTAGAACTGGACGATATGAATTGAATGAAAGAACTTATTACTGCATGCGTCCAAGACGCATCTCTAGGTGCCAAACTACCAACCGAATAGCCATCCTTGGGCTCGTTCCCTCGCAGAAAAAGAAACCCGAACTTAAACCTCACCTTCTGCCCCAATATTCGACGTCCATTGCCCAACAGGCCTGCGAGGGCGATTTTCTTTACCTGTACAAGAGCTTGCCAGAACATCATTGGGAATGATCCTTTGCCTGGGACCCTCCTTCTTGGCCCGGATAAGAGTGGCTCTGTCAACTCTAATGATGTCGAAATTGAACTCGCCCCCAGCCGTCAAGTCTTCGAGACGGTTTGCAATCTTGGCCATGAAAAACTTGTGCCTGCAAAGAGGGTAAAGACGTCGAACATGCTGCAGCTCGTTGTTGTTAGAATCTCTCCAAATGATCTCTTCACTGCTTTCACTACCGCCCTCGTTCAGCTCTCGAGAACGCCGAAAATTGTAAACAATGTAGACAGTGCCAGTGGGGTAGCCATTGGGATTAAGTTTGACAACGACGCCATAGCCAGTACTCTTGAAATTACCCTGCGAGAGGATATTGCCACCGCTATCCTTTGCCTCGATCCAATCGGATCCAGTGCATGCCATCAACTCACCGATCTGGAACACACAAAAGGGATCGGTGTTGAAAAAGTTGGCACTGGTTGCACTTTGAACCATTACACTGGAAGAGCCCATATCTTGGCTCGAGATGCGATTTCCTACTCCACCCATGCGGGATGGCTGAAGGGCTGGTGCAGATGGATTGTGGTTGAAGTTGATACCCAGGACGACGTCGTCCAGGAGCTGGCCGTCGTTTGGGTTGCTCATCGTATCATCGGCAATGTCGGAGTTGAGTACGTGGGGCCTTGTCGCAATTGCATAGCCAGTCATAGTGCCGCCAAATTTGCTTTCGCCGAGCAAAAGGTCCGGAGTGTTGTACGTCATGAACTTGTAGAGATTGCGTGCAAGCGCGCAGGCATCTCTGCACGGCGTAGACTGGACAAGGTCAAGAAAGACCTTGCGGGACATGGCATATGTTCTTCTTCGTGTATGACGATCAAGCCATTTTATACCAAAGTCGAGCCATTTCTCAAGCAGCTCTGTTTCGCCAGGAAATTGCTTCTGGAGATGGTCTTCGAAGCCGTCGGGGTCGGCTCTTTCCCGGGCCGTGTATTCACCAGACTGAAAAAAGGCGAAGAACTTGTGCTCGAGAGGTGTGAAGCGTTGGATCAGTTCCTTGTCGGTGAGATGGGCGGGAAAATCCGACTGGAGACACAATAGTTAGATTTGCGTAGGCTTAGGGGGCAAGGAAGTCAAAGAGTATCGTACTGGAAGGGCCGTTCCAGGCGGTTTCGTGCAAGGTCGAATAGACAAAGAGGATAGTTTGTTGGAAAGTTGCTGGGAGGGATTCTTGACAGATGGGGTGAAGGAAGGGGGGTTGTTTGAAGGTTGCCAGGCCCCTGTAGGTATTTTAGGGGAAAGTGGTAAGCCTGATGAGGTTGCCTTTCCAGAGGATGGCTTGGACGATGAGGCTGCCATTCTCCGGGACGACATGGCCGATGAGAGGAGATGGTGTTCAAAGGAGACAAAGGATTGGCCGAGGTGATGGAGGTGATGGAGCTTTCCAAGTTGATATTTTCAGACAAGATGAAGGGAGAGAGGACTTTTGGGGCCCATGGTGAACAGAGAGAAAGGCCAAGCAAGTCTCTTGTGAATCGCAGAAGGGTCGCGTGAGCAACCGCGTGACACAGCGTGGCTCGGCTCTGAAATCTCCGGGTGCTGAGTGGCTCCAGGTTGTAGGTGCACGAGCGGCGGGTTTATATACAACTCAGAGCAGAGTCACAAGGGCAGGCCTCGGAGAAGACAAAACTCTGCTGGAAAGCCCAACAGTGACCCCCGCAAAGCGAAACGCCCCTAGAAGTGTGGAGGTGAATCGGAGGCATACTAGAAGGCTCTGTGGGGACAGTGTTGTTTGCTTGTTCGCGGGAAGCTTTTCGGTGACAGAGAGGGACACGTGCATAAAAAGGCAGGCAACTAATGCCCCTCGCGTCACCTGGGCAAAGTTTGAAGCAGTCAATGGCCCCCTGAAAAGGCCTCTCTGTAGTGCGTACACTACAGCGCAACGGCGCGGCTGCTCTGTTTTCATCAAGAGGGGCGTAATTCATTGCAGACAATCCTCAGTCTCGCTTAATCTGTTTGCTGACGACTCCCGCCCAGGAGCCTCGCCTACTTTAAGCGATAATCTCATAAGCTTGTGCAGGGAAATCTTTAACTGACAAGGCCAATGAATGCGTTCACCGGTTTCATACGGCAATCGGATTCCGAGCCTCTTGGCATCACTGCAGTCTCACGAGGTTGTTGTTTACCACTTACTTGTTGGACGGATTGGCCATGTCTTGCTGTCAGTTTATTGCGCAACAATTTTAGAGCAAGCGGCTGCGCATAACTATCTGGAGGCATTGTGTGTCT
Organism: Calonectria henricotiae; assembly: GCA_020623695.1. Lineage (NCBI taxonomy): Eukaryota > Fungi > Ascomycota > Sordariomycetes > Hypocreales > Nectriaceae > Calonectria > Calonectria henricotiae. Next base: position 244,639 of record JAHVYB010000009.1, on the reverse strand, counting down.
ACACTCGACCTCTGCGGCGGTAATGTCATATAATATACAGCGGTGCGCCCATGAAGCGCCAAAACAGCGCCAAGATGCCGTCGTACGTAACCATGATCCCAAATTGGGGCGGTTAACCATACGTCGGGGTATGGAACAACACACTTTTATTTATTTGTAAAAAAATCAACCGTGGGCTCAACCAGGCAGTAGACCTAGGAACACCTTTATAGTACAACCATTTTTTCCGTGGCATTGCAAATGTAGCCCCGTGCTATACAACTAACTTTACTCTTCTAGGCAGAATAACCTTAAGATGTCCTCATAAAAGCTTGGATAGAAAACTCAGTAATTAAACCCAATACTAAAGCCGGCTTCCCAGACAAAGATGCATTCTATTGCATACAAGAATCAACAGTTTTTTGCTGGACACTCTGGGCCATGAAGAGAATAAAATACCACTGACGCCCACGCTGTGCCTGGCCGTGCTAACCGCAAAGCTACGAGCCTTGCATCAGCCTATACTACCTACCCCCCTACGCCTCCGGCGGCCTAACCACGCCACCACACCCCCGTGACTTAGAACGTGATCCGTGGTGTTGGCGACGAAAGAAGTAAGCGGTAACAGTGGCAAAGGAAGGGTATCTTCGAGAGTAGAGAGCCCCCCCCCCGAGGGCTGCCGGAGGGCTGCCGGAGGCGTTGGGGGGTGGATGGTGTAGGCTGGTGTAAGGCTCGCAGCTTTGCGGTTAGCACGGCCAGGCACAGCGTGGGCGTCAGTGGTATTTTACTCCTGGTGGCCTTCTCGGTGGTATCATCGCTGCTCTCAGTGTACTGCACTGTTGTTTTACACACATAACAACAAGGCAAGCTCCTTCGATCCCGCACCCGCCTTTTTGGAAGCGAGATCTGGAAATCCAGGAGCCGGGAATGGGTAGGCGGTCGGGGGGCGTCGAACAGGTACGGAAGCCATTGTTGGAGTGTGAGATGAAAGGTTGGCCGGACTAGAAAAGGTACTAGTCTTGGAACAAGGGTCAGTGAGGTGCACAAAGGGACATTGGCAGTTCTTACCCCGACTGGAGTACCTATCCAGCAGGCACCACGATGCACCGATGCTCCGGAACAGCCCAAGAACGGTGTGGGATTGACCACAAAATAAACAACCTCTGAAGAGCAATGTTATCAAGCCGAACTTGGGAGTCTTTTGCAATCGGGCAACAGAGGGCCGAAAGAGGGTAATCGGGCGACGGACTCCAAAAGAGTCCGATGAAGGATGAGAATGAAGTTGGTGTCGCAAGTACTTGCAACAGGCAGAAGCCTGGGATGAGATTAGCGAAGAATGGACAGTAGCGGTAGAGAATCATACAGCAAGAATACGTCCGTTGGATGAATGGAAGAAGTGAAAGAGCAGAGAGGGGAGAGGCATAAGAAGCAGAAAACGATGCCCTGCTGGAGGTTTACTGTTTGCTTCTTGTTGTGGCGTTTGCAACTGTGGCTTTGCATTTAGAACCAAACGGAATTATTTCGAACGGATAATTCTAGTTTTGTGCATTTCAAGTCTTGATTGTCATAAACGAGCACTCAAGAGATGGCACACCAGCGCATATCGACAGAAAAGACAACAAGTCACTGGGATAACGAATGCGCACTCTCCGACCTGTACTTTAAAGTGTGCAGTACTATATTCTGTTCTTGGTTTATTCATTTTCTTGGTTTATTCATTAGAATTTTTGGGATTTGAATAACAATCAGCGCCAGCTGCCAAGGATTTGCACCTCGGGACCAGAGAGTTCTGCCCCCAGATCACCAATGTTACTAATGCCCATTCCCGCCCCAATGGGGGCTGTCTACCCAACAAATTTGAACACTATATTGAAATCATTGTTTTACAAACTTGGCTAGAATGGCTTTTACATAGACTGCAACATTATTTTTCACATGATGCCAATAATAGTGTCTGGAATCACCATGATTACAGGCGGCAGTGAGAGAGATTAGAAAAGAACGCGAATTTGGCATTAGCTGTGACTACTCCGTTATAACCCCCATCCCATCGACGAATATTATGATGATGATGCTGCTTCGTCCCAGTTCATCTCAGTTCGTCTCTCTCCGTCGAGCCGCTCCACGCAAATCTCCTCCCGTGGGTATACATGATGATCTACGGCCTCACTTGGCTGAAGTAGTCACACCACGCGCTGGAAATGACCTCAGCGCAAGAATGGGCGATTTGTCGACGACTGTCCCAGTTCATACTGCGTGCTGCCTCACGAGCAGTTTGTTTACCGGATTCGGCGTACTGCACAGAGGTCTTGCACAAATAGCAACAATGCAATAGCCCTACCTCGGTCCAGCTGATTTGCCGGAATGCTCGTCCGACGTGAGTCTGGCAGCGCCGCAGAGGGGTTTGTATGATGTCCTGTGCCGAATCTCTCTTCGAGGGGGCGATGTTTTTAACCGCTTTCTTTGCAATGTTTTCCCTCAGATGTTGAACGGACTTTCCATCGGGCGTCATTCCTTTCTCAATTGGAATTAACTTTCTCTCGACACGGTCGCTCCAGGCGGTTTTGGCGATGTCGCCGACCAAATTATCCCTAGCCATCTGTCGGTCCTCATATAGCTCACCCCACCAGTACAATTGCTCCTTTGTACTTCCAATGTGGACGTGTCTATGAACCTTTCTCCCATGTGTTGACCAGCCAGAGCAAACGAAAACGACGAATGGAACAATTGGTGACTGGCTCGTCGTCTCTCCGCTCATAAGTCTCATATTTTGGCTCGGCGGGTCGTGCCCCTTCATTAAAGGGAGGACCTTTTGCTCTAAAAGAGTAAAGAAGTTAGAATTGTTTAGATCGCCGTGTGCAATTACTTACCCATGACAGCCTCTACTCGGTCATTTCTTCCTCTGGCCCGGCTAAAGCACTCGTGGACCTCTCTGGTGTTCAGTATGCACCAAAGCTTTAGCTCTCTGAGAGAAACGTTGGGCAAGGTGTCTTCTTGCGAAATCTCGACTTTACCATAGTGGTCATCGAGCATTCTCTTCATCACCCTGAGTAGTACATTGGCCAATCCGATTGTTTCTCCAAGCGTCACTCGCAGACTATCCCACGTGACGCCCGGGTAGCTGTCTGGATCGACGAGGCATCTGAGCTTAGGGCGATCTCGTAGAGTGTTATCAATCCAATCTGAAAAGGGTAGACAGACCTTCCAGATCAGATGATGGGCGAGGCGGAGGAAGCAGTGGGGGCTGTACGGGAGTGATTCTTCGTCGACCAGGCAATTCTAGCACCCGGAATTCTTGAAGGCATTTACTTCACGTGAAACGTGGGTGGCCAGATCTATCACCATGAGGATCATTTTTGTGACCCCCTTAGATGCTGCTATATCGCTTTTGACGTCGAGATCTGGGAAATTGGGTGTCGGAAAGGGGTGACTAGTTGGGGGCTGGATCACAGGTAATGGAGCCATCGTGGAGGAATCTGGCTCTGCGAGAAATGAAAGATGTTGGGAATCAGCGTTAGCAGGATGAAGAGAGGGCCATCGGCGGTTCTTACCTGGACTGGAATGGGAGACTCCTAGTTAGTCCCCCGAGAGGGCGATATTGAACCAAATCGGACGATTTCAACAACAAGAATAGGCCTGGGATAGCTTTAACGACTAATGGAAATTATAAAACAAGTGGGAAAGAGTTTTTAATGCAAGAAGAGGCTCAGTTGGGAAAGCCTGGGGAAGTGGGAGTCAGATAAAGGGGGACAGAAGGGGTAGAAGGGTACCGCAAGGTGGTTGTTCACCTTTTGTTTGTTGTGGCGTTGGTAAATGTGGCCTTGTGCCGGAACCAAACAGAATCACTTTGAATTGCAAAGTTTGTACTATTGTATAATCTGGTGCTTGTATTCTTATTCTATTTTTACTCATGTTTGCACTGGGCGTGCGTGTCATAGAGCACCGGGAAAAGCACAAATCAATAAAGCAGAGGACAAGAGAAAAGTACTAATAAATATACTCGATACAAGCCGTGAAATATATTACATTCTCATATTATACATATTATTTTATTGCTATTTTCTTTGTAAGCTTTAAAGTTAAGCACTTTAGCTTCAATAATAATTAGCTCCTTAAAATATAACTCTACCTTTTCTAAAGTTTTTTATAATTACTCTTCTTAGATTTATTTATTTATTTATTTAAATTTCCCTCTTCCTAGGAGCATTCCTCTAAGGGACAAGCGAAAATTCATCCCGCACTCTTGCGCCAAGCGCATGGTGTGATTATGCCTCAGCCGAATGGACAAATAGAGCAGAGTAGTTTATCGCAATTGGTGTTAATGTCGCGCTCGGGGCCGCGCCCTGCAATCACGGACAGTACTTTGCCTACGTCGGTAGTTATTTGCCCATTCATGGTAGTCGAAACAACCGCTGGGCTGCGCCGTGACCAAAAGACAAGGGCAAAAAATACTTTGTGATTTAATTTAATTTACTACTATTTATTTATTCAATGGAAGTGCTTCATTCTTGACTGAGTTAATTGATCCCAAAGTACCCGACACATTTTGTTTGTTTCCAGTAAATTACCGCTTGATGATTGTGGTTCAACCCCACATGTATGGTGGCACATTACCCGTTGGCGTTGTGGGGCTTGACTGCCCGCCAACCTTTTCGACTTTTGGCTCAAACTATTGTGCCACCATACACATGCGTAAAATGAAGCACAATGTCGTCTACGTCGTCTCCGATCGATTATACAACACAATTCAAGATTCTAGCAAGAAAAGAATGTTTTACAATTCCGTGTTGATCCATCTACATCCTAAATAATTGCAACACCCCAAGCTTCCCTAAAAATGCTACTAATCGCAAGACACAGTTACTTTCAGCAGGCTCGTCTCCTTCTTGAAGCCGTCGCCAGCAGACTTTCCTCGTTTAACCACGCCCGGGGCGACGACAAATCGCACCTCTGCGTCCTTTCGCGGAACCTTGTCGCCCTTTTCCAGCTCCATCGTGGCGGGGTCAAACGCGTTCTTGGCCGAGTGGTCCCAGTCAAACACCCACACGACCCGCGCCACCTGCCGGCTGATCTCCTGGTCCAGCACCAGCGCCTTGTCCAGTATCATGTGCAGCTGCTCCTCAAAGCCCCGGTTGTCGGGCTTTGACCAGTGAATGATGGTGTCCTTGATGGCGCCCACGGAGTCTGTCTTGAAACCCTCCAGGGCTGCGAGCGCCTCGGGGTCCTTTTCGGCATCTGCAACGTCCAAGATTAACCCAGTTGTTGTGGCACTCCACATCTGGAACTTCCGTTCCGCCTCAGGATCTGGTCTGTCCTTTCCGGCCGGGGTATTCTGGTTCTCTGGGGAGTACAAGGTTAGTGTTGGAATCGCCGTCGAGGTCTGATGGGTCCACTCACTCGGCGCCAGCAATCGCCTTAAATGCCAAACCCGATTGGAATTCTTGTCGCTCATCCATCGAAACATGTCAAAGACTTCGCGGACAAGCACCTCCCACAGGAAGGCCTGAATAACCTTGTGGCACTTGTCCGGCTGCTTCAGGTAGTGCTGGTAGCATGTCTTGTCAGGTGTCGTGTTTTCCAGGCAGCTCTGGTATTTTCTGCGGAGGTATTTCTCAAAAGAGTCTTGTTCCGCATTGGCTGATTCCGGGCGCCCAGTGCTCTTGGAACTGGAGTAAGGATGGTAGGTGGTGTCTGGGCTGAGGCTTCCGAGGAGCTCAAGCCACCCTCTGCGCTCCTTGATGAGCGCTTCCTGTGGGTTGCCATCGAAGTACTGGATGGAAAAATCTCTGATGGAGTATCTCAATTGCAGAATAAGCTCGACCAGGTATTCGTCAGTCAGTTTGTAGAAGCCTTGGCCGGTGTTTCGGAGCTTGTCAATCTCGACGGCCGCTTTCTTCCACGACTTTCGAAACTGCTCCTTCTCGGCAACGTCTTGTGACTGCTGCCTCTGGAGGCTTTCTAGCTTGTCACTCATTTCTTTGAGCTTTCGTTCTGCCTCCATGCGAGCCTGGATTTCTTCATTTAGATCTGCCTTGGCTTGCACTAGCTGGGCTTCCGACCCTGCCTCGACAGGTTTAGACTGGGCGTCAGAGGAACGCCGTGGGGCGGGATCGGGGCCGGGAGCAGCCGCGGCATCGACCATGTCAGTGTCTCCCATCTTAATATTGATCTTGACCTTTTAGTTGAAGCTTTTGAGCGAAGTGTCTATGTGAGATGTTGGAATGTCGGCCAAGTAGCGTACAAAAACTGAATCAAAGAGGAAATGTAATTTATGATAGACTTGGCGCAGATCTGCATTAATAACATCACAATACAGACACATTATGGTGAATCGATGATGGAGCAGGAAATATGTGGCAAAAAGAGACTTGAAATCGCACGAAAGCGCCTCTTGGTTGCCCTGCCCAGGTGCATCTGGAAAAAGTTGGCCATGACCCAACAAGCCAACAACACGTAGACTGCTTCTCGTCAAAGCTGACACCGGATACACATTTCCGCGTCCTGCCACCCATGGATTTTTGTTGCATGAATATGGATAGACGTCTACTGACGAAATATCCAGCTGGTGTTGCTGAGCCTGGTTGGCTGTCGCGTGTTTTGATTCGCTGCGCGTCCACCACGTCATGTGCGTCATGCGGGCTGTGCATTATGCGCATCTCGTCCATGGCAGAGCAAGACGGTTTCGGGATGCTTGCTCTGCTTTATTCTGCCTTGGCTCGCCACTTTTTTTTGGTTTTTTTTGTTCTAGAAGACGTGCCGAAACTCCGACTTGCGATTTACGGTCTTGTTGTGAAGGCTGGTGATGGTGGCATAGCCCTGTTGGTGGCTTGTGGCGATTCTCGATTTGGGGCACCAACCCACCTGCCCGCTGCGACTTCCATGTTCTATTCGCGAGTTTCTTGGAATCAGCCTGCAAAGGAGGAAAATCATCATGGTGCTTTTGCATGCGCCTAGAAGATGCAGGGTTTGGGATCCATTTTGCTGTGACGGGCGGTGCACGAGAACAGACGGCAATCCTCATGAGACTGGACGAGGGGTCATGTAGCTTCATTGACGGCTCATCCGATCGTTGAGGCCTCCTTTTTTGTGGGTTTTTTTTGAAGCATTTAAGAAAAGATATCTCTTGCTATCTCACCGTTTTATCATCAGCCCTCAGGACATCAAGACATCAAACATAATCATTTTCTTGACTCTCTACATCCGCTACAAGAAAGACACAGCTGAAGCACACGGCACTCATCACACTTCTAAATCAAGATGCGAATCATCGACGACCTTCCTAACCATCCACGACTTTCTGACTCTGGGATTGATTCCGACTCTGACTTTGGAGAGGATGATGACCTGGTCATCATTGGCATCGACTTTGGAACCACGTGAGCGTCTATCAATCTGTCTGTGTGTCAACCATGTCATTAACAAAGTCTCAGATACTCTGGAGTTGCATGGGCCACCAAGACGGACTTTGAGAGCGACCAGATCAACTTGATCACTAGTTGGCCCGGCTCGGGCCGCGAAGAAGGCAAGGCGCCCACTGAACTGTACTATGAGGATGACCAGATCATGTGGGGTTACGACATCGACAGCGATGTGGACCCCATCCGCTGGTTCAAGCTGCTTCTTCTGAAAGACGAAGACATTTCCCCGGAGCTGCGAGCCTCCGAGTTCCTCCTCCGCGCCCGCAAGATGATGCGCGAGACGGGAAAGACTGCCATCGACCTCATCTCCGACTACCTTCGGATGCTGTGGGCGCACGTGCTCGACACCATCACCAAGGACCGCGGTGAGAACGTGCTGGAGGCGTTAAAGTTCCACGTCGTCCTCACGGTCCCCGCCATCTGGAAGGGATACGCGCGACAGGACATGGAGGCGGCCGCCCAGAAAGCGGGCATCCTGGATAGCCGACGTGCCGGGCAGACTACCTTGATCTTTGCGCCCGAGCCCGAGGCCGCTGCGCTCTCAACTCTGTGTGAGCCGAGCAGGAAGGTGAAGAAGGGAGAAGTGTATCTTGTTTGCGACGCCGGAGGAGGCACCGTCGTAAGTATTGCCGCAATGTGACACTTGGACAAGTCTAACAAAACTAGGACCTTATCAGTTACGAAATCGGCTCTGTTGACCCAATTCACATGCACGAGGCAGTAGAAGGCACAGGTAGGCTAATTATTATCACCATCTGATTCGAAAAAGAAAAGAAAAAAACTACTAACATTCGCTAGGTGGTCTTTGCGGCGGCATCTTTATCGATGAAGTCTTTGAGGGCATCATCAAGAACCGTCTCGGTCGTGGCTGGGACCAGCTTAGCCGGGCCAGCATCAAGGACATCATGAAGGGAGAATGGGAGCAGTCCATCAAGCCCCAGTTCAAGCCCATCAACACCAAGAAGGAGTACATTGTCGCCATTCCGGCCGAGGCGTTCAAGAAGCAGAGTCTCAACGACACGAGCAAGGAGCCACCCATCAAGAATGGCCGGATCCATTTCAGCAGGTGACTTTGACATCCTCCATGGTAGGATTAAATGGGGGGCACTGCTAACAAATGGTGCAATAGTTTACACATTGAAAAGGCCTTTACTGGTATCTTTGCCGACATTGACAAACTAGTCGATGCGCAAATCCGCAAAGCCAAGGAGCAAGGCTCATCAGTAACAGTAAGTGCCCAAGGCCGCCCGGCACATGTCAAACATTGTCTCACGGATACTAGGGCATCATTCTCGTTGGAGGTTTGGGCGGCAGTCCATATTTGTATGAGCATCTCAAGGCAAGGCACGTGTCAGCAGGAATCAACGTGCTGCAGTCTGCTGGGTTGAAACCGTAAGTGCAACCAACACTTGGCCAGCACAATGTTAAATCTCCTTGGTGGGGTTGCCTCGCTGACTATTTCATTCATCAGGCGCACTGCAATCTGCCGTGGTGCAGTGTACAAGGGCTTCATGGAGGGCAAGTCGAGCGGAATCGCCGGCGACGAAAGCCTGGCAAGCATGGCAACGCCCATCCAGGTCACGTCGACCGTGTCCCGGGCCAGCTATGGCGTCAAGTACCAGCAAAGATTCAACAGCCGCGATCACCTCGAGGAAGACAAGGTCTGGGACTCGGACGAGTGCATATGGAAGTCGGGCAACCAGATGGCCTGGTTCTTGAAGAGGGTTTGTGCATCCATTTCTCTCAACGTCGCCCCGAGTCGAACACTCTGCTAACACGAAGCCCCCCCTCCGTTTCCAGGGAGACAACGTGTCCAAAAAGGACCCCGTGACCAAGTCGTACTATCGCACCTACAGGAAGGACTTTGGCGGCACCTGGTCGGAGCGCATCTACGAGTGCGAGGACATGGAGCCCCCGAGCCGGGGCACTGCGAGCGTCAAGTCGCTGGGCACCATCGAGTGCACGCTCGACATCCCCTACGCGGACCTGAAGGACTACCGCAACTCGGCGGGCGAGACGCTCAAGAAGATGGACTATGTTGTGACCATGGTGCCGTCCGGGGCGAGCGTCGAGTTTACGGCGTCGATCGACGGGAGGCAGCTCGGAATGCAGAACACGAGCGTGCGCTTTGAGTAGTCGGAGGAGGACGGCGGCTGGCTTGTCTTTTAATTTTCTTTTTCCTTTTCCTTGCCTTCTTGGGGGGAGGTTGTTCTTTTCAGACTGTAACATAGATGAGTGAAGTTGGGCGCCGAGCTGGCATGTGTGATGGGTAATGAACAAGACCTTTGATGTGCGCAACGTCTATCTCTGAGGGCGCGGGATTCTTCCTTGGTGGTTGCGCTTCTACCGCGGGTTTAGTGAACTGCGACGCCAAAAAAACGCGGGCGGGCTCCTCAATCCCGACCCCACCCACTATTTATACCGCTGTGAGACAAACCCGCGGGTTTGACCGCCCAAATCCACCGTCGAAACAAGACCAAACGGGTGGGAGGGAAATGGGCCAAACAGTATTTAAACAATGGACAAAGACCTCGAAATGTTTGAATCAAATATTACAACACAAATCAAACGTATCTACCTACAGTTACAGCTACAGCTACCGCAGCTAACCAAACACCATCTCTACCATCTTCACCCATCCTCGACTAGCCCCACCATCCCCCACACGCAAAATGTCATTGGCTGCACTCAAGAGCACTCTCGGGCAGACATTCTCGCCCTCGCCCAAATACACCGATAAAGATGTCCCGGATCTCAGTGGAAAGGTACAGATTCACATTTGGCTGGCAATCTTTAATTTCAAGTCTAATCATTGCGACAGGTTTGCATCGTTACTGGCTCAAACACTGGTGTTGGAAAGGAGGTGGCCGGCATGCTCTACGCCAAAAATGCCAAAGTGTACATGGCCGCACGCTCCCAGGAAAAGACGTTGAAGGCCATTGAATGCATCAGAGCCGAGGCACCAGAGGGCGCACACGGCGAGCTAGCGTTTCTTCGCCTTGACCTGGCCGATCTCAGCACCATCAAGGCCTCCGCGCAAGAGTTTCTCAACAAGGAGAGCGAGCTTCACCTGCTCATCAACAACGCCGGCGTCGGCTACCCTGGACAGGGCACCAAGTCGGCCCAGGGCCACGAACTGCAGCTCGGCGTCAACTGCATCGGGCCCTTCCTCTTCACCAAGCTCCTGACGCCCACGGTCGCCGCGACGGCCAGAAATTCGCCCCCCGACAGCGTGCGCGTCGTCTGGGTGTCGTCGTCGGCGGCCGAGGGCATCAGCCCCACGGGCTTCATGGACAACCTCGACTACCACGCTGCCAAGTCGGCCTTTCACAAGTATTGCATCTCCAAGATAGGCAACTACTTCCAGTCCACCGAGTTCGCCGCCCGTCACAGGCCCGACGGCATCGTGTCGGTCGCCCTGAACCCGGGCAACCTCGACTCGGACTTTTGGCGCACCCAGGGCCCCATCATGAGCTGGATCCTGCGCCATACCGTCCTGTACCCGCCCGTTTTTGGCGCCTACACGCAGGTCTTTTCTGCCTTTTCGCCCGCCATTACCATGGCCAACAGCGGTTGTTTTGGTGAGCATTCCTTTTCCCTGATGGGGTTTTAACCCTTTTATATATATATAATCAAATATCGACTAACCATTTCACAGTGGCGCCCTGGGGCAGAATTTGGCAGTTGTCGCCCGACCTTGTCAAGGCGACCAAGACCAGGGCTGAGGGTGGCACCGAGGCTGCGCAGCAGTTCTGGGACTGGTGCGAGGCCCAAGTCAAGCCTTATATTTGATGCCTCTCACCCGTCTCTTTCTCTTGTTTTGATGTCGCTGGTTTTCTTAACCCTATAATAGACTTGTTTTAATTGCGCACGTGGTATTTGTAATTTTTCTTTTCTTTTTCCTACTGCATCATCTATTTTTGTTTTGTACTTATTTGCCTTTTCCTTTTCCGTCATGTCTGCATCATACTCACTCGGGATCAATGTCTCGTGTCTTCCTGTTTCCATTAGAGTATTCATATAGCAGAGAATATAATAAATCGCGTGTTTTTCAGCACAAATCACAGCCCTCTTAAACTTAGTAATGGGATGAACTAGTAATGGGGCTGGATCAGTCCTCATGGTTCGCGTTGACGCTGCGCCAATCATGTCCGTGCTCGCTGTCATCGATCGACTTGCCGACGCACAGGCGCGCCGCAAGTAGCTCCCGCTGCCGCGCAGAGACGGCGCTAGGGACGTAATCGTCGTATGCAGTGTCTAATGAAACCGCAAGTTGCGGGATGCTGTTGCCAGGGAGGATTTGAGAGGAGATGAGACAAGAGAGTCAAGGCTGGAAATGGATGTTGCATATGGCCCCAATATCCCAATTTCCCCTTTGATGGCTCAAGAGGGGCGAGGCAGCTGGGCCATTCATTGCCTGGCGACGCCGCAGTGTTGCAGGTGCGGGGTATTGAGGTGGGGGGATGTTGAGGAAAGGCAACGAAAATGCACGGGATGGCGTAGACATCCCTTCACCATGAGTTGGTTAAAATAGTTTACTTAGCATAGCCGAGACCACCAAAAACTATGCTGTGACCATAGTGAACTTCAGTTGCCGCAATGCTAGGGATCGGGTGGTTGCGGCAAAGCGGCGAGGTTCCCCTCCATCACCCCCCGTTTCCTTGGATGGAGCCATAGGGCTGGATGGCCAGGATTATTTAGGCTTCCTGGGTTTAAGCACCTCGGCATCCGCTATGGAGCCTACTAGAGCGCGCTAAGCCTTCGAGCTACTACAACTACTATAATCGAGGCCTTTGGCTTTGAGGCCTTTGGTGATGCTGAGAGCCGGTGGCCAACCCCATATCGCCGTGCCATCTAATTATGCAAGGGATCAGACCAGGCAGGAAAAGACAGAAAAAGAAAGAAAAAAAAACCAAGCCAAAGGCGGTGTGTGACGGTCTGGCGGCCGCCATTGGCCAGCCCGATTAGAGGGGGGGTTTGTTGTCCTCAAAACATTCTCCGACAACCAGCGGCGCCTCCCTCGCGAACCTAGACCTATGACTCTCGGGCCTATCCTCCCGCATCCAACCCTATCTATATCAACACGATCCTCGGCTCCACCCGCCTCATAGCCGCGCAACCACAGCCCGCAACACCACCGCCGCAATGTCTGGCAGCCTCAAATCCCGGTGCTGCCAAGTCTGCTTCAGCAAGAAGAACCTCGCGCCCTGCTCCGGCTGCCACATCGTCTACTACTGCGGGGCCGCCCACCAGAACCAGCACCGGGAAGAGCACACCGACTGCTGCGACCTCACCAACAAGGCCCGCGACTTTTTAGACGCCGCCGACCGGACCCTGCGCGACAAGCAGGGCCATGGCGAAACTCCCGGGGACGTCTTTGAGACGGCCGTCGGCACTTTTGAGCAGTTCCCCGCCGGCCGGGACTATCTGGCATCTCGCGTCGACTTCACCCTGGCCCTCCTCCACAACTTCAGCGGCGACGAGGCAACCCACGACGGCGTCAAGACGGCCCTGGACATGTTCCTAAATGTCCTGCAGTTGAGCCGCACCCACGTCATGGCCAATGACATGGCCGCCGGCCTATATCTGCGCCTGAGTCGGGACCAGGAGGCCTACGACTTTCTCAAGTGGATCGCCACCACCGGGGCCGACCCCAACTATGATTGGACGGATATGGCCCAGCCGTTCCTCAACATCCATGGCGCCGACGCCTTGGAGCCGCTCGAGCCAAACTGGCTGACGGTGGGCGACCCCCGAAGCATGAGCTTTGCCGCGACTGTGATCCTGATCAAGTTCAGAATCATCTGCGACCTCATGAGGATCCAGAACATATCCAGGGCCCTCCGCGGCTTCCTGCCGCCGGAAATCATCAACATTGTCCGCTCCCACATCGTCCAGGGCGACATTGTCCTGGGGTGCCCGCGGGTCATTTCCAACTCGATTGAAAACAACGCCCGCATCCTCTCGGAGCTCAAGGCGCAGCTGTGGCAGCTCGTCAACGCTATAGACGGCCAGAACCCCATTTTCCTCGGCGTCATTGCGAACCCGCAAAGTGCGTACCAGGCGTTGGGCGTCGGGAACCTCGTCGGGCACGCCGCGGGGGACCCCACCGCCGCGATTGAGGCCGCCCATATTGCCTTCACGCAGGCCAGCCTCAACATTGACGCGTGGGACGAGACGATGCACGCGACTACTATACTTGGGCGGATGCTGCGAGACCGTCGAAGGAGACTCGAGATCCTGGATATACATCCCATTTAAGGCTGGGGAAGAGGGGAAGCATGGACATAGGTCAACACAAACATATCCTTAATTTTCGAGATTCTTTATTGGTTCGTTTTTTATACATTACTCCTTCATCCATTTTATTTTTTGGGCTGAGAGGGGGACACGGGTTTCATGGAATGGCAAGCGGGATTTATCATCGGATTCAAGGTGAGGGCTTGGGCACGCATGTGTGGCAGCATTCCTATGGAGCCGTTCTTTATCCAAGTAGTTGTTAATGAAGCATAAGGTCTGGAGCGAGTTACGTATGCGTAACTCGTGGGAATTACTTTTTGCTTTGGGTAAATTTAGCCTAAAACAAGTCGATGGTTGTTATTCTACCACGGGAAGTGTCGGCGTCGACGCGGCGCCATTGACTGGGGAGTGTTGAGGCGGGCAACTAATCAACCACGACTTCCGACCTGCTGGAGCGTGCCATACCACTAGACCGAGGGACAGGTGCTCCAGCGTATCACTTCCATGGTACTGTAAGTGTGGATACGACATTATGATCCATAGTTTTGTCTCGGTCTTGTGGTATTGATTACGGATGTGGTAGCAGTAACAGCAATTCCCAGCCCAGTCAAAGCCGTGGCGTTCACATTTGCCGTCCTATACCCATCATCACCCGATGGCTAAATTCGCTGGCTCCAGCAATTAGGCACCCTATAAAATCTCTGCGTAGTGTGATTGATGATCTCGATTGCTGCCATGTGGCGCCGTCATGGCAAGGCTGTGATATTGTCCGCGGATACCTTCTCGCCCCAAACAGGGCCGACAATGCGGGGTTGGACAACCAGCAACTCAGCCCCCTGACGAAAACTTCTGGATACCCCGAGGTCTGCTATATCGGGGCAAGGATGCACGTCGGTTTGTTTCTCCAGATTCTACACGACCCATTGGGGTATCTACATACATCAATCGTCCCAATCAAGCAACTTGACCGGAACAAGGCATTGGTCGGCGACGAAACAGCTCTGTCGGCATCTTCTTGACCATTCGTCGTGCCACTTTTTCAATCACAGGGCCCAGTATAGAGAGTACCAACGCATTACTCCAGCTCGGACCGATTGTCTAGCGTATGTTCGCAAGTCCAGCGTCCCACGGCCACGAGCTTGACCCACTGCTCCTCTTTGGACTTGTGGTATGGGATAGCCATGTAGTAGTAGTTCGCAGACAATACCCACAACCTGGTTTGCGACATCACCGGACTAGAGAAGCTGGGGTAGCTCCCCACCCCGCATTCCGGGTGCTTGAACAAATGAGGAGACGGCTGGATCAAATGACATTGTTGGACTATCCTAGCTTGGAGATTCTCTGCCCAGCGAATCCTCCATTTCGGCCGAATTGTGGCCGAATTACTTTTCGGATGCTGAACCGGCTTTATTCTTCCTCTTCATTGCAAAGTTGTGAGAGTTTTAGCTGTTCATGGTTGTGATGGTGTGGCAGCAGTGACATGTTTCTATCAGCCATTTAGTATAGAGTTAGATTGTGGATTTCTTGAATGGCAGATATATTTAATCGCTCCCGATGAAATAATTCAATATTTAGACCATTGGCCAACGTGGAATCAGCTCGAGAGCAAAGGGCAAACCCACTGAGCCATGATGCATCTAACGGTATACTCCTTTATCCTGGGCGTTGCGCTTGCTCAATCGAGCAGCTTTGAAAACCCAGAGATAGCACCTAGTACGTTCTCGGAAATTGTGTGGTCTGCTTGTATCAAGCCCTAACGGTTCTTATAGTCAATGCCACCGGCATCCAATGGGAATCGGCGTTTGCCAAAGCTCAGGCATTCTTGAGCCAATTGACACTTGAGGAAAAAGCCAACATTACGACTGGAGTATTCGGGTACAGGCCGGAATTAAATATTTCAGAATTTCATCATCAAGTGCTAATGAAGATCTAGAGCTTGTGTCGGAAACATACCGGCTGTTCCCCGACTGGGTTTCTCGGGGCTATGTTTACAAGGTAAGCAGGCCCTGTACGCGCCATAGGGACATACTGACCTTTGTTTCTATAGATGGACCATTGGGAATTCGAGCAGCAGTTTGTTGATTTGATGTATTCCCATTGACAATATTCGCTTACAATTGATTATCGTCACTTTGATGAGGCTGGCATTGAGCTGCGCTACAAGTTTGGCGTCAGTCTCTCGTATGCTGAATTCCAGATCACGGACATCGCGGCGACCACGACGTAACAGAATGTCACGGCCTTGCCCGCTGAAGATCCTGAGAACTCCCAAGGTGGCAACAAGCACCTGTACGATACATTTGCCGAGGTATCCTTCACCCTGAGCAACGTCTGAAGCGTGGCTGGCGCGGAGGTGACCCAGCTGTACCTTTTCTTTCCTGCCAGTGCGCCGAGCAGGACTCCCGCCAGAGTGCTCCGATGATTCGAGAAGACATATTTATTCTCTGGACTCGGTCGGGATGTGACGTTTAAGTTGACGAGAAAGGACCTGAGCTACGGGGACACGGAGATTGGGGAATGGAGAATTCCAAGTGGCCGATTCACAGCACATGTTAGTGTCAGTAGTCGGGATTTCAAGGGGGAGACGAATTTCACACTAATTTAATCAGTTTTCATTATTTCGTCTTTTTTTTATGATCCTACTTGGTTTGGAATTTAATCCTGATTTGACAGAGGTGAGGTACTTGTGGTATTGCACACTCTGCAATTGGATGGTAGGTCATAAAAGGTCGCGTTTCTAGTTAGCACATTAACTAGCAAGTTTATTGACCAGTGTATGTAAATATGGATATTCAATTTTGAAAGAAGCCTTTTGTTTCATTCTGTTGAGTATCAGGATGTTTCTCGCACAATGTCTCGTGAGTATCCGAATCCGCGGGGTTGGGGATGGGATTCGCGAAACCCGCGGGGTTTCTGTCAACTCCGCCGCGGATTTATTAATGGCACCAGCGAGTCAACGACCATCGTCATCTGACTGCAGTCTGACTGCGTGTTTCCTATGCCGCGGGATTTAGAATCCGTACTGCCACGAACCCAAAATCAACAGGAATTGGGTCAGAAGCTGCATTTTTCGGCGTGACTAAGCCATGGATCCCGGCTCCCGCCCGCCAGCTTCGTTGGAGTCCCTCACTCCGGCGCCGTACGGCCGTGCATGCGTGGGCTGTTCCCGCGCCAAATGCAAATGCTTCTATCGGGTTGTTGGATCTGACTGTGAAAGGTGAGGGGAATTGTCATGTATCATCACATCAATCACTCTAATGAGTTCATCATCAAGATGCCACCGCCTGGGGAAAGCCTGTGAACAGGCCATCACTGTCCGGAAGCGCAGGGCGCGCAAAGCCTCGTCACGCTCAGCGCAGTCACCGCCCCCGCGAAGCCTGCTCGAGGAGAAGCTCCATAATGTCATCTCCCTTCTCAGTTCTCAGGCTTCGGCAAAGAAAGCCGACGGGGATCTGATGGAGTCTGGACCAAGCAACGACACTACTCCATCCACCGTTGATACAATCGAAGGCCCCATTACCCCAACGCGTGACCCAGATGTTGTCATCGATACAACTGAGAGTGTTGTTCACCTCCTCCGTCCAGCCCAAAGGCCCAGTGATTTCCAGGCTAACCCCAACACCCCGCCATCGCCCATTGCAGATGACGTGCCTTTACATGACGTATCAGATTGGGAAGCGGAGCAGCAGCTGGGTCTATTTCGCAGTGGGTTTCTGCCGCTATTCCCCTTTGTCCATGTTCCCGCTACAGTATCTGCGTCTGAGCTGTGGCACCAGAAGCCTTTCCTTTGGCTCGTAATAATGGCATTGACGACAAAGGATGTGGACAAGCAATTTGCGTTGGCCGACGTCTTTTGGAAGATTGTGTCTCGCAGGGTCGTATGCGAACACCATGCAAACTTGGATCTGCTACTTGGAATAATAGCCTTTGCATCTTGGTACGTTCAATCTATCAAAAAATCATTTAGCACAACGTTTACTTATGCTCATAGGTCTCATTATTTTAAAAAGGACAAACCGTTCATGACTATGCTCTCACAAATGGCCATATCACTCACTTTCGATCTTGACCTCCATAAGGATATATCATCAACTAACCAAAAGGGTGGTAAATCCGACCGTCTCTCAGCGCTGCAGACTTCAAAGCGACCTGAAAGGACTTTGGAGGAGCGTCGAACTTTTGTTGCACTATTTCACTTGACGTCAGCGTTAGTTCTCTTTCATCCTTGCCACGTTCAGTACCCACAGGTGTTCACGTAGCTAACTAAAAATCAGGACTTGGGCGGGATATAGGAAGACCTATCCACTTGATTCAACGCCATACTTGGAAGAATGCATCCGGATTATTGGTGAAGGGAGTGAGACATTGTTTGACATACTCCTGGCTGGTGAGGCGAGATGCCACTTGATCACGAACCAATTGGCCTCTTTTTCATCCAACCAAAAGGGAGGAAACCTACATACCATCTCACCTTCAAAGATGCTGTACACTGCATTATCAAAAGAACTTGAAGATATACGGCATGACCTGCAAGCACACCCCCAGCTAGAAAGTGAGATAGCACCCTTTTCCCCATGTACAGAACTTCAGATATTGACTACCCGTCACTAGAAGGCGCACGCTTTTACCTGCTCAGCACAGAACTAAAGATTAAAGAGTACTTCCTTGTTCACACGGACCCGAGCAATTCGTCAAGTGTATCGCGAATTCATCGGATTCAAGACCTCGAGTCCGTGCTGGATTGCACTGAACGTTTGAAGGATATATTTACCAAGACCTCGCTTGTCGACTGGGTTGGTATAACAGTCGACACATTCACTCAACTAACCCACTGCTTGGTAGTACTCTTCAAGCTCAACACATTGAACGAACCTAGTTGGGATCTTGAGGAGGTAAAGAAGCGCGCCGATGTGATACAAGTCTTAGATCAACTCTGCGAAATGTCGAAAGATGCCACAGAGACACTAGGAGTGGTAGAAAGAGAGGGAGGACAAAAGGGAATGCTTTCAAAAGCACCGCATATATTCAGGACCATCAGGATGCTAATGTGGGCTGAGATGGCTCCGGAAATCGCCGGGCTTACTGGTTTAGCACCAGATAAGAATTTCACAGAAACATTGCCTGTGGCAGGCCAGGATACTCTAATTCCAGATGAGTTCATCATGAGTCTAGCAAATGAACCATGGCTCTCAGATCTGATGGAGTATTCATGGGATTACGTAGATCCTCTAGCATATCAGCTACCAGAAATGTAGCTGGCAGATGCAAAATACATTCAGGTTTGGGGATGGGACTGGTTAGCACAATATACTATGCAGTTGGTTTATGAGTTCGGGGCGGATAATAGTGATAAATAGTAGAATATATTTTGCACCTTCTTACTTCTAATAGTAAAATGCACTCCTTTAGCATGCTGTCGCATAGCATATATCTACCAATACTTAGTACCTTGCCCTTTTGCTAGTGGTTTAACGGTTTTTACAGTGGGACACATGCTGTGTGCCGAATTGACAACGATGAGTATTATCATATTTCTAAAGATCTTGTATCAGAAATCAAGGTGCTTGGTAATAACACTATACCATGTATAAATAAAATGTGCTCGCTGCCATCTTCGAATGAAGTCCTGATGCAGCAAACACTAAACAACCTCTTCAATCAATGCTAAGAATTTGCTAACTCATAAATTTTTGGCCATTAAATATGAGAATTACCATAATTGGCGGAGCAGGCTTGGTTGGGAGACATGCGCCCTCTTCCTTCAGTCCAAGGACCATGATGTTACTATTGCTGGTGGCAACCCTCTCAAGACAGTTCGGCAGCTAGAAAAACTGCCAGTCATCCGAGGAGACTATACCAAGGGAGATTTCAAGAAAGAGCACTTGGCCGGATTTGAAGCGGTAATTTTCGCTGCTGGGAGCGATGTACGACATGTTCCCGAAGGCGAGGAGCCGAATGAGTATTATCTCAAATCAAATGGAATTGCAATCCCTGCCATTGCCGCGCTCGCGCCTAATGCGGGTGTCAAGAACATTGTTCATATTGGAAGCTGCTACCGCCGCATCACCCCGGAGCTAGTCGCATCCAACGCATACATTCGATCTCCAAAGCTGGCCTCTGACGGTGTGATCGGTCTTGCGGGGCCGGAGATTCACGCATACAGCCTGGAAGCACCATACATTGTCGGCACCATCCCAGAAATGAAAATTCCCATGTTTGTAGCATACACCCAGTATGTTGAAGGAAAAATTGGGATACGTCCGTTTGCGCCAGTTGGGAGAATAAATTTTATATCCGCGCAGTCGTTATCAGAGGCCATCTTTGGTGCGCTCTCTAATGCAACAGGGATGTAAGGGATTGGTGATTTCTACCTGTGGTGGTATTGTATCGTGGATCAATAAGGTTTCGAGGAATAAATAGCTGGAGACGGAATTGGGGCGAAATGGGACCAAGGCATATATTCCCACAAACCATCCAACCCTACCCCAATACGGCTGATCAAATGAATTGAGAGCGTATGAGCATCGGTTCTTCTTGTACTCAAGCTTTCAAAGTCATAATTCTATCCTGGAAATGTCTTTAAAAATGGCTCAATTACGGCCATACCACGGTCTATAGTGTTCACATGGCAGCACGCAATAATATACTCTCGGGTCAAAAGGAAACAATAAGGCTGCGAGCGTCAAGTGTCTCTGGAGTACGGCAACGTCGCTCCTTCTGTTTTAACGGGAACTTAAAATTCTCAATGCCTCTTCACTTGAACTTTCCAGAATAAGGTTGAGGATTGCTCTGGTTACGGTGACTCCCCGGCAAGTATGCAATCCCAAACTCGAGTTGGCTACCTGGTCTGATTCTATGACGGATATGTTACAGTGAACATCAGTCAGTGTTATCCAACTAACTATGATTTGACTAGAGTATCATACAGCCCGGCTTAGAACAACAGATGGCTGAAACATCTGGCGGAAGTACCATCTCGTCTGGAGATGGAGAATTCGATACCGATGTTTCAGTTTTGTTATGACCGGAACTGGGTCTTAAGACGAACGATAAATACGGGGAGATGCAGCGAGGTGGTTGTAACGAATAAAGCAAAATGCGCTTCAATAAATCGCTGGACAACTTCAGGAATGGCCAAATTAAACCAAGGAATCAAATGCCTGCGATAAACTCAAACCGTATCATTAGATAGCATATGGGCAATCTAATCGGTCGAATCCATATGCATAACGACCAGTAGATAACCGTTTTCACTCGTGGCCTTAGGGATAGGAAGCTATGTTGGAACGACTAAATGATATTATATAGCGGGAAAATCGGATAGTGTATTCCACGGGCAGGTATCAATCTAATTTCATGGTATTTCCATTGAGCTATTCCTGCCGCTTGCGGCGTAACCCGGATCCGGGCTAGATTCGATGCTTTTGGACTAGTCTGCCCAAGCTCAAGAGCAGTAAGATAGTCGGTCACCACGACTTTAACGCTCTGCAAAGCTGCAATGTGGGATTGAACTGGGCATTAAAAATGCTACGTAGAAATGTACCTCTTGAGTTTTGTCGTCCAAAACGTCGTAGAATTTCGTCTGTGATGCCAAGGGATTCATTTGATCAGTTGACTCATTAATCCGAGACCTCTGCTAAGAATCTAGTAGAGGAAATTGTAAACATAGAGACCGGATGCCGCCCCACAATGTATTAAAAACATGGCTCTTAATCTACGTTTTGCATCCACCCCCACCTAGGCCTTGGCTTAATCTTTGTTATGACCATTTTCTATCATTTTTTTGGCCTGCAACTTACAAATTTCACATGATTTTCCGAAGACTATAGTTTAACTGTATCTACATATGGATGGCCCGGTCAACCTAAAACGTAAGTGATTGGTTAAAATCCGCATATTGTCTCAGATAGCATTCCTCGCCTCTATTTCGGCGAAACTGAGGTTGATAATATCAACATCAAGGCATCAAGCGATTGTTATAAATACCTAGTCTATACTGGAATTATTTGATTTTGAGTAGTATTCCATTCTCTATTTGATTTTACATTTTTTAATTCTACCATACTCGTCTAAACTACATCATGCTGCCCAAAAGCATTGTATACTTCGCTTGCATTTTCGGGACTGCCCATTCTCTTATCATAAGACCCCCAGTTAACCCAGTTGTACGTCTGACCTATTCTGATTACATATTTCCGGCAATTAATTTGTAAATATTACTAACGCTGTATTAATTTGAAGCAATGCGGGGAGAGTCGCATATCGTGGCAGGGTGGTACTCCACCTTACAGTATCGCTGTTTATTCGAGTCTCGCTCCACTAGGACCTCCAATTGGGGACTTTGAGCCAATGGACGAAAGGTTTTTCACCTGGAAGATTAATACGAGATCTTATTCATACTTATTTCTTTCTATTCAGTAAGAACATTGGTACGGCAATGGAGCGTCTTATTCTGACTACAGTATAGGGACAGTGCTGATGGATATGCCTTGTCCACCCCCTTTGTTGTTGGAGACTCACTGGACGCATCGTGCCTGGATGAATAATAGCTAGGAAATTGCCGGATTGTGGTATTAATATATATGAGTGATTTAGCTCAAAGCAAACTACCAGGGAAGTTCCGGCACAGACGAATAACTCTTGTCTACGAGGTAGTCGGACTAGTAATATCGGAGATAATACCAATTTTATAGAAATAAGAACTATAATTGAGAAATGCATAAGAAGATCCACTGATGTACGTGGAAAAAATGGTTTATACCAATTTCTACGCTCTGCTTCCCTTCTCAAACCTCGATTTGATAGAAGCTTCATGATCTAAGAAATTTGAATTGGGCGCGGGGTAGGCAATACCGCAATGGCGATGGGCGGGACAGTATTTGTTCCAACTCAAGATAGTTTGCCATCCGTGACGCAAAAGTGCATTTAATTTCTGTTGTTGAATGGAGAAGGCCGCTCGCGATATGTACACAGTACGTACCCAAAATTACTTGTAGATGGCAATCTAGAATATGCAATGGTGACAATGTTTCTTTTGGGGACAATTGTGTGGACTTCTACATTTTCTATTCATAAACCACATCTCTAATCGACGACAAATCTCAACGCCCTACTCAACACCAATAAATGTTTCAACAGAATTTGGATCAGCGACTGGCCGATGAGAGTCAACTGTACAAGAAAGGCCCATGTCAAAGAAGGTTTTCTGCCTTCTGATGAAACATTGACTAAACACTTGAGGTACTTAGAGTGCCAAACACAACCCAGTGGCTGTTACAGGTCAAAGACTTCTTAATGTTCGACGAAATATCGAGAAGACTGACTGCATTGGCTGCCTCGGGAAGATTTACTGGTAGTTGGCGCGGTAAGTGTCCCAGTAGCTGAAGAAACGAGTCTCCTGGCCAGCAGTGAAGCCGGTAAAGCAGTCGCTGGAGGAGGTACTAGTCAGCCCAGGTTTCCATACTTGATAAAAAATCACTTACTCGTCAGAATAGTTCATATAGTTAGTGACGGGATCATTTCCAGGTTGGCTGGGGCAGGTGTTGCGGCCAATCAGGCATCCATATGCCGGCTGGGACTCATCGGGGGTATCAGCGACAAAGTCTCCAGTTCCGCCACAGGACTGGCCTTGGAAGGTATGATACACTTTGATTATTGTAAGAACCAAGCCTCAATTGAATATGTCAAGAAAGAAAATTACTTACGGCCCAGCCAGTGGCCCACTTCGTGGGTTGCGGTATGGCCTAGGTTGTAGTTGGTCTCACTACCTCCAGGCACGGTGGTGGAAAGAACCACAACACCATCGAGGTAGAAGGCGCTTGACCCAGGGGTCACATTCGTAGGGAATTGAGCATAACCGAGGTATCGGGTTCCTGGCATGAAATAGACGTTGAGGTCGGCGTAGGTGCCCTTGCGGAGCGCTTGCTTCATGGCAAGTTCGGAACGGTCGTTTGCCCAGTTCGAATTGATTGTCCAGTCCGCACCAGCTTGAACGAATGAGATCTCATGAGGAGCATAGGCTTCGTTCAAAACATTTAATTGAGAATTCAAGGTGGACTGAGAAAGGTAGCCTCCACCAACAGAGTTAGAGGTTGCCAGAACATGCCAGTACACATTGATGGAGATAGGACCAGCTCTTCTTGTCTTGTTTCCATTGACAAGGGCATCTGCCTCGGTGGTCATGAATGCCTCGGCAACCTGACTCTGCTCCTCCGTAGGCCCTGGAGTTCCGCACGTACGCAGGGCAACTGCACTAGATGCTGCCAGCAGGCTGGTAAACATGGAGAATTTGAACAACATGGTCTAGGAGTCGCCTTTGTTGGGTTACTAGAGATTTGAAGATATAAGAGTGCAAAGACTTAGAGAAGGCCTTGATAGCAGCTCTGTAACTCTCATACAGGCAGCCACTTTATAACAAATTTCACAAGGTAGTCAATGCATTGCCAAGTTTATCATCTTTAACATAACCTTCCTAAATAAGGCACGTCGGACTAGTTATTGGAACTTTTCACAGACTCCAAGCAAGAATAACTACTATACGATCATGTGGTGTGATAGATTGAGCTGTAGCAGACATACTTCGCATGATGCAGCCCATGCGGTCCTGCATAGTACATGCCTTGTTCATAAGAACACATGCAAGGGAATAGCCTCTACTTCACCGGTTTTAACAACCCAAAAAGGGAAGTACTTAGGATGGACAAGACAATTTTTTTGTTATCACAAATGCCAAGGCGGTTTAATTGTCTCAGCACGGAATTACTGTACATAGGGTGTTCTTCATGCATCAAAACGCTCCATTTTTCTCGTGTTCTCGCTTGGCTTTAAACCCGATAAGCATGGCCACCGTTCCGACCATTGCACCTGCTATATTTGGCAATCGAGTGCCGATTGTGCATGTCCGCATTCCTGTATTTGTTCATATTTCGGCGTTAAATTCGACTTTGGGAATTCCATTAGTAACTTGCCCATTGAAGTATAGCGAGTTGTAGAAGCTGGCCTGTTTGTGTCAATGAAACTAGGATGTTAATAGTATTCCCTCACACTGAATAATCCTGACCCCAACCCTTTGTCCGCCATGGCTATCGGTTGTAAAAATCCCCGCATAAGGCTTTGCCATAATCCCACGAATCACATCCCACACGTCCATTTTGGGACATGCATATAATGATAGAGAGGTAGGATTCCCGCCGGCTAAAGGACCTGCATTGCTGGGGTTTATAATACAAGGCGTACTAAGACCGAAGCTCCTGTTAGAAACAATGGCGTGATTGGGTGTTTGGTAAACAATTCTTGTCACTGCTGTTCCGGTTTATTCCCTTATATTTTTATAAAAGAAGCCGGTGGATTATCGCATTCCAACTTTGGTGCGCTGGGACTCATTCAGAGTCACCCAGCCAAGACTAAATGTTGGGTCATCCATCTAATCAAGAAAATTGAACCACGTGAGCCTTTTTCGTGTTGCATTAAATAATTTCACGATGTGAAGATGTGGATGTAATACAATCCAAGGGCAGTTAAGCGTTGAAAAATTACCCCTCAAAAGGACATAACCTACCTAGCTATGGCCTGGAAATGTGGTGTTGCAGGGAAACTGTGGGCCATGACATTGTGGGTTTGTTGCACTAAATCCTCATCCAGGGCCGCTTTGGCTCATTGAACACACATATATTTTCCATTAAATTATCCGACGAAAACAATGTTAATTTACTACTTGCATTCATTCTATTCAGACTTTGCAGTTACCTCCGCGGCCGTATCCCTAATTACCACCTCAAAGGTGACCCCATTAATTAATCCACCAGCATACTTTATCATCAATCCAAAAATACCGTTGCTGATGTTTGAACTTTGGTCCAACATGTCAAAAGGGACATGAATCGTTAGGTTAATATGAGAAGGTATTTGAAAAACTCCACACAACCTTAGTCCCTTGGTGCATGGCGTAGTTTCTTATTGCGCCAACGACGACCATGGTCCACACCTTCGAGTTCCTCATAGTATAGACTACAAGACTGTGACACCTTGTGCAATCTATTCTTCGAAGGCAGTCTCAGTTGTAGAGCTGGGTGGGTTGTGCTCGGGCGCCTTTCCGAGCCAGCTGGTGTTTTGGAACGGAGAATTAGTATGGAAGGAGGAATTCAGCCGGCCATGACCACCGGCAAACCTCGTCGCATATTTACAAAGGTAGCGGGGGCGAATTGGGTATAACAGTTTAACGTTCTAACAATGTATGGCGGTAGCATTGCGTGAAAAAATTGTCCTATGGGGGTAATTCTGACCGCAGCTCCGTTGGCATGTGGAAATTGGACAAAATGACTGCAGATTCTTATTCCCTGGCTGAAAAAAAGACATTTGAAACACATCGTACGACAGGATATACTACCTTGGAAAACACTACCTCGTCGAGCAACGCTGTAATTTGTTCAGACGACACTTATCAAACTCACCTTTGTTTTCTCTTTTCTCCAAATATTTCCCTTTAAGAGGGTGAGGTGGACCATTTGGGGCACTTTTATGCTCATTTGCATCCACGAGCTGGTCTTCATCGTCATTTCCATCTTTCAACGCAAACCGATCAGCTATTTCTGGACTGGATAGGACGGCGAGCACGATAGGAAATGAATGAATAGAAATGCAAGGGCATGGTTCCATGCTGCAATTGGAACTGTCATCGACATGTGGGTGCTTGGTATCTCATTATTGCAAGTCAAGGCTCTCGACATGCATTGGACGAAGAGGGTTGGTGTAGGTGTGATGTTCTGTGTGGGCGCTTTGCAAGTCTACTGGTGGGTTCATCTCTGATGGTAACTGACTTTGGGCTCCAGCCATTGGTCGAGTTTGACTTCAGGTCCTCGAATCCACGCGAGAAGACTATGCAGTTTTAAAATAGTCAATAATGCAGATGAATGTGGATATCATATGCAACCGCATGCCAACGCTACGATTGATACTCGCTCGTCTCTTCCCAAGACCTGGCAGTGGCAGCCAAGAGTACGGCTCCATGCGGAGCGAGATGATAGCTTTGATGGGACAACAATGCAAAGGACCGTAGGGAATAATGCCACGGTTCGGTCTAGCGGCTCTGGTTACGAAATGAAGCAGAATGGGATCACCCGTCAGAGTGCATACGCAGTGAAGTTTGGAGAGAGCGACGAGACTCGGTTGGTTCGGGGACAGACGAGAGAGACATGATCAGATTTTGGTAATGGAGCATCCAATTCTCTTGGTGTATCACCACATTTACACGCATCATTCCATGAATGAGATGACTGTGTGAAGTTCTGGTTCATCCATGAAAATGTTGGAGATGGCTGCAGAGTGAAGTGTGCAACTGGGAGTCACACAAATGCAAAGTTCCCGTAGATTGCCCGACAGTAGGTAGAGAGCGGGCTGCATTAACGCAAAGAACCGTGATTAATATTACATTATTTAGCATTAAGTTTATCCAAATTATGCATGCATCTGCCGACACTTGTCGTTCCTGCTCTTGCTCCTGTTTCTGCTCCTGCTCCTTGGGTCTTGATTTGGCATCTGTCTGCCACCTGCCAGCAACCACCCACCTACAACCCGCCTGCCAGTATGAACAAACCAAGCACACACAAGAACCAAGTCTCGCTCTTTTGGCTTGCTCAATTCCACCACCGTCCCAATCTTCATGCCCGCACCTCAACATCGACTTCTGGTTCAAATTCCATCGCAGAAATCTCATGATGGACGGCAGTGCAAATGTCAACGCGGATGAAAGTCCGGATGTCGGTCTGGATGACAGCTTACATTCCATCCTTGAGTTTTTTGTGGAAAAATGGGACCTTCTGGACGACGACACCAGAACCGAGATCCTGCGTATGCTGGATGATGTTGACGCACCAACTGCTCCTGTCCTCAGCTACATCGACAATCCAGAGTTGCGACGCGAGCTATTCTCGGAATGGCAAAAGTCCTCCTCGCAATTGAGGCCGGATGCTTCCGCCCTGGCCTTCTTCATGGTTGCACCCATCGACAAAATCAAACCACTTCGGCCAAGAATCCTGGATGCAGTGGCTGATCTGAACACGGCCACTTACGACTCGAAGGCTGCCAATAGACTCAATGCGGAAATCATGATCGGGGCTCGTCTGGTCGTCGGGTGTTGTATGCAGTCATCTCCGCATTGCTCACTCGTCGATTCGCTGACAACCTGCGCTAGACACGGGGGACCGACAGTGTGAATACCCGACCATCAAAGCCAGTAAAGATGTAAGACATTGGCTTCCCGAGCAAAAACAAGGGGGGCTAACTTCATGCGTCATCTCAGGCGTTGGCTCGCGACAACCATAGGTGCATCTTTTCCGGAGTTTCGGACCCCACAGGAGCCCGCATCCTCCCTTTCATCCCAGATCAGCAACTCAACCGCGACACAGTCCTTCTAGAGAGTCTTCTCTTGACCTTTTGGGGAGATGAAAAGGCTGCCGAGTGGATGAAGTCGCTCCGAGAGAAAGGGGAGACGGCCCAAAACCGACTCTCGCTTCATCGTCAGCTACACCACGACTTGGTTGCGCAGGCTGCATGGGCTCTCAAGCCCATCAGTAGAGACGAAAAATCAGTTACAGTACAATGGCACTGGCTCAAGCAGTCTCAATTGCGGCCATTTACCTTGATTGACGACATTGCTGCCGCAATGACCGTGGCTGGACTCGATGAACCTGGATGGGGTCATCGTCTTGCGCACCGTGCCAGTGGATTGCCAATCAAGACTGGCCAGACCTTTGTCATCAAGGCGGATAATCCGGAAGACCTCCCCAGCTTTAGTCTCTTGGAGATGCACTGGAATTTGTTCCGTGTTGCTGCCATTTGTGGTGCAGGAAAGGGAGACCATTAAGGCGACGCAGGTGAGACGGCGATATGGACGTAGAGTCTCGTTTCTTTTAGAATGCAGGGACAATCCCGCTAGATAGTTTTAACACGGTACTTGTTCGCAGGAATTCATTCCAGTTCATAATAAGTCGGGTCAATACTGGTCACCGCCAGCCTCCACTTTGTTAGACCAGGTTGTTGTCGAAGTGGTT
Organism: Calonectria henricotiae; assembly: GCA_020623695.1. Classification (NCBI taxonomy): domain Eukaryota; kingdom Fungi; phylum Ascomycota; class Sordariomycetes; order Hypocreales; family Nectriaceae; genus Calonectria; species Calonectria henricotiae. The sequence continues at coordinate 215,955 of JAHVYB010000009.1, read as the reverse complement.
CATGTTGTTTGACCACCTTGTGATGATTAACTGTCGCAATCTTGGCACCCATTCCAATGCCTCTACAGTCGCTTTACCAAAGCTCTGGGGTTGGTATCCGGTATTAGTAACTAATCTTCATCCCAGTGTCTCGTCCGGCAACCGAAGCATCGCTGAACCATGCTACTGGAAGAATAAACATGCCAAGCATCAAAAGGATTTCATCATCCTTCTTGGGCGTCCAAGGTCGAGAGTCACCCGCGCGGTGGTGGAGCTGGGTTCCAGGGATACGTGAATAAAATGGGTGTTTCTGTGTCGTCGTTACGGCTCTGTTTTTGAGTAGACAGATGTCAGCATTACACTCACGAGCTAGGGACTTGTGGTTGAAACGGGGAGTTGATCAATGGCAGTTGAGCGGGCACGCCAAGGTAGACACATTGGCTTGCAAATCCAACAGTCTTGGCACTGAACTTCTCTGTATTTCGATTCGGTTGTACTCACCGGTTCTGTTTCGGTTTGACTACTGTTGTCATCATCGTTTGAGGCCCTTTCCGTTTCGACACCCGCCGAGGTTTGGCGCTGAGGGGCTCCGTGCTCAAGCGTACGCTCCATTGTGAGAGACATCTTGTCGATTTCTGCGAGTTCGGCATGTGTACGTCGACGCGGTCCTGATCTAGAAAAGGCCCAGGTTTTTCGGTTCGGGGCGTCACTCGTGTCGTACGGTACCGCGGGGTTCTTTCGCATGTATGGGCTCAGCGATGGCAGACACGCGATCAAAAGCCCGATATATGCATCCAAAGCACTCCAGAGTTCTATGTTTGGTTAGCACATATTCATGTTCCCTATTTCCTTTCCCATTTCAAGCTAACGGAGGCGAGGGAGCTAAAACTGGATTTGAATGGCAGGTGGACTTGCCAATCATAGTAACGGCTCGAAATGTGGTCTTGGTGCTGAACTGGATAGTGAAAAACCGGGCAATTGACATTGCAATATCAATTATACCAAGCAAAAATATACCGTAAACGCTGATCATCATACGCCTCTTCATTTGCAATTTTCGAACAACTAGGAACGGTAGGATGAAAACTTGCCGTACAACTATTAGCATAAAGTGGACTGTGGCATATAGTTTGGCTTTTCGAACAAAGTTACCTACCAAAGATGCTACCAATGATGTGCAACACCCAGGCAATTTGAAAGATTGAAGCTACTAATGGCGCATTACACGCCTTCTCGGGGTCGGATATATTCCTTTTCCAATTTTGTTAGCAGACAGAAATTCAATATCTGCGTTTGGGGAACCGTTTGTCTCTCAACTTACCAATTTCGATCAATAGGATAGCACACGAAGAGCATCATCCCCATGGAGGCGATGTATGCAGCGCCGCAATACAAGGTCACTAGCCATAACACGATCCGTCGTTTGATCATGAAAGAGGGGAACAGTTTAAAATAAACAACGAGCAGGACGGCCTTGCAAATGTAGAATGTGGAATAAAAGGGTAGAGAGGAAAACCAGGAAATCTATCAATATCAGTTCACTGCTCGTCTGGCGGCGACAAGGAAACATAACGGGTCGCCGTGGTGAGGCCTGGGCCCTGTTCCAACTCTGGCGTTGTCTATTTCCATACCTTCAGAATATACACCAGCTTCTCCGGGTCGCCGCTAATATCCGCCAGCGACATGTCGACAGTGGGCTTCAGAATTCCCTGCACCTCAAAAACAATGTCGAAAGAGGCATTGGCGAAGGCGCAGCACCATGCTGCAATCATCAAGTAATCGTTGGGCAAGAGAGTGGCCTTTTGTATTCGTAGGCGGAGGTAGATTCGAGCAACGATGACTGCGGCGCAGAGGGATATCAGCAGGTATATTGTGGCCTTCCATTCTCTTTATCAGTACTTTTTCTAGCGATACTGGCTGATCTTGTGAGTGAAGACGGCGGCAGGAGAGGGACGCACCAGGGTGGCCGCAGTCGACGGCGCAGACATCACGACGACGTTGATGGCAAGGACAGGGTGGGCAGAATGAGAGCCCCCTCACCACTCCGGGAATAATAGAAGATGGTGCCTTATCAGGCACGAGTAGCAGCTTTGGCTTTTGTTCGAGAAGCGCCCAAAAGCTTCCGGATCCATTCTGGATGCGATGATGCCGTATATGGTTTAGCCATAGCCACAGACAGCCCGCAACCTTTGTCCTGCATTCCACAAACATCAGACCATGTCGCTTTTTCTCGAGCACGATTGGAAGCGGATTAAACCTTGCACCTCTGGTCTCTGCCTCACACGTGGTTTGTTGGTCTTGTCGAGGAGGTGGTGATTGAGTGGCTTTGCTTGCGCGGAATGTCCCAAGCTACCAGCGCCCGGTGCGAAGCGGGCCCAGTTTGGTCGTTGCATTTGGCAAGACGATTAACGCCGATTCAAAGTCTCAGCAAATGGCTTCCACATTCACCATCTTTTGTTCCTCAAATAACTTGGCCGTTTCAGGTAGAGCGGATGAGGAATCGTAGAGCGCGAGCGGCTGTGCGACAAGACGTTGCATGTGCCAACACGATTGATTGTAGGCTTATAGCACATGGTGAGAGCATCAGGAAGATTCTAGAGACATGCGTGATGAGCGGCTAAATTATTGCCGTTTTATTACCCTGCGGTCCCAGCAGATGAGAAAATGTTTCCCCTCTTTCGCTTTGTAACCAATCGCGCACATTCTGTCTGACAGGTCAGGCCAGAATTCACTGTTGACCTTGATCTACCCTTGAAGCGCTCCATGACTCTCCCTCCAACGTCATGGATAAATACACAGTCTATCCTATATGCCTCATCTGTGCGGTCAGAATTCCAGACCGCTCCTTCGATGCGCGTTTTGACGGACAACGCCCTTACCCCTGGCATCCGAACTCGTGGAGGTCCACCGGCATCGTCTTTTCTGGCCCGCGTTGGCCGAGTAATGAACTAATTTCGGGTTCGATGAGGCTCTCCGATGACGAAATATCCAGTTCTTATGCTACTGGCATTGGCATTGATATACTCCACGAGCCCGACTGCACACAAATGCGGCTGATTCCCAGTGGCAACAAGGTCCGCACACAGTACAAGGCCAAGCCTGCTGAATACAATGGCGATGGCCTCACCGAAACCCCCATGTGTGCTTTTGGTGTTCACGTTGCCTGCGAGGACATCTCCAAACGAGTCATGGAGAGCTCCAAGATTGCTCGAATCAGGTCCAGGGGCGATCTTTATATGACGATCGAACGAAGAATGGTTTATGCAGAAAAGAATCGCCAGAGGCCCAGATGTAGATCATTTCTCCCTCCGATCCCACAAAGCCTACCAGGCGAACCCATTTCGAGAAAGTACAACTCTTACTATATACCATCCAAGGTAAATAAGTCTGGCATATCGGCCGGATGGGTATGTCACATAATCCCCCAAGTAGTTTCATACGTACTAACCCAGAAACAGTGGGACGATGACCCATTATATATTCCAGATCTCACCACAAAGCTCCTCTCCAATCTCGAGAGAGCCAATGCCAACAGCCCTGTCCTTCCGCAATTTTCACAAAACTTTGACAGCCTACCTCCCGAGATAAAGGATGCCATCACTCTCTTCCTGTTGGGCAATCAGGTCCAATCAGAGTGCAACTATCTGGTGCCTCAATCCTTTTGGTATTGCCTCTTGCTTAAGATTCCGTTCCTGTGGGACCTTGACGTGGAAGTATTGGACGCCAAAGTGCGCGAGGGGATTGGATGTGACTGGGAGAAGCTCGCCCGCCGGGTTCTAGCTCCAGTGACAGTAACCGGGGCGAATCACTGGAACTATAGCCACGTTCAGTTAAATGTTCCCAACGGGTTGACAAATCGAAGGCGAATATGGCAGATTCTCGAAGAAATGTACCCCAACGATGTGGGACTTGGCCAGGAGGATGAAACTAGGGCCAATGTTAGGCTTAACATCCGGAGTATTCCTAGGTCAGCTAGATGAAAATGAGACCCGACTATGCGCAGTACATGAATCCGATAACCCAAGGTCTTTCAGAACCCGTCCGCCAAACATTTTGAAGTAATGTTGCAATGCCTTTTGGGTAGATTTACCGACGCCCTTATCCCGCTGCAAATACAAGCCATGTCCATCTTCAAATCAATTTGAACCATATCTATTGGACATCTTGTAACTTGGTCCGTATTAATCTTTAAATATAATAGGCTCTATAAATTGGTTATTAGGATAGTAGTTTCTAAGAAACCCTGAAGTCTAAATACGTTTGAACCTAGGGTTTAAAGAAGTAATTAATACTATAGATAATTATTTAATAGTGATACCTAGTAATATCTCTATAATAGGACCTATAGAGGTATTCTAATATTATAGATAAAAGGCTATAGTACTTTGCTTAAAGATAAAGATTCTTTACTTTAGAAAAAGTATTTAAATCTATTTATTAATAATAATAAACTAAAATCCTTATTATTCTTAATATACTAATTTCTAAGGCCTTTATATTAATTTTCTTAATTGATCTCTTTAAAGCTTAATTTATTTTTATTAGTTTTACCTTTTTATTATATAAGTAAATATCTTATTTATACTTTAAATATATATAATTATAAACCGATTTTATTAATTATAAACTAGATTTAATAATTATAAATAAACATACTTTTAATTTCCTAGATATTTAAAATCTAGCCTAGACTACTAATTTTCCTTGACTTTTTAGACTATCTTACATAATATTTATTAATAATCTCTATATTTCTTTTTAACCCTACTTTTATTATTATAGTTCTTAATAAACCTTATAATATTTATAGTCCTTTCTAGCTACTAATTATACTAACTATTATTAATATCTTCTAAGAACCTTTCTTTTTTTAGCTTTATATTCTTAAATTTACCTAAAATATACTTATTTATTATCTTATTAATTTTTATATACTCCTTTTAAATAAAATCTTTATTATTAATATTAATATTATTCTTTTAAAGTAATTAAAGCTTAAAATTAATAATTTTTATCTTTTAAAATAATATAAGATTAGTAATTTTAATCTTAGATAGTATAAATAGCCTATATTAAGGGAGGATCTATTTAAAGTATTTAACTAGATTAGGAGGGCATTTAGCACAAAGCTTATTATTAGTATTTTTTTTTATTTTTTTTTTTTAAAAAAAACCTATTTAATTGCTCAACTTAACCTATATATATAAATAGGATGCTTTCTTATTTAGCATTTAGTTAGATTTTATAAGGAGCAATAGGAGTTTTATCACAATTATTTTAGTTACAATTATCGCCTATAAAAACCCCAGTGGGGAAAAATGACTAGTTACAATAACCCTTTGTTTTTTACCTATTTCCCTGGGCCGGGGGCTGGTGCGGGGAATCGAGCCCCGGTCTCTGTGAAAAACACAGCGCGCTAACCACTGCACCACACCACCTTATTATTAGTATATTTTAAGGTAGAAAAGTATAATAGATTATAAAGAATATAGTATTTAAAATATAGTTTAAATTTAGCTATTTTTAATAATATTAGAAGTAGGCTAGAATATATTAGTCTTAGTACAATAGGAAAGCTATCTTAAATATTAGGATAGGTCTAATAGAGTTTATTATCTTCGATATTAAAAGGGTATTAAGGTTATAAAATATATAAAGTTAATTATTTTATTAGTTAGGGTAAAAAGAGATTAATATTATAGTTATTTAAATACTAATTATATCTGCTCCTAGAATTGCCTAGTTAAGCCTCCTGCTTATATTTTAACTAAATATAAATACTTTAAATATTCTATTAATTATTAAATTAAAATTAGAATACTAAAAAAAGCCTGGAAACTTACTTTTTAATATAAGAATAATAAATATAATTACTTTTATAATTAGTATTATAAAAAGAAAATTTAAAACAAATAGCTATTCTAAGAAATAGCTAATAATTAAATAAGGCTAAGAAGGCTCCTCTAAAGGGAGAGGCTAAGAAGGAGAGTAGTAGTAGTAAAAATAAGAAGTAGTAGCTATTAATATACTTCTTATTTAATACTATTTAATATTATTACTTTAATTATAGGTATTTTATCTTTCTAACCTAGGAGGAAATAACTAATTTATAAAGCTTATTATATTTATTATATAATTATAAAAAAACTATTATGTAATTAATTTACTATTAATTTAAAATAAATTATTAATCTATTAATATAAATAGCTATAAACCTTAATTATAAACTTAAGATTCAACTACCATATTTCAAAGATTATATATCAAAGAAATTACAAAGGTATATAGGGCCGACCAGAGTCGCCTATATAACAACCTTTGTTAAATAGGCAAATTGTACAACTAAAGCCGGTCGGCCATCAGCGATAATGCCCGCAGATTCCATCCGCTTTATTGTCTAACAATTGCACTCTAAGGCACGAGGGATTGCCTTATCCATTATTTCAATTGATGCTTTTGCATTGATATTTACTATTGAAAATCACTAGATAAAAATACTACTTGATAAATAGTATCTTATCTATATTTAGGCAACTACAAGGCCTTGAATTGGGAATAATCTTAAATGTTCTACCGCGGGGAAAGTGTCGATATCGGTGTAGACGTGAAAATCGCTTTATCCTCCACCCACCAACTTGCTTCATCATTCAAGACTTTGATCAGTCGACTTGGCGGCCCTTTGTGGAAGCCATCTCTTGAGTCAATCTGCCAGATATGCGGCAATTCTAAACTCTTCCATGAGCAATCCTCACTGTTAGTGACAGCGACACGGATGAAATCTCGATGACTGAGCACATCTTGGGTTTCTTGAAGCTCGTCTGGAACGAAAATGCTGAATGGAAATTTCGCGGTCCTTTGTGGCAGCACCTTTTTGGCACCCTCGTTGCCCGGCCAGACCTTTTCAACGCCAAATCCGGGTGCCAGGTTCAGGACAGTCAGGTACAGTTCCTGGTCCCCAGTGTTCCTGAATGAAAGCTTCCTCTTGGGTATTATCCCCGAACCTTCCACCTCAATCATTTCCCATGTGAATGGGGGGGTATCGTCGCAGGCCAGTGCCGGAATGTCGAAAAGCACTTGTTTGAACCGCACAAGGCGTCCAATGGTCATTGCAGACCTAGTTGCACAATCCACGACGTTGTCGCTCTGGAGTTGGACGCCTCGCAACGGGCCTTCATACCCTACTAGATCGGAGGGTCCCGAAAGATAAACTCCGTTTTTACCCCGTCGTGACAATTTGAAAGAATTTCCGTGCGGTGTCCCCTTGTAATTGGACTCTACGATTTCAATGTGGCCTGCAAGCAACTCGCCCAGCATTTTGCGAAATGCACTTTGAAACTCTGTCCCGAGAGAGCTATGTACCAATACGCGGCACGAATCCTCTCCCAGGCCCCATTTTGATGGTATCACCTCCAAGGTCGACCCGGCCGATTTGACGTTGAACCCGGGTGGAATTCTGGCACGGCATTTCCAGTCTTCGACCTCGGTGACTTGAAACACGGTATTCAGAGAAAAGGGATGAAGTTTGAACTCAGATCCCTCGTTCAACCCGTGGGCTGTTCCCATTTCGATGATGATTTCATTTTCCTTTACATGGCCGACTACTGGGTTGATGATGAAGGGCTCATAGTTGTCCAGGAATGCAAGCCTGTCCCTGCCAAAAACCTGCGGCCTTTGTTTGTGGCTATCCAGCTCGAGGCGTTTGGATATTTTCTCGTGCAGAACCCGATATGTCGGTGGCACATTCTGGGGTTGAGGCTCGCTCAGCAGCCTGACAAGCTCGCGGGTGAAGACGCCTTGAGATAAACCGCCAACTTGTGTTTCGGCCGCAGTTTCGTCGGGATTGCAAGCTGTCATAAGAGTGAATCCTTCTGGATTGCTAATCCAAGATTTTGGCAGTTCCGTATCCCTGCTGCTCCGTTTTGCATTGGGCGACGGGAATACCTCACCCTCGAGATCGAAATCGTCACGCCAGTTTGGCGGGGTACGGGCCCGGCCATCATTTCGCCATGCACCCCCGGAATAGCAACTGTCGAGAACGACAACGACCTGGACCTTTTTTTCGTTTAGGCGCTTCAGCCATTCGTTTAGTTGCCAGCCGCGCACCGCAGACTTGTTGTTACAAAAGTCGGCGGTCATAATAGACGGGTCATGTGAGCGTGTAATTGGTGGTGGTGCATTCGACTTCAACAGACCGCCATGGCCCGAATAGTGGAAGAAGAAGATGTCCCCCGGGTTGGAGTTGTTGTATATATTGTCGAATTGGGTTTTAATGTTGTCAAATGTGGGCCATACGTCTGAAGGCTCCGCGGGTAATTGGGGATTGCCTGCGTCGGCTGCGGGTGGGGACGACGTCAGGACGGTAAAATCCTTGACCTTGAATTTGTCTTCGAGGACGCGTTTCATGGCCTTGACGTCACTGACGCAGCCATTGAGGTCAGGCACGGCAAAATTGAGCCTCTCATTTGTTCCATTCCTCAGATAAAAGTCGATGCCAACCAGCAGAGCGAATCGCTGCTGGGGCACAGCGTCACTCATGTTGGGAAGTGTGCGATGGGAATACTGACTAGACTTCCGGGACGCAAATCAATGCCCTCACTTGGACGTGGAGAAGGCTGCTCGGCCTTTTTGTATTTTCCCACTGAGACCGGGCCTTATCCCTAAAATGGGCCGCCCGCAGATTTGGCCCCCAATGGCTTCAAATCCCTGACCATATTACCCACTTAGATGCTGTGAAAGTCATAAGCGCCGTCTGATGGTCTTCTGCTGAGCCACACAGCCGGTCACGTTTCCCAATTGTAAACCATGAACCCGCTGCCGTCTGGCTGCCTTCTGGCTGCCTTCTGGCTGCCTTTTTGGTGCCTATTTCTCAGCCGCTCGTCAGCTGCTCGTCAGCTGCTCAGTCGCTCGGGCGCCAATATGACCTCATCGCGCGTACGTCTTGCTGGGAAGTCCAGGCGCCAAACGCAGTTATTCGCATTTTGTATTTATCTCCGAAACGACTGACAAAATCAATCATGGGGTATTTTAGAAATATTTTGCCATTTGGTTGTAAATTGCCAAGTTGCGTACTGGGTCAGGCAGTTTCAGCCCAATGGCTAGCTCAATCCAATCATATGGCGAGAGAAATATAGTCAGTGCAGCCTGGATTACGGCTGTAGATAAAGCAGCTCTTTAGAGTCTTGGTCTAACAATCATTTGAGATTTAATTTGCGTGATGCATCATAGACCAAAACTACCATCCTCCGCCGTCTTTCACGTCGGCCAACGTGCTGGAGAACTGGGCGTTTGGCCTGTAAATCTGTCCCGACATGCTATGAAAGCCCTGCACATTCCAAACGTCTGGCCATCTTTCTCCATAAACATGCAACCTAAAGAGAAAAATTAGGGATATTACCTTCAGCAGTATTAATTTACGCGTCAATAATATGTTGTTCCTATCAACACCCCAGCTACTAGTTATTTGCTATTGTTGTTGCAGATGCAATATTTTATAACATAAAATACCTGGCCTCAACTTCTTGTCGGTGTCCAACAAATTGACTAATTCTCTTTACGTCATAATAGACGTGGGCTGATGATATTGGTCCGGGGTTTTGAGTATCGCCATTGGCATATTCACGTCAAACGCTGCCTAATTGGTCTAACGTGGGCTTTCTGACGCTCTCGTGTCTTGCAGCATTATTGTACTAAAGAGATTTCGATATCTCGAGGAACCCATGGGCCAGTCATACAAGAACCATAATACGACCCCACCAAGTAAGTCTTGGCTTTCTACATACCCCTCTTTGACAGGTAAGACTTTTATCAATTTTGTCCTGGGCATCCTTTACATCTCTTTATTTTAAGCAGGTGTCCGTACTTTCCTCAGACCAAGTGTGGGCTGACTTGATCGTACAACGCGGAATCCGGCCTGTCTCCCGACGCACCATGTCGAACAAGTCACGACTGCATAGGGTTTTCGCTCGACTTCTCGAAAACTATCCTTATGGGTGGGGTCTGTACAAGAAGGCCACCACAAAAGATGTACATAGAGGTTGCTGTGGCTACTTTGACTCAATCGGTGATTGGCATACACTGGCCGACTTGGTGACTAGGGGCGAGGACTTCACCAATGAAGGATGGAAACCCCCCAACAGAAAAATCAGAAACCCTGACCAGGTGCCAGACAAACTGATGTGGGGCCCAAAAGAATCAACTGCAGTATCCTCCCGCCAAATAGGCAATTGATTTGGGATTTCGTAGGTCCACGTGCTTTTCCTATAGTCTTTATCCAGGTTGAAGTCTATTCGACGGTCTAGACCAAACGCTCACATCCTAGTAGCCTCTCTTTCATGGCATTTCTGAACCCGTATGTGACAATGTCATTCACTTGCAATGCCAACGAAGGTGCAATTCCATTCTCACAACGGAAAACCCTGTCCTTAAACACCGAGTCGGTGATGAATCGGCCGCATTATAGTGGATGAAAGACAACACCGCCAAGATTTTAAAACAACATAGACCGATAGTTGAAAAGCACGGCCTTTGGATCGTAAACAAAACCTATACATCACGCCGATGCGATTTCGCTATCATGTGGTCGAAATCATCCACTGTCAAAATGGGGCTTGGGAAAGGCCAATCAAGTGTTTTTAGTCTGACTCCATCGAGTTCGTGGACAACCAGCAATGGCGATATAACCACTGAAATCCATCAAGATGACGAGGGTGTTGTGGCCTTTATGGGTGGTATCTATTTCTCCAAGAAGTTGTTAAAATCAGAACTAAAGTCCGCCGCCGATCAGGAGAATCAGAAAAGGAGACTGTTTCGTGGTTGATATGTAGAGTCGGACGAGGAAGAGGACCAGTTTGAAATGACCTTTTACTAGCGAATATCTACAACTACATCGACGACAAACTATCAATAGAACATTCTTGAGCGATTTATTGACAACTATGACCCAAGGCGCTAACTATAGAGTGGACTTGGCATCTTCTTAGCTGTTATTAAATGACTTCCCAAGTCTCTGCCGATAGGGCATGTCATATATTCTATAATTTGTAGCTTCTACTTCTGTTTCCCACCGATGAGCCAGTTGGCCAAAGCCTGGATCGATCGTACCCTAAGCACGGCATGCTCCTTAAACAATTCGTCAATTGTCTCGGTACAATCGTTCTCCAAATCACGTATCTTTTTCGATTTCTGTTGGGGGTCGAGGAGTACGGGGTGCCAGCCGGCTTCTGACGACCCAACAACATCTTTGACATACTCATCGCCAACATACAGTTTTTGCCATGACTCGGCCTCCACCTTGGACTCGGCTGGACTCTTTTTATCCCTGGCAGCCAGGATTTGAATGAGCATAAGCTCGGCAGCATCAAAGATAGGTCGGTCCGGCTTTTCGACGCCAACATCGTATGAGATGCAATGGAAATCGATGTCGTATTTCTGGTCTGCGAGGATGCTCGGGTCCACCTCGGTGCCGTATCGCAGGGGGCTGACCTTGACACCAAACGAAGACAGAATATCTGGAACTCGGTCATCCGAGTTTGTTATGACTCCAACCACAATTTTGTTATAGCGCCTTTGCATGTTCTGGTGTTTGAGCGCTTTTAAGAACGTGTTGAGGCCGGGCTCCTCCGTGTATGCTTCCTTAGACGAGAATCGATGGAGCAGCTTTGGACCCAAATCCTTCGGTAGTAGTTGACCTTGCTTGAGAAGAGGATTGAATGTATTGTGGATAACCTGGAGCAGGTTAGTTGACGGCCAGTGGGACTGTATACCCATGCATCCTGGCAGCGGGGGGAGCATACCTTGGTCCACCATTTACTTGCACCAAGCCCAGTTGCCTTTCCGTAGTTGGGATTCTGCTTCAATTCCGACTTGATAGCTACTGATAAAGTTGATTGAACCTCGTCATCGCTCAAACCAGTGAGGCCACATTTCCTAGCAACCTCGGCGTATTGGCTTGCGACCGGGCCTTTTGGTCGAAACAAGGTACCAAATGCGTCAAAGCAGAGGAGTAAATTGGGCCTGACCATGGCTGAATATGACATCAATGAGCTTTTTATGACGAAGGCAATACACAAGACTTGAAGCGAAGTTCAAGTCTCATTGAAGGGCATGGGCGGTGAATTGAGGCAGGAATGAAGTTTGGTTCTTTGCACCATGAGATTTCGGTTATGTCATGGGCAGGGGGGCTGGCCCAACTGGCCAATTAGAAGGAGTAAAACGGGCACTTCAATCCTATTTACCTCTATTGCGATGGCATTTTCAACTGTAAAACGATTACATTATCCTTATCCTCTTCCTACTATGTCGGTCATAAAATGTCCTTTTTGTCTGTCTCAACAATGCAAGTAGACTTTTTTTTCTTTTTTTTCTTCTTTTTTCTGTTAACAAAAAAGAAGGTGAAAAAAAGTTCCATTCGACCATTTATACGGCGATTTACCCACTCGAGATTCCACCTTGTTTGGCGAGTTCACAAATTCGTCTTGTTCGCCGATGATTCTTTTTACTTGATTGTGCCTGGTCAAATTGGGCGATAGCACTCGGGTGTCAAATGACGGATAAAGGCTGATTACTGTTCAACGCCATTCCTACGAAGGGAATGGCTTCTCTGTTCGCCTCGCCACTTGGTCGGCATTTCGGCCTCGTCTTCACAAGACACTGGTGCTTAGTGCAAGCACCGACCTAAGGAAAGGCAAAGCTGAAGGAGCCGGGTAAGGCATGTTTTTTAAGACTTAGTTTTAGAATAATAACATCCTAGGAGTAAGCTATTATTTGGATTTCATAGTAGTTTTATTTTTTTCCCTCCGCGGGGGGGCGGGCATGTAGCCGGGTTTTGCCTTCGACGGCCCCGGCCTTGCTCCGCTCAAAAGTACCATATTGAAAAGCATGGATTTTGGTTAAAGTATATATTCCGGTATATATCTAGTATATACTACATTACATTATCCAAGTACTAAATAAAAAGTTTTTTTTTGACCAATTACCGAATAATCTACTTTAGTATAAACCTTTAACACCTTATTTTAAAGAGACAAAGCTAGAAGCTACAGTCCTTCACTCCGTGTCAAGTCCTCCGACTTCTATTCAGCTTCGCCTAATAACTTGCTCGCTTCGGAAAGCGGTTCTAGCCTGAGTGAAGGGCTCGCATATGACTCTGGCGCTAACCAGAGACATGATGTCATTATCCGGCTTTCGGTGTTACATGTGCTTACCACACAAGCCCGGCTCAACAAGCATCTCGGGACTGAAAACTGGCCGAATACATTTTATTTCCGTAGTCTGTCGGAGTGATGCACAGCTACCCTCAGCCCTTTGTGCACACCATCCCTGTTCACTAATCACGTACACACACAATTATTACCCAAAACGGACAACGGCAACCCTGGTCACGTTATGCTGGCATTTGGGTTTATGGCTGATGTACCAAGGCAATGCGAGCCGGATTTTCTCTCTGTCTGCTTCCGGATTCAGTTCTGGGGCGCCCGATCGCCTGCGCTTTGAACCGGCTGATAAATCTGGTCGGATCATCACATAATATCTACGCTTCAAAAATGTATATATAGTTTTATTTCTTGAGCTTATAGGTGCTTGAGAAATCCTCTTCTGGGTATCAATCATCAGCTCGCACGCCCATATACACATCATTACAATCCCAACTACTTTCCACGCCGGTGGTTTGTCATCTAGTCCAAAATGTTGCACAACAAAGCTGTCTATGTACTGCACCTTTTGCTAGCAGCCACCCAAATCAAACCGTCTTCGCAGATACCAGGTCAGCTTGTCATGTCTGTCGAAAGCAGATACCCGAAGCGAACCATCGCTGGCGTCTCCGTTGTCGATACTCCTATTGTTCGCGCTGCGCGCGAGTTTGCACGAAACCACTCTTCAGACTTCCTCTACAAACATGTTATGCGCGGATGGCTTTTCGGGGCATTAATAATTGAACATAACGAAACACTTCGAAGCACTGTCGACTTGGAAGTACATGCCGTCTCCGCACTCCTCCATGATCTGGGCTGGGACCGTACCCCGAATTCCCCATTCATCAGCAAAGACAGAAGGTTCGAGGTGGATGGTGCAATTGCTGCTCGGGAATTTGTCAAGGACAGTAACTATGGGAAACACTGGGATGAAGAAAGGACGCAGCTGGTGTGGGACTCGATCGCATTACACACTATGCCTTCCATTGCGAGGTACAAGCAGCATGAAGTGGCAGTCACGAGTAGCGGTATAGTCGTAGACTTTGAGGGTCCAGCCCATGGGATCACCAGAAAAGAGTATGACGCTGTCGTGTCGGAATTCCCTCATGACGACTTGATCTCAGGTGTCAACGACACTTTGGTTTGGCTTTGTTATTCTAAGCCAGCTACCACATACGGTTAGTGTAATGTTTGAGTCGGATTGCACAATTACTAACGACCCCCTTAGATACCTGGATGCAACCATTTGGAGAACATTTTGTCTCCAATTACTCGGCAATAGGAAAAAGGTTCTTTGATATCTTGCAACAACCGAAGAAAGAATAAGGCAGTTCATCAACCGGTTTGAAACGGTGGCACATGTTCAGCTTGACAAACTCGATCGACGAAATGTGCCTTAAGGGGCAGCACATGGATGATTGGTTAATGGACAGATGTATTATCCCAGAATCCATCCCTACTCTTTGAATTGAGAATTCCAATGCCAATAATAACAGAAAGTTTGTTTCTGATTATTGGTATCAGCGCATCTAAATCATTACGAAGAGTCATATGGTGCTCCCTGAATAATATCAAGTGGTGACTTAAATTTAAGGGCGTTTGCGGCTAGTAACGGGTATATTCGTTTTCATAACGTCAAAACGTCAAAAGCAACATATTTCTATTAACTTTCCCCTCTCCATATGAAAAAGAGTAGTCAATCCACCCTTATCCCGTAAGAATTGACGTTTTAATCCTGTACTAAGATTCCGGGAGACGTTAACAGGGTACATTCCACCATTATGGGCGGTGTTGATTGTCGGGTTGTCCAAGAATATGGACAGTATCGTAATCTGCGGTTAATATTACTTGCCATAACTCTCAACGTGACACTCTCTGACTGTTTTATTCACTTAAATGCGGGTTAAGAGACCTCCATGTGGAGCCGTGGTGAATCATTTGTGATCGGGAGGAGGATTGCGGTACCGAAGGGCTTTAGGTAATTGACCGATCAGTAATCATGAAGACCTCAAGAACTTGGGGGTACTTTCTGGTCAAATATATAAGGGTGGTAGCTTTTGAATAATGCCCTCGATATGTAAGACAGTATACATCCGGTCTAAAAATCGCCTTGTCTTCCTGGGAAGCCAACGAATGAGGTCAAGGGCAGGAAATGAATAACGACAGGTTATTCATTGAGAACATATGTACTTAGCTTTTCTGGGGTAGCATGGTCACAACCAAGTCACCGGGAGGGGTTACCCAAATAGGCGGTGGTTCGGCATTAATGTGCCGCGTAACTGATGTCTAATATCAGTCTCCTCCCACCAACTGTTTCGTCAGACCGGGCCCACAACAGGACCCCAGCTTAAATAGTAGTTAGGTAACTATGTATCCACCTGATCGGCGAAGGATGCGGCCGAGAATTCAGGCACAGAATCCTTGCGCGAGCTCATGTACTTGTTGCATCCCGAGACACTGTCACGGCTTCGTCATGAATATGTATGTATTGGGTTGGATTGCACAATTTTACAAACTCATATTATTTCCCAAGAGAAAATATCCTCTGCTGATTCGTATCAAATTCCCTCTAAGACTAAACGACAGACATTTCTGGCCCAGCCAAGGGGCAGATCTATGGTCGGGTCTTTCGATTTGTGTGGATTAATTAAGTTCATGGATGACGGTTCGCACGAGAACCCTGCAAATATTCGCATTCACCTCTGGAAGAACACTTTTTATCTTGACTGAGGGAGTAAAAGACTTGTTTTCTACTAAATGGTGTAATGAACAAACAAAGAACAAAAGGTCCTTGACCATCAACGACAATGGAAATCATTATATCACTAACCTTGATATGCTAGTTCAGCGCTTTAAATCCATGGTTATACTAAAGTAAAACAGAAAGAATAATTCAAATGAAAATGTAGGTATTGTATACAAATTTGGTTTGACTCAAGACGAGGAATCCGGTTCCTCAAGATCGCCCTCCAGATTACCAGCGGTACATGATTGAAGTTGTACTAGCCGCGTGCCGATGAGCTACAAAGCACCCAACCATGGCCCTCGTGAGGTTTACCTCCCTTTCCAAGGATTTCTTTCATCGAAGCAAGACGAATTTGCTGATGAACGCAGGAGGCTTTTGGGTGGCTTTTCATCGGCGTAAATTTCGTGATTAGGACTACCTCCAGTTGTATATTATGTTAAACTTTTCCCCAAGTCAAACTCCTCAAGTTGCAAAGTGCCAACATATATTGTATTGAATCGTGCGTACCCCTCGCTGTCATTTGACAACTTATTCGCCAGAGCATCGACTATACCTAGTGTCCCCAGCCTCGACTTGAGAAAGCGGCATCGGTGGTCTGTTCTAGTCCGCTGCTGCCGGAGACGGCAGCCTGAAACTGGTTTGCAGGCAAACTTCGAGTTGACGTACTGTCCTGTTCAACCTCTTGTGTAATATGAATGATGTTACGCGTTGAATCATCGTCGCCGTTGCTATCCTTGTCGTGGAAATGGGCGTCCTTGTCGGCATCGATTCTACTATTGCCAGCCCCTGACAGCTTGATATGACGTCCGTTGCTACCGCCAATAGTCACTAGGTTGACATCTCGGGATCTGCCTGATTGTCTGTCGCTCATGCCATACGAGGGGAGGATATTGCGAAAGAGACGGCGTAGCATAGGCATGGAGCCTGCGATGATGCCCAAGTCGCACTCGAGTACTGTTAACATGATAATTTTGCCGACTTCGTCTGTAGTAGCAATTATTAGTGTTCTGCTATTAAATTTCTCGATCTCAGATAGGTGGTAATTTGACGTACAGTATCTCTCGGTTGGCTTAGTATAGGCCCACGTGTAACTAATGCGGATAGTAGTCGCCACGGATGCAAAGACACCCAATGACAGGATGCCCATCGTCAGTATTTTCATCTTCTTTGGCATCTGGAGGTGACGGAGTAAAAATATGGGGACTAGTGTGGTACTGATGTCGGTAAAGATGTTGGGAGCAGAGACGAAGTACGACACGTTGAGGATGACTCTTTGCCCAGAGGTGCAGTCTCCTGGCTCACCCCATGCCGCTGATACAGGCTTGCACTGAAAGATAGCCACGGGCCATGATATCTGCCATACCACCCAGCTCAGCACAAACAGTCCCCATAGGATGTTCCTGTAAATTGTTTTCAAGTTCTTGGCAAGTCGAAGGAGCGTCCAGATGATACTGGATTTGATGAGAGCACCGTCTAGTACGTATAAAAACTGCCAGATTATCGTCCACAATCCAATTTTGTACTTCATTCCGACCGTGATGATATCATCGTGCGACCCGATACCGCTATACGAAAGAACAATAACAGAGGCATTGTGTCCAAGGTTAATGAGCTAGGCAGAGATATATTAGATATCCATTCTCAACTCAGAGTGACCTCGCGGTAAAGGAAGCAGAAAAACTTACCCATCCCACAAGCATCAACCAATCCTCCACTGAAAATGCTTGTGACGAGATGCGAATATAAAACCTCAGGATCGCTGCGATGCTGGATAGCACGGTGAATATGATGGTGATCAACAATAGAGCCAACGCCAGGCCCTCGGGTCGGATGGGCTCATACTCGGTAGTCGTCAAATCCTTGGCCATGATTGTAGGTAGAACTAGATCCGATTTGAGCTGTTTACCCGCGACCCACGCCAACGTGATGACCTGCCACAAGTAGCCGGAACAAAGAGAAATGCTCCATGAAGGAAGCGGCGTATTCTCTATATGGAATTCCACCATCCATCAAACGGTCCCGGCCTGCTGGGTACATGCTTCCCCATGCCAACCCGGCGAACGTACCTTGCCAGATAGTGTCTCACAACTAATGACTTGCCAGGGACAATTCCAGGTCCACGACGTATGAATCTGTAAGAAAAATACTAGCGTCGTCGTATGACAGTGGGCTTTAGAGTTTGACGGGAACGGTCCGGACGAATAGGGCCGAGGATTCGCTGGACTGAGGCAAGGAGAGAAAGACTACAAGGGTTGCATTGTCGCCTTGATCTTGAGGCGCTCCTTTGCGATGAAACTACGAAGTACCGCTGCATACACATCTAGCTAGCTCCTTGCATATCCTGGGAAAAACCCCACACTCCCACTTTTCATATCCCTATCGGTAGTGAGGATTGCATGGTGGTTGAGGCTTGCAGTATTGCGAGCTTGGCCCCAGTGGATTGCATCTTAGGGCTGTACCATGTGTACGGATTAATTACATGGGCTCACTGAACAGAAAACTTGGCACGAAGAGCCTGCATTTGAAACCAGCCTGGGGGACTAAAAAGCTTAAAAACAGGATATACATTATTGAGAAAGGAGTTGTTGATTACTGTTTGATTGGAAAGGAATTTGGTATTGCACGGGTTGATTGGACCAACGCCAGGTCTCCTTGTAACAATTGCGGACCGTTGCTCAGACTGTCCAGCTCGCCGAGAGCCAGCTTGGGCGAGAGCCGCTGCTCCTATTATAAATAAAATAAGGGCAAATGATAAACAGCGTACGGTTGTGCTTAAATAATGGCACCACCAAGTTGAAGACCCCCGAATTGACCTTCGATAATAGTGGCCCCAGATCAACATTCGCATGAACTACTACAGCGTATCGTATCCTTCCATGCGAAACTTTCGGAAATAGCCCCGGGGCTGCCGACTGCGTATAATTTTCCCAATTAGGACGCAGTCGGCTATCTAATAAAAATCCGCGTTTAAATGGGAATGGTGCGCAATTCGTTTAGTACCCTTGTCAGCGCCACCATGTTTATTCTCCTATCGCATTGCTAGCTATGCCAAAACCATGGCGGACTTCTTCTGGTTGGTGCGTGGTGAGTTGTTGGGGTGTATTTCTGTGCGCCAATCTTCGCGCCCATTTGTTTCGAAGCGTCACTGTAAATATCAAAACAGCGTGACTGGGGGAAGAGGCATGCCCACAATAGGAGGCGGGCACCACCCATTCGTTCCTCGCACTACGTGTCTGGGATGCTGGCAGTGAAGTTTGGACACGGATCGAATCTGCTGACATTACAAAATCTTCTCGGCGCGACTTGTGCGATTTCCTATTCCATCTCCTCATTTAAAAGCAGTGGAGATGAGCCAGCGCACATTTATGTATGTCTAAGGCTATCTTTGATCTCAAGAAAATAGACACTTAACTCTGGGCAATCACTTTACCCTTACACACTTCTGACCATTTCACCCAGACGGCTTTAGCCGTGAAAATTGCGGCTTTCCCCACGAGACGTTGATGACGGCACAAAGAATAAGCAGGCCATCCAATAAACGACCTGACTATTGAGGATTGGACCATTGTGCCGGGATTACCCTTCTCCTGATCAATAGAGTCATAAATGATGCTGAGCAGCTGACTGATCTGCATTCAAATTATTAGAATCGGATAGATTCCAAACGTCTTCCCGGAACGAAGCCCCTTTTTACTCTGTCTCGTGCCAATGTCTAATTCGTGTGGCGGGCTGGACAGAAATCAAGCCGGTCAACAGGGATCTAGCATTGCCCCGTCCCGGCTATGAAATTCATATGAACGCCCTTGAACGAAGTCGTTCGTGCCACAACTGGCTCCAATTGCCTACGTACCTCTTAATAGATGGCAAGGAATATCTACAGCAGGGCCCAGAACTGTCCTACGCCGGGGTTCGCCGACATTTCGCACAATGTACGTTGCATCGCGCCAAAATATAGAATTCTAATCCACACCACTCACTTCTTGAAAACTGATGCTTTAATACAATATTGAAATGGGATAGAAATAGCTATGGCAATAAGACAACCAACCAGCCCAAAAACAGCAAAAGGATAATAGAATATCAATCTGATCAAGACAGCTAGGGGCGGTTAAAGACAACTGGTAAAAGAAGGGGCAAGGAAGCTTGATTTTTCTAGCTAGCTGGATCGATTGATCCCTTTTATCGAGGTCAGCTAGTCAGCTGATCTAATGTAATCAGTTGGGCAGCTATTTCGACCAGATATGCCCAATAGCTGTAGTCCACTATGTCCGACCCCAACACAATATATTTCTAAAAGCGAATGTAAGTATTCATATGCAATTCGCATTCGTTTGCAATGAAATGACCCACATCCAACTTTGGAACGACTTACATCTTACTGAGGATTTAGGCCAGCAACAGTACGAAAATAAAGTCGTCAATTAAGACTGGAAATATTTGACATCACCAATTAATTTAGCCGTTCAAATCTCGACTTATCATATTATGTGCAAACAAATGTTTTTTCATTGTTTTAATAGTATCAGATGGATAAACGACAGGTTTGTTAAGGTCCAGCAATATCAGATGGGCCAATGATCCATAAAACCAACAACGACCGATTTATGTTTTCTAAATACTCTGAATTGCCATTATTCATCAACTAGACCTATCCAAGAAGTAAATGAAGTTTCCTCCCTCAACGATGCGAGTCATGTTAAAAGGCCATGTTTCTAGGGCAAGATGATGGTTTCTAATTGAGGAAAATATTCGATACTTGTCTCAATCTGGCACCGGAATTTGTCAATGATGCCTGAAACGACGCAGTATTTGAGTATAAGCTCTCCGACAAATGAAAGAAAAGGATTAAGAAGGAGTATAGCCAGAGCTCCCAGTGCCAGCGCCCGTGCCAGCGCTTACACCAGCACCTCCGCCAATACTGTCAATAACGGAGACGACAAACTCGGCCGCAGAATTGACATCCTGTCCGTAGCTTAAGTGGCCACCAGCACCACCAGCTGAAGCTGTGCCGCCAGATGAACCACCCAGGCCACCAAGACCGCCGAGACCACCCATCATACCACCACCCATATTGGCGATGCCACAGACAGGATCGTCAGACTTGCAGTAAACTTTGCATTTGGCACCGTCAATGCCTTGGAAGCCCTGTCCCTTAACTATAGAGTGTTGGTTACTTGCTTTCTTGAAGGGTGCTGCAGACTTACAAGGATCGCCAAAAGTAACAGCGGCAGTAATTCTACTGGCATCCGCACCAACCATCTTTGCAGCATTGTGGGCAAGCATGGCGCCCTGGGAGTAACCAGAGATGACGACTTTGGTGTTGGGGCATTTTGTAAAAGACTGCATGATGTTGTTTGCCCTATTAATATAGTTAGCGTGGTTTGAAACTGTGGATTGAGTTCTGTGTAACTTACATTGTCTGAGAACCGGCAGGGTCACCCATCTGCATGTTGCCCGCCATTCCAGCAGCATATTCAACTCCCTGAGCAGCGACCTTGCCGCCAAGCTTCTGGTTGAGGGCATTGTAGAAAGCAGGACCAACAGTTGAGCCCATATTTCCCATCTCTGTTGTACCGCGGGCGAAGATGAGAATGACATCCTTGCACTCGCCAGAGAGACCATTTTGGGTGGAACCGCCAAGGCCGCCAAGACTTCCGAGACCTCCAAGACCTCCGAGGCCACTAGAAGAGCCAGAACTACCGCTAGAACCACCAAGACCACCAAGACTCCCCAGGCCTCCAAGGCCACTGAAAGAACCAGAACTACCACTGGAACCACCAAGGCCTCCAAGGCCATTGCCAAGATTTCCGAGGCCACCAAGGCTACCGAGGCCGCTCAAGCCACCGTACTGACGAGCCACCTTGCGTCTTTTACTCTTTTGGGGGCTGGAGTAAGGAACTTCGGGGACTTGAGTGGGTTTGTCAGTTGGAGGGCCAGTGGGAGCGTCGGCAGGGGCGTCGGCGGGAGTGTCGGCAGGGGTGTCAGCAGTAGTCTCAACAGGAGGAACCTCGGGAGTAGCATCAGGAACAGTATAAATACTGGAGGTTGAGGTAGTACTAGTGACTCTGGAACCCGAGCCTGAGCCATAGGCAGAACCTGAGCCTGAACCTAAGCCTGAGCCTCCAAGAAGACCCCCAAGGCCAGGAATGCCACCAGAGGAGCCGCCTCCAAGACCCCCAAGAAGGCTACCCAAACCACCACTAGAAGAACCAGATCCTGAGCCACTCAGGCCAGGAATAGCACCTGCCAACCCACCGAGGCCATCAAGACCAGCTCCAGCAGAACCACTACCCGATGAGCTTCCCCCGAGGCCCCCAAGATGACTGCTGGGGCCGCCAAGGCCAGCACCAGAGGATCCAGAGCCACCTGTGAGTGCGCTGATCGGGTTGTAGCTACCCATAGAACCTCCAAGGCCGCCAAAGGTTCTCCTATCCACGGGACCAGCCGTGGCTATGGCTGGAAGAAGAGCGAGGAGTAAAGAATGAGAGATAGAAGGCATGTTGAAAGGTATGTTTTGGTGAATGAATGTCGTAACAAAAAGGCCAGCCTGGATGAATAAAAGTGCTCGGTGAGCTGTCGGAACGAATGAACTTGTGAGATGGCAGGTGTAACAACGGGAAGGCTGCCGTTATATATCCAAATGTCTGCACTTGTTCACTTGCCCTGTTGGTAAAGATTGACACATTTTTTAGACATTGCAAAGGCCTCCCGGAGCAGCCACTGTCTTTCTGGTCTGATGCCAAGCTCCCTGACTCGATCATCCGCAATGGTCCAGAACCTTGGCGCAAGTCACATCCTCCACCAGAGGCTCGGCAGTGATGAACACAAGCATACTGAGAAAAGGAGTTTGTGTCTTCAGTCCGTCGAACCTGTGGTCCCTGTCTAGGTTCTTTGGCGGTAGCTCAAAACGTGGATCAGTTGGCATGGTGAAACAGACAAACAGCGTGTACGATGAATCGCTTATCCTGTGGAGACTAAGACGGAGGTCCGTGGGGGTGAAGTAGGGCTGCGTTTATACGCCTGCACTATTCTAGTGTCACACTGACCTCTCGGTAAAGCTGAGCAGGTGCCCGATTCGGTAACTACATTTGCTATTCCAGGTTAGTATTCAAACAATCGACTAAGCATTAGCCACGCCTTAATTCCCCACCATAACATAGCGTCCGTGTACTTTGAAGACTTGGCGCAACATCATACCCTACATACTAAACCGTGGTAAATATTGGACGATTCGAGCTGTTTGTTCTGACCTCGGCTAACGTGTACATAGTTCCATCACAATTTACATTATTATTTCATCTTCCATTAACAATATGACAAATAGAGCATCACTGTGGAAGATCGACTTTAACGGCGATCATATTCTCCGATATGAAGCCGGTTACAAAAAGCCACGCCTTGCGCTGCCCATTTTCTAGTTTGGGGTCAATGGCAACAAGAACAGCCGCGCTGGCGGACCGGATCCTATCGCCATCGTCTTCAAAAAGAAGATGCTTGTCCCATTTGCCAGAAGAAAGCTGTTTCTGGGAACTGGGGTCGCGAACCTTGCGCTTCGTGTACCAAACCATTACCGCTTCTTCCCCTTCAGGATCTCCAGACGTTTTACCAAGGTCGATAGCTCTCGTAAGTCCGGCCTCTACGTATCCTGAGGCGTCATGAGATATGTTGGCATAGGGATCTTTGAAATAGGATGGGTTGTCGATGCTGCTGTCGAAGCGTACAAGGTCGAATAATTCAATTTTGTCCCCAAACGCTTGCGGCAGGCGTCCAAGGTGAAGTCCGCCATTGATGGCACAACCGATACTTATTTCATTGGTGGATTCTCCTCGGCCAAGTCCATTATTGTTTTGAAGCTGAGAGAGCGCGACAGTAGCCTCGCACTCGTCGGTGGGGTTTGCGCCGCACTGAACTTGAATAATTTCTGACCATTTGGCCCCAGCATAAGCATCTTCCAACTCTCTCATAATACCATGGGTGTAATGGTGATCATTAGTTACAAAGAATGATGTGGGGCTAGTTGCGAGAACGTCGTTGGGGGTTTTTATGAGCGGGTGGTTGATGGAACGAATGTAGCGCGCCGAATTCGACCCTAGAATGTGATGAAAGACTTCAACTCGCGAATCGGATCTCGGACAGTTTAAATTATCATTACTGCTGGTAGAAACGCCTCCCCCGAGCTTTGCGCATGCAGCATTTGGAACATGGTTGACGGCAAATATGTAAACAGCAGCCTTCGAAGCAGGGTCGTCAATGACGTCGATACCATGCGTCACAAAAGTGTCATCAAACCCCGTAAACGCCAACCTGCGAGATTGCATTGTCTGTTGGAATGTGAGCGGTCTTTTCTTAGTTCATGACGGATGAAGGGTTCCTACATCCGGATCGACGACATGAATGGATCCGCGGCCACTGAGCCCAACATTGGGATCATTGAACCGCGCCAGAGGGGGGAACCACAAAAATCGCGTCTTGAGCGCGTCCTCACATGCGGTAAATAGAGTGTGGCTCTGCTCATGATAGTGCAAGTCCTCACAGTGCACCGTATCCTGGATGACGATGAAGTGGTTTGGGTCGTCTATGGGAGTCTTTCCAGCTTGTCTAAAGACGCCCAGGACGGTCGCCTGCTGGTAAAGCGATAGATGATATATGCCAGCAAACAAGACCGGTAAAACAGCTGTTATGCCAAGCCACCTGGATTGCGTTTTGGCCATAGTTGACTCTGCTCAGAAAGATACCGAGGACAAAAAGGACGATCGTGCGCCCAGTCTTCAGATAGGGTCTCTAGCTCATTTAAGGTCGCGGGTGCACCCCTGCCTAAGGTACACCGTGTCTCATATCACTCAACAATTCCAGTCTTTGAGTGGCATCTCAGCAGACTCTCCACGCCCGCTTTGGGAAACTATCTTCAACCGCTGCGCCCTACCCCGCAAGATCTAATGAGGGGTTTCAAACCTAAAACCTCACAACAAACCGGTTGCAACAGTCGCGGCCAGTCTCGGTGTCGCACAAAATGAAAATTGATTAAAGTAGACTAGCGTCAGCTGTTAAAAACGAGCTGGAATTCAAAACACATTCCATCTACTCCGCTGATTACTAGTTGCGCTGCTATACTGGCTGTTGTGTAACTATATTTGGGGATATCGAGGAAGGCCGAGGTTCTCTAACTCGATTGAGACTCGAATGTGCGGGGGGGCAGGAAACTTGGAACGACGCGCTTCTCCCCTTCCGAGGTGCGGAAATTGGGGCCCGAAGTCGAGAGCTTGATTCCGAGCTTGATGAACATCCATGTGAAACCTCGTTAGTGGGGCACGGCAGCCAAGGGTTCTCGTCCCAGAAGAGCGTTGAAATGGAGCAATTTTTGAGCGAACGTTACGGGCGGCTAAAGACGAAATTCACCAAACAGTCGCACAAGAAGGCAGTATCATCAAGTCGAGCGTACATGCATGCATACTGGTAATAATGACCATATTTCCAAAGCCTTTCATATACAATATACGAAATTGATATAGCTGCGCCATTTCAGCGATACATTTGCAAAGCCTGTTTGGTTCGGCTGTCCAATGTGAAAATATGGTGTTCCAAAGGTAGTTTCTCGTCCATCTTTCCAATCGGCACCGTTTTTTTCGCTTTTACTATTTCCAATACTCAGACAAAACTATAAATAAATACCCCCATTGAAGCAGCATAAGATATGGTGATGTATCAAGCAAAGATCGTTTGTCAGATCACTATTTCAATTTTAACTATAGTGTTACCTCATTCTTCGTCAAGCTCACCAGCCACCTGTAAGATCTCTAGTAACTGAATCCGCAAGCGTCTCTAGTTCTGAATCCTTCAGTCCAATACTCTCGTTGTCGGTCTTGTCATACAATGTACCACCTTCAGCCCAAATTCGCCTCAAAGTATAAGTAACAGCAGATGATTTTCCCTCAGCCCATGCCTTTTTCTCCGCGGCTTTTACCTGGTCCAAAGAGTAATAGGAGACATCCGATGCCTCGCCCCAGAATTGCTTCGCAAATTCGGCCAAAATCTCGTTGGGCGTGGTTACGAATGATTGAACTACCACGGGTTTGTTGAATGAAGCCTCGGGATGACGCAGAGCCGCCACTACCGCTTTGCCGACGCTATCAAATGTTAGAGTGTGCCTCTTTGGACTCTCTGCATGAAAGAACTCACTCTGGCATTGTAGTGAATCCCACTTTTCCTTTTCCGTCATCAATCAAAACCGCCTTTCTGTTTTTGTTATCAAAGCCGCCCGCCTCTAGAGCATTTGGCCATAGAGTAAAGTACATGTCAATATATGGACCAGTCACTAGGAATGTGTATTTGAGGTTTTTTGTATTCTCTCGCACAAACTTTCGTACTTTGAGCTTGAGCTGGTGTGGTTTCTCATGAGCGCTCTGAGGACCATGCTCAATATCTGTGCCGTACTCGGAGGGGAAGAACCATTTGACGCTAGATGACTCCTCAGCAAGGCGGATTAGATCGATTTGAGTCTCGATGACATTTCGGCCGACTGCAGATACGACAGTGTCAATGCCCTCATACGCAGCTTTGACATGTTGCTCGTTGGTGACATCTCCAGTAATGATCTTGACACCCAGTGAGCGAAGTTTATTAATGTCCTCTGCTTTATTTTCAACCGTGTGTTGGGATGTAAAAATGGAGACCTGTTTGAAGGCTGGTTGGGCTTTCAAAATTTGATCCGTGATGTAATTTCCAATTTGGCCCGTGGCGCCAATTATCAAAATGTTGTTGGCTTGGAAGGAAGTCATTTTCAAACCACAAATGCAGTATAATAATACTTGGTTCAATAAGCTGATGGGTAGTCAAGTCACAAAAGAATCATGTTTGTCAGTCAGGTCCTGGGCACGGAACAAAAAGAAATCACTCACCATTAGTGGGTCACCAAGCACGAGCTAGTCGGCTTGAATTATAAATCACAAACGCCTCTTCGGCCATAATCGGCCGGGGATTGGATTGGATTCCAGCCTCACTTCCCCCACTTAGCAGCCCCGTCATATGAGGGGTAACCAAAACGAAGCATTGCCTGTGCGGGTTCAAAGACGCATAAGCACGGATGACCCGAACCTTGGTTCCAGTGAGTGTTGATGTGTTTAAATAATTCATCAAGTGGTACAGATTTCTACATTCGAGGTTTGGGCATGATTTTCCCTTCTCCGCACGAGGAAATTGCGTCATCGTAGACAATGGTTGTTTTCATCTATTGACATTAATTGGACAACCCCATTCTTTTCGACTGTAATTAAGCAAAGCTATTACAGGTGGTGAACACGTGAGTATGAGCGCCTTCCAGATTTGCTTCTGCATTGGTCATGGTATCATGGGTGAATGGTATCGACAAAGACTCATCAATCACACCGAATTACGCGTCCACCTCTGTGGTTTACGCAAAGCCAGGAAATGGCACTCTTTCAGGAAATCCATCAATCCTCTATTGTATTGGAACACCTGGAGTATCACTATCCCTTTGAGTGCCATAAGGCTCCAGTTAGGTAGCTAGCAAGGGCATTGACCAACCGAAAAATATGAAAGTTCAGATGCTTGCTTTCTTACCCAAATTTGGTGATAATAAATGTTGCCTTTGTAGATGAGGCAGCGTTCGAATGTAGACATTTTGACTGATGCCGTGTTTGTGTGCGTGTGTTTACGGGTGCGTTGAAATGCACCAATTCTGGCTGGCAGGTCTATTGCGCACTCTCTACTCATAAACATATGAATGTGGATGCCAACGATTAATTACATAGCAACGCTGTCTTTTTATTGTATTAAATTTCCATCGGGAATAGCTTCAGAGTTTTCTTCTTGCAATGCCTTTAGGCTTCGGAGGTGATCGTGGACACAAGGGCAATTATACCATAGGATTTGAAAATCTATATAGGTTTAACCTGCTCCTTGGTGTTGCTACCTTCTTGAGCTCTTTCTCTCTTCAGGGGGACGAAAAATCACTTTTATACCTTGATGATAAATTTGTCTCCTTTTAATTGATGTATTAAAGTCGTTGTATACTCTGTGTTACTTCTTACACTGCCCATTGAGAACTCACAAACGTTTACCTATAATACCAAGCCGGAGATTAAGAAGTCCTCCAAGAAGCTAGTTCTTAAAACATCCAAATCACTTCCTCGCTCGCTTTCTGCAGCCATTTGTTGGCCCAGGATTTTGTTGCCATCAGTCCAACCCTCCTGCAATCTGCAGAGTCAGGAGATATTCTCTCCAACCGTAAGAGATGTGTCTCAATATCGTATCTGTCACTGCAATTCCTGTCTCGTGTACCTGGAACGAATCGGTTTGTTCGAACTCGCATCAACTAAGCGTCTTTCACTGAGGCAGCGGCTTCAAAGTCATGGTGCACCTGGAGGTTTATCTCCTCTCTTCCGCTTTGAGTGTGCGGCGGCCGATTGGGGAAGTCTTTTACGACATGTTTCACACAATCCATATCAGAATCTTTCCGATGGCCCCTTGTGCACCACTCAATGCAGCAAGTCTATCTCTCGGCTCTGATAACTCACGCCTCAAAAAGTCCTCTACCGCTTCTATCCAATAATTGAACAGCCCTTCCTCGGTGATTCTGCTCCGATTTTCAAAGTCGGCAAGCCTCATCACCAAAACAGACCGCATTGCGAACTGCCAGCTGTGGCGGCTTCGGATATCGTCCTCTTCTGGCGACCCCTTGGTACATGTTGATTCCAAGCAAATCCAACTGAGTTCATCTTTGCCGCAGTTGAGAATCCGACGAGACATCAATTCCTCTTGTAGCGTCCAGCCGCGCGTTTCCAGAACAGGCCTGCCTCTATCATTACGCCCTTTCCTATGCTTTGAGACTTTGAGAGTACCATGAGTCTGTTGAAGTAAGATGTAAATGTGTTCCTCATCCTTTCATGAATATCAGATTGCCGTTCCATGGTCCCCGCGGGTAGTGGGATATCCAGTGGAACCAGCGCGCTAGTCTTCCAGCTTCACTGTTTGAAACAGCCGTCCACGCAGCCTGGGGAATCCTTTGCGGCACTAGTAAGCCACGCGTCAGGAAATATGCTGCCCATATAGGCAAGTTCTCGCCCCAGGCCTTCTTCTAAATCTTGCAAGATGCAGAGAGCGTCAGTCCACAAGTACTTGACATCCATCTTCCGGGTTATTATAGCGTCGTCCATTATAGGACGGGGTAAGAGGACAGGAGGAATGAACTCTGTGTATGAGTCGATGTTTGTGGATATCACTCCGAGATTTTCTTCTTGGCCCCAACAGTGCTGCATAAGGGACGTGTTCGCTCGCCGTCAAGTATAAGTGAGACGAGCTAGTCTCACTACTTACATCGATAACTCGCGTGGGAAGCCTTCCTAGTTCGATTCTTCGACAGGAGGGGTGTTCGTCTTCACACCGTTGCATCCAGGCTTTTGCAATGGCAAGGCTTCTATCGGAACCAGTACCCTCGGTGTTAGTGAGTGCGGTGTCCGTAACGGCTTCATTGATCCGCTCTATTGTGGTTCGCGTAACCCCAAAACATCAAGAAGAGACATACTCCGAACATGGTCAAAATTCTTGATGTTTCCGGTCTCGGAAGTATGCTGGCGTATTATTCCCAACAAATTCTGAAACACGGATACATGCTTGGATTCGGTTTTTTGTACCCGAAAATCTTTGACGTTTCCAGTCTCGGAAGTATGCTGCTATATTATTCCCAAACACATGTCTAGAACACGGATACATGCTTAAATTCAGTTTTCCGTACCCCATGTTCCAGTAAGTGAGATGCGATACCAGCTTGGGTATCGTCTGACTCAAAGCTTTGGCCAACGGTATCTTCAAAGCGCTTATACTTGATCTCCATCAATCTTCTTCAATAAGGCCTCAAGAACCGTTTTCTGGCAGTCCAAGATAGCAATTTGCAACCGCGTCCAGCCCAGTCGGGTCCTCACCAGGGGATCAGCATCATGATTCAGTAGACACTCAACAATATCTGGAATTCCTTGCATCGCAGCAATATGGGGGGCTGTTCCACCAGATAGAAATTCAGAAACAATTGGGGTCACATGCTTTGTTCCTTTATCTAACAAAAATCGAACAATATTCCCACATGATAGAACCGCAGCCTCTTGGAGCGCTGTGCGACCTTCCCAATTGTACTTGTTGGGATAAGCTCCATGATAAAGTAACAATTCAATCTGCGGCAACTCTTTGTCAAGTACAGCACTGAATAGAGGTGACGCGTGTCTCCGCCCATTCTCGGAGCTCCCCCATTCTTCATTCAGGTCATAACCACTTTCAAGAGTCACTTTCCACTGTCTGCAAACAGCGTCGGGGCGTCCGCCGTATATTTGATAAAACAGATGAGTATTTCGCAGCTCATCAGACTTCATGTTAAAATCTTGGATTGAACAAATATTGACAATTTTGATCTCTGGACAGTTGATTTATTTTCTAGGCACAATGGGTCGAGGCTGTGTTGTGCTGACATCGCGCTAGCCAAGTCCAAGCCACACACCATTCCACACATTCCACAGCTAAAACTCCAAGATGACAAATTATAAATTTGATCCGAGAATCCTGTTGGTATTTTTAGGATATTGTTGCCTAGTGGTGTACTAAATTTAATTATTTGGTCAGTGACTCTCTCTTTTCAAGGGCGGATATTTGGTGGGGAGAACATATGCCATAGGCATGAGATTTAGGCAAATGAATGATGTCGAAGGAAGTTATCAGACCTGCGCTGAATTATCTGCTTACGTAGAAAGCAACCTTTGTTTCTCCTAATACCTTACTAGTACGACAAATATTGGAGGCTAATTGGTCCCGGTGTCAGAATTCCTCTGTTGTTCTTCCTCTAACAGTGCCTACTATAATTAAGCATCTATCTATCACCAATCAATTCTCAATTTTAAGAGTGCCCGGTTTTATTCTTCTCGTTTTATAAGACAAGAGAGTATGTTGGAACAAAAGTTTGGAAGCCGGGATGCTGCTGTATCGAGACGGATATCACACTCGGTAAAGTGCTGAAATGGTGAAGGATAAAATTAGAATCAGTGAGAAAAAAAGTTTCAATTCCATTGCCCGCCATTGCTCTATCATCTAAAACCCCTCGCCCTCCCTTTCTAAGAACCGAGCCAACCCCAAAAAGAATGCGACAAGACAGTAAGGAAACATAGTCTGTAACCCGTATCATCCCACCCATTGACTCCTTAGTCATCGTTGTCGTGGTCGTTGTCATTGTCCTTGTCGTCGTCCTTGTCATCGTCATCATCATCCCAGTGATCATCGTGGTCGTTGTCCCAGAGCCGGTTGACAACTTTGTCACCAGAGAAGTCGCTGTTGCCGTCATAGGGCTTCTGTTCATCGACGTCATAAGAATTGACGGCCCAGACCGTGACCTTGTTCTTCTTGAGCGCGGGGTATTCCTTGTCCTTCCAGATGGTGCCATCGGCGATCTTGTCTCCGGGGCGAACCAAGACCCAAGCGACACCTGTAGATGCGGTAGCTACGGCCTCTCGAATGCGGTTAATGAGTTTAGTCTCGTCATTGTCGCAAGCCTTCTCCCAGATATTGTACTGGCGCTGGCGGTAGATGCTGTTGTAACTCCAGCCACCAGCCAAGATGGCAAGGCTCGCGGCATCACGAGCCTTGGTCTTGCCGGCATAGAAGATAGTATTGTTGCCAACACTGGTGTTGTCCTTGAGCCAATTGGTGATGGTTGTGACTGAAGGGCAGTCGTCGCGAGTTTGAAGATGGGAAGTTGTTGGTGCGGCCATGACAGTTGAGCCGATGGCAAAGCTGGTGGCAAAGATGGATGTGAATCTCATTGTTGCAAAGGTAATATTAGAAAGACTAATGAAGATGAGAGTAAAAAGTCAAGGGAAGTCGGTTGAATGTTGTCGGGATGTTGTTTGCTTGCTAGATTGCTGTGAGCTGCTGTGTGATGATGTTTCCAAAACGAAGAACGGGTGCAGTCCTTTATACTTGATCTTCGGATCTTGGCATGGAGGTTTGTTACTACGTCGGAGAGGATTATTGAAGAGACGCCACTGAGAAGGATTTAGCCCGAAACATGATATGCAACGCATCACAATGAAACAGCAAGTAATCCAATGGCAAAAATTTCCAATGACCTCCAAGGCATTTGGTTGCGCATTGCATCGCACTCACAAACAGTTGGTTGGTGGCAGAGAAGCCACAACGCTGCTGCGCCCATAGCTTGGTGGTGAGTAAGCAGCCGGACTTTGACGGAGAACATGTTCTACAGTGATGGGCTTTCAGAGCGCCGTCACTGGCTGGAAGTGTGAGTAATCCCATCAAAAGTCCTTGCGGAGATGATCGGCCCCGAATCTTTCGGCTGCGCTCCCGAGCGGAACAGGCGAAAATGCAGGGTGAGCGGAGCGAGCTGTGACGCCTGTGAGATTTTCTTTCTTCATTTCCACACAGCTTGCGGAACAGCGGCGTCGGTACTCGGAGAAGCGCCGGAGGGTCAATCAAACATGCTTAGATTTGTGCTTAAAACTCGGTGAAGATTCCATTATAGCTAACTAGTCAGGTTTTTTTTCAGGTGTAGGAGGAGTAAACGGGCTTGAAACTGGTTTGAGTTGCTTCCATCTCCGTGGCATAGCGGCGGATTCCGGCAACGCCACATTCAAAACACTTTGATGATGGATATGATAGATCTACGTTTATCGAGTCAGTACATTCATGTGTCAAGGGAGAATGAATCACACAAAAAGGTGCGAGAGAGGGAGGGAGGATGGGGACGAAAAAATAAATCAAGATTCGTGAAAAGAGCTAAAAAGAAGGGTCTGGCCGGGGATTGAACCCGGGACCTCTCGCAAGCTATGCTGTAGGGTTTTCCCTAAGCGAGAATCATACCACTAGACCACCAGACCAAGTTGAGCTCGTATGAGCTCTGAGGGATGGGCCCTGCTCGACGAGCTGCTAGAGCAACCTACGATGGCTTGGTCAGCCAACGATTGTGTCTTTGCTGACGCCCTCGCGGCACTCGACAGCTCGCGAGAGCCGAGATGATTTCCGATAAGGATTGAGATGATGAGCTGGCGTCTTTCATTCGCCATCGCTCGACCAAAGGCGCCAAGACCAGCGCAAACGTGGCTGCGAGTGTAGCTTGCTCATTCACGTCGCGTTAGCTTTTCGCGCCTACACTACCCTATACTACTCCAAATATTTTAGGGGTCTGAGATTCCAAAGCATTAGGATTCCTTCACGGTGAAATATCCAGGAGGTAATTAATTACCAAGACTAAATTTTTACCTGTGAAATGCTCGATTTTGTGTATTAAAAAACGGAGCTTCTCGGTCCGAACATACAAGATGCGGTTGGTTTCACTGGTCGCATGATTCCCTTTATAATGTTGGACTAATCATGCTCTCGAGGCCAAATCTCTTACAACTAGTCATAACTTCAGCGTGAGGTTTGCAATTTTCACGTTCCTTCATACAGCGCATGACTCAGCGTATGTTGTCGCAAAACCTCAGTAGCCTGGCATTGGAAGATAACCGTAATTCAATTGAACACCAAATTCAATCAACGAGCTAATGTATGTTGGTGGTCCTGCCCTTTACAAAATTTTTACACATGTTACGTAATGAATCCTCGAGAGAATCAAGGATCCATGTTGAATTTAAGCATTTCCCCGAGCTCCATTCTCACTAATCTCAGTTCGCCGAGAGACACGCTTGGGCCGCCGCCTTCCCCAAAATCTTGGAGATAAGGACGAAAAATAATTGGGGATATACTTGCCTGGACTCCATTGGCCTTTTCATAACTATCAACTTATCGCAGGAGCCACAGTGGAATAAGACCATTCGCACATCCGGCCAAGCTTCCAGTTGCCGATGCATATTTGATTGGCCCAAGCGAAAATGATCCTTGGCGTAGGAAGGACTGATTACTCCGCGCTGGGGTAGAGAGCGGGGTGAGTGGCCTGATTCCGTAGCAATGGACCACTCAAACCTTGGTGTTGCAGTTGAGATTGCTAGCTTCAGGTCGATAACAGTCACCTGCTTTCGCATCCACTTGCTAATCCCTGGTTATCCCCATACGACTCGACAACCGCTAGCCGTAAAATTGTTGATAGGCACAAAAAGTGGGCGCCGAACTCGGAAGCAGTTCGAGTACGCCGACACTAGCCATGAGTAGTTTCATGAGGTTCTAGATCCACCAGTATAAACTTTTACATTGAGAAATCCGAGCACAGCGGGTTGTTAGTCGACGATTTGACAAAGACAGAGAGTTTCTGGGTTTTACGTCTCGGAAATAATACTACTCCATTCCACCACTTTGGTTTTTTTTTGTTGCACGCACAAAGCAGACCGAGGGATGGATGACTGGTTGTGGGGTCAACGTTGCCCTTGAAGACCCCATACTAAGCTGTATGGGGTAGCACTTTTGCACATCATGCGGTTCTGGTTGCATTGAGCTCTTCCATCTGTGACATTTTTTGTACGCCTTCCCTTAATAGACCAGCCTTGCCTTTTGAAACTGTGCCGTTGGCTCATGTAGTCCGAGCCTCGGCCATTCTCCCTCTTGACCATCTTGGCCACAAAATACATGTCCTGACTCCAGTCACTTTTCACACAGATCTGGTGCATCGCAACATTGTTTATTGCTTCCAAATGGGCCCCTTCAAATCGCTCCGCCCCAGCAATGCGGCTGTGCCTTACACTAGGTCCCCGGAGGAGAAGAGCTTGGTTCGCCGTTTGGACATCTTCTTGATGACTTTTGGTTCGATTTCTCAAGGTGAGAAAATTTTTCCGGCACCTGGTGTCGAGTTGAAGAGCTAACCAGATATCAGTCATCAAATATCTTGACCAGCAGAACATCAACAATGCCTACGTTTCTGGTATGAAGGAGGACCTTCATTTGTACGGCGATGAGCTCAATTTGTGAGAGACCCATGAACATCCCATGTATGCACTGTGATGGGCTAACATTTACAGCTTCTCCACATATTTCAATATTGCCTACTGTGTTATGCTTATCCCGTCGCAGGTCATCTTGACCTATGTGCGGCCAAGCTTTTGGCTCCCCGGCCTCGAGATTATCTGGGGTTTCATCACGGGACTAATTGCAATAACAACCAACGCAAACCAAGTTTACATCCTAAGAGTATTTTTGGGTCTCTGTGAAAGCAGTGCATGGCCCGGTATGATTACGCTATTAAGTAAGTCAACATGGACACTGGAATTACCCTTGCGGGAGTTCCGTCAGAAATGGACTCTCAACTAACTGCTGTAGTGTACTGGTACACCCCCACTGAACTGGCTAAGCGCATGGGATTCTATCACTCATGCCAAGCCGTTGGATCCATGATGTCAGGTGCTTTGCAGGCCAGCATCACAAAGACTCTAGAGGGTAGCCATGGCATCGCTGGATGGCGTTGGCTGTTCATCATTAATGGAATCATGACCGTCATCTGGGGTGCTGCTGGAATTTTCATGATGCCCGATCTACCTAACAACCCCAACCCCCGAGCATTCTGGTTCAGACCTGGCGACGCCGAGCTTGCCATGGCACGACTTGCCCGCCACCACCGAGCTGAACCCACCAAAATGACCTGGGCAGGAGTCAAGCGCACCTTTTCCAGCTGGGTTGTTTACTTCATTGCCATCTTATATGTCGCCACTGTCATTGGAACATATGGAAACGTCTACTTCTCGCTCTTTCTCAAGTCGCTCAAAAATTCTGACGGAACCCCGAGGTGGAGCACGGCTGAGGTTAATGTGATTCCCATCGGTGCCTATGGCATCAATGTTGCATTTGTGTGGATTTATGCGCTACTCTCCGACTTTTTCGAGACGCGATGGGTCTTGATTGTACTCCAAGCTGTCATTGGCATCGTTACGTGCATCATCATGAGCATCTGGACATCACACCCCAACTCAGTCGACCTGTCAGCCGCCTATGCGGCCTATTTCATCGCTTTCACCTGTCTGGGAACGGCACCCTTGATCTTCTCTTGGCTCTCCGATCTTATTCCTCAAGATCCCGAAGCTCGATCATTGATTGTGGGAATTTCAGTCGCCCTGTACTACGCAATCTCCTCGTGGTCGCAAGTCTTGGTCTGGCCTGCTTCTCAGGCCCCTTATTACAAATATGGATGGCAATCCTGTATTGCTTTGCTGGTTCTTGTCATCATCATGACATGCACCCTGCGTTACATTGACGTTCGATATCTGCTGCCCAAGAGACTGAACTTTTGCCCTCAACCGGAAGAACAACTTGATGAAGACGGCAACAAGTTCTCGGCTGTAACCGTGGTCCAGAGCGCAGACGATCAACAAGCAGGTAGAAGTACAAGAAGGGACTGAAGAATACGTGAATTCGGAGGATAGAATCATGTTCTTAGATTTTTATATATACGAAAGAATATATCCAAAGCTGAGATGAGAGAATCTGTGCATGGAAAGTTGAAAGCTATTATGCTTGCCTTGTGAAAGTGATCTACAAGGAAAGTGTGGAGACGCATCTTTTTCGGCCTAATATTCTCGCCTCAATAATAACCTCAGTTCTCTTCCTTAGGCTGCTAATTGGTTCCTTGTGCTGGCGTTGTGGAGTTCGCAATCGCCGGATTCACGACTAGGATTCACGACTAGGATTTGCCCTTCCCGGCGTCCAACCATAAGAACCACGCCTGGTTAGCTTAATCGGTAGAGCCTGGCAATCTTACGGGATCCAGCTGATTGTTTTTGGTGCTTGAGAGATCAAAAACACAGAAACTAGAGAGATGTAGCCAAGGAGTCCATCATGATGGTATCTTTTGAAAGATCAAGACGCAATGCGAAAGGCAGGATTTGTTATGCAAGGATCATCAATACACTTATAATTATTTGATATATGCGGTATGAATGCAGACCAGTCAACTATATCATAAGCCCCAGATCGCAAGTGCCTTACGCTCATAAAAGCTTCCACGACAAGGAACACCCTGGCCGCGAGGTACACTGCAAAGTGGCCCCCAATCACCAGCACAGTCCACTCTGCCATTGACGAGTCTGGGCCACTTACAGAAACCTCTTCGAAACCAGCGTAAAACGCGAACAATAGAAGTTCATCACGCTAGCGACCGCAAGATCAATACATGCAACACGACAAAAGACCATCTCAATGTCGGTCGCAAAGTCCGAGTTCCAAGCCACACAGTGAACACCGCCGTAGCCTGTGCAAAAAAAAGATGAAGACGACAACGATCCAGAAGAGTTTGGCACTGGTAAAGGAACTGAAACCCTCTATCTTAGGTATCGCAGTGTTGCTCGGTTGACCTTCGATGAAGTAGCATCTTGCGCCGTCGATACCCACGTGATTCTTCCCAAGGACCTTGGCCGCCTTCTCCCAGCGGTGGGCAGTTTTTGGCGATACTTCGATAGCAAGGACTCCCCAGGATGTGTCCGGGCCAATGTCACCACTCAAGTGCTGCCCCGATTTGATTATTGTGATTCGTTTCTTCTTATCACTGTTATCAGGGAGTAGATCTCATATTATGGAGGCTCGCTACCAGTGAGAGAGTTGAGGTACTTGTTAATGATGAATGGTACGTCCAGTTCCTGGGGTTCTGGCGTCGCGATGAGTTGAGTTTCACTCTCAATAATATATAGTGCTCTCAGAAGCTCATATATCCCCGACACTAGTTTTACTTGCGCACTGTCTTGTCTCACCACCTCAGTCCCGCGGCGCTCAAGTACACTTTTACCCCTGGCCGTCTTTACTTCTGGAATAACCGACAAATAGTTATTGAGATACGCGCTCTCGCTGGTACCAGGGCGAAGTGTGAGTTGCTCCAAGTGCAATCAAACCTCCTTCATCTCATTAGCGATGTCCTTCATCCCAATGAGTCAAACTATTCCGATAGGCACCAGATTCCAAATGGATAGATGGCTCGAGATATGACAGTTGCGTATGGAACTTAGTATAGGCCTAGTTGATTTGCCCCCTAGCTTAGTGCACCTCACGAGCAGGAGAGCTGTTACATCAAGGAATGATTCATGACTGATGATACTCGGCTCAGAGATGTTGAGGGGCTTCTTGAACCATAGCGTGTACATGGCAAGCGCGGTGATGACATGAACAAGCGTATGGCCTTCTATGATAGTCACAGGCAGTCCGGCAGCTAGCCTGCTGCAGATTTGGACAATCATCCACGTAACTTGTAGCATAACAATAATCTTTGCAAAAGCATCGGAATTTCTCTTGTCCTTGATCGTCTCGTCGGAAATATAGATGAAGTAGCCTTTGGAGGCGAGATAAATGAGTCCCTCTGAGGTGATCGTCACCCGGGAGTGTTCGTCGTGAAGGTCACGGACATCCATAACTAGACCGCCCATAACAACATAGTAGCCGTACAGGAGACTGAAGCGTGTAGACACAGAGTGTCAATGTGAACAGGCAGCTGTAGAGGAGTCGGAATGTGCCCGTGGTATTCGGCTCGGGAACCCACTCCGGGGCGAATTTGATGTTGTTGTCGGCTTGAAGAATGAGATGCGGTTCCGTCAACGACTGATGGTGGTCTAACTTGGGTGATGTTTCAGGGACGGGGAAGGCTTGTGAGGCGGGGAGTTGAGCGATAAGAAATAGCAAGCCGGACATTGTGAATGCGAGGGGGTGGGCTAAGCGCTGAGCCTGCCACTGATAAAAGACGTCAACGTAGAGCAATATTAATGTCTTTCCTTTCATTTTGTTGGAGGAGGATAGCAAAGAACTTCGGCCGAGGCTCAACACACAAGGTGTCACCTTGAACGATGGTCACACGGTGTGGCACAAGGCAACTTTGCAAGTCTGCCTTCCATGCCCCCATTTCTGAGGCTGTGCGCGCATTTTCGCGCCTTCTTGCCAACCGATGGCGTTTTCTGAAGGCTTTGAGTGGAGTGATGAGAGAGCATGCCAAGGCTGAAAGAGGCATTGCAACACATACCCCAGTTCTACGGATGATTTCTGTAAGAAGATAGATGCATAAGCTACTTGACAAATTAAAACCAGACTTTGTATTCGAGATCAGCAATGTAATTTTATTATTGATCTTCATGGCACATGACATGCAAACTAGGATGGGCATGGCTACTGTAGGTAACTCTGCTTACGCGTATCATCAAGTGGTAAAGGTAGTTCCTTTAACATTTCCCGCGAATTCCTTGCACCGATATCGGTTTCAGCTGCCGATATTATATCTTGTGTATGCAACGCAATATGGATTGAATGCTCATGTCCTCCACGTGTTAAAAATGACACAAAACAGTACTGGAGGCTCCACAGGCTTTGAGCCTCGAGAACATCCGCATTACAAGATGAGCGATGAGGATGGTTGTCCGAGCAGCAAATACCGAATTCACATCATTCTCATTGATGCAGACGATGGAAGAGCATATGAACAGCTCACGACCGACTCTGAGCGTTTGACATACATGCGTGAACATGCCCGCGACTGAGATTGTGGATATGCCTGGCAAACATGTAAAATAAATTCCATCAGTATAAAACTGTATTTATTCGCTTGTATCGTTACAATGGTAAAGAGTTTGCTGGTAGTGAAGTGCGTTCATTCGTGGTCGTCGTAGACTGCCTGGGACAGTTTACACGACCTGCATTTCCCTGACCGCGGCTTCATCGATTGAGCCACTAAATACTCCAGCACCAGATTTCTCAAACCAAGACATGTAATTTCCAACTACAAAACCAAGTCCCACACGCTTGTAAAAGCGGCCGCCACCTCCCTGCCGCTTCACTATCAGTACTGTGCCTCTGGGCCCATCAAACGCGTTCTGGGCGTGAAGTAGGATGCACTCTACGTCTATCAAAGCGTTTGAAGCATCCCCTTGGTTAGAATTTGAGCTAGGTTCTATCGCACTGAATTCCCTGTCGAGTGCCGCTTCCGCAACTGGCTGATCCCCGTCTTTGCGCAGCAGAAGCGCTGGGTAGCGTGGCAGCTCCCGCGTGTCAATGCCGTTGAATTCGGTATCAGGACCCCCACGGCATTTTTCGTGTCTCGCCTTTGAGAAGCTAACGCTCTGAGATAGTCGTGCTTTTCTCACAGGACCCCGGAGCGTGATGATCATATATCGTGTTCCATTAGAACCGGCAATGACGTTGCTGTCTTCAGCAAAGACTTTGCAACCGACATCAGGAAGCGGGCCGTGGGTGCTTCTCCAGGACCGAAATTTGATGCGCACCTTTCCGACGGAGGCCCATGACCAAGATGGCTCACTGCTACTCTCAGCAACCCTGCGCATTTCGTTCAAACCAACGTACCAAGCCAGTCCAAACTGGAGATCCTCACGCCACAGCCCCTTCATAAAACTCACACCATGAGCTTCACGAAACAATTCAGCTAAGCCGGTTACGGCGTTGATGATGTCGTCAACGTTTGCCAACTCTTTGGCGCTGTATTCTTCAAGCATTCTATACCACAAGTCGAACTGATTTGTGAGCTTTTGGGGGTTTCGAGGCCCAGAAATTCCCTTGAGATGACCGTACAGAGACGATCGCAGTCTTTCAAGACCCCAAGCGCTACTACCCTCTGTATGAGGTTTTCGCAGGCGCAAGACAGGCTGGGTTTCCTGCGCTTCGCCCATGGAGCAAATCCAGGACATTTGCTTCCCAAATATGAGGCACCGGGAGGACAAGACCCACTCCTGAAGAATCCATCCACGAGATTTGAGGTAATCCGTTCCATTACAAGTGGTGGCCAGGGTGAGCTCCATTTTCACAGACTCGTTATCGGCAGTTACTGATATAGTGATTTTACACGGGCGGTAGCAACGCGCATCGCGAGGTTTGAAGAGGCCTGCGTGAGAATCCTCGGCGCCTTGGGCGCAAATGGTGAATGCCGCGTGACGGTATATGTTGCCCATCTTGTGTATCTCCCGGTCTAAATCAGCGTCGTCATCCTGAATGATGCAAATGCTGTCAATCCACAAATACGTGTAGCCAAGCGCTCGCGTAACATGGATGGCGTCTGCAAAACTCTTGGGCAGCATGTCCGTGGCAAGACGTTGTTTGTGCATGCTCAAGTTGGACATTGTGGTTCGAAGAGGAATTCTTTTCCCCCACCTGTGACTGAAACCCAGAAAAGGGCCTTTTGTTTGATGGTTTGTCTCTTCTAGAAATGGTCTACCGAGTGTCTTCACATTGATAAGCCGAGTGGGCAAGTAAGACTTGGTGGTCTGTGAGACGTGGTTGACCTGGCATTGGGGATGGTCCTTGATGCACTGGCCCAGCCAAAATTTAGCGAGTTGGACGTTTGCAGATGAACCAGTTGTTGGATTAGAATTGATCTGTACTACGGTGCTTGCGAGTGTGGACTCGTGTGGCGTTGTGTTCATTCTTTGCCGTTTCGCCCTCGGCTCTACAGTGCCCTCAACAGGCCTGTTCTGTGACTGAGAGGCTGATGGGGCGAACGGCTTGGGGTAAATGAAGGAATACTCATCTGTGGAATTGTGTCTTAGCAGGAAATTGTTGAACGTTTAAAGAACAAGAATGATACTGACCAATAATGGGGTTTATGACGTCCAGGATGGCTGTACCTAGGCGGCTAATGATGGTGATAGAAGCTAGAGATGCTTGAAGAGGACCATGAAGAGCTAGACCACTTTTCCGATAGCAGCTGAGGACAACAAAGGCCCCAAGGCATTCGCAGACGTCATGGCGAATTCTGATAGTCCCAAGGTTACTAGACACTAGCAGACAAAAGTCACAGCCTACAGCTAGGGAGTGACGAAATGATTCATGATCTTTGTGCAAGACTGCGAACAATCTATTGGCGTGCCCGGAAATAGTCAAATGGAAGTTGAGTGCCTGGCAAGCACTGCAAAGCATTATTGATTAGGTGCCGGTTCCGATTTGAGGTAGGAGGACGAGCGACTCCTCTGGGTAGGCCGAGTGCGAGGGTTGCCAACGGCTTTACTACGGGTCATTAAACTGATGCCCAACAACAAGAGTGTGGGCAGAGCGTCTCTCTGCACCTCAGCCGCACCCCGCCTCATTTGACTTGTTTCTGGTATTTGTGCCGAATGAGATCGCTTGCACTGCAATGTTAGACTGCACAAAGCACTTGAGTGAAGTGCTGGTGCTACATCAACTCACATCAAGAGGTTCATGCGTGCCAACCCGGGGCTTTTCAGACGGATCACGCTGCAAGTCAGTTTTAGCGTGCAAGAGGACGTATGGGAAGGATAGACTGATTACAGTAAGACCTTTGGGCCCGCAGCTTTTTGCGAACCATCTCACTCTTACGACTGGCTGTATGTAGGCGAGTTGCACTGCCCCGCCAACCAGCCCCAGGCTGCAACACCAACCAGTGCTTATTGTACGCAGGGGATTGCACTGCAATATTAGCGCTACTAAAGAACCCTTTCATCTACCAGCGAAAATGCGAACCACTTTAGCAACCGACGTAATTGTTTATTATGCAAGGGTAACACCTCAGAACCCGGCGTGATTATCTCGGGATTCGCAATATAATCCAAACTTGTGCTATAACCTGGTAAATAGTGCCGACATTGATCCCAGAGCCATCCCCTTACGCATCACAACCTAGCCAAAGCTATTACCGACAACACATGTGTAGAAATGGCCAGAATTACATAAAAGGCGATGAAGGACAATGATATATCCGATCACCCTGTTTGCCTGGGCTTGCATATGGCAGCACTGCAACTCCAAAAGGATTGGTTAAAGTCTCTAAGTAGCCATGAGGTCAAGTCTTAGCCTATGTGAAGAGGATCAGGGCGGCAGGGTGTCACCCTGGCTTCCTTATGCTTATTTCGGTGTTTGATAATTTAAACTTGACATGGGAATTAATACAATCATGTAAATGACAAATAGTGAATGCTTCGGCTCATGCATCATCAATAAGTGCAATCCATATCGTCCCTCCCCCTATCAAATCCAGCCTTTGCCGCTCGTTCTTTGTTCTTTTGTTGACCTCTCATTTGCTAATTCCTAAATTAGTAAAAATTAATATTCACAGTAAAATATTTTCCCACCTGCTCAACCGTATCTTTCATCAGATAGCGCGTCACGATCACCTTATCTTGCTGTCGAAGACGAATAGCACGCGCAATAGCCTGGTTTTCAACACTGGGATTCCACTGCAGCTCGACAATAAATATCCTGTTGGCTGCAGTAAGATTCAACCTACGGCACTATCAGTATGGTTTATTGGAGTCAAGTTCAATGTTGCTTACCCAAAAGCGCCGGTTCCGGTTGTCATAAGCATGATTTGAGGGCCACCAGTTTCAGAAAATCTATCGAGGATTTGTTGTCTTTTCGACATGAGCATTTCGCCATCTACGCGGAGGAATTCGATGTTTTCTCTTTTGAGATATAGTTCAATGAGATTCAACGTCCGTGTCCAGCAAGAAAAGATGATGCTAATAAGAGAATTCATCAGTATATCTCGACGTGAAGCTGACTCCTTTGGTTACCTTTTTGCTTTCTTTGTCCCGTTATCCTGGACAACAGTTTCATTGAGAGTTTCTTTAACATCCTCTACCAAAGCTTTCATTTTGGTTGAATAACCAACGTGATTAAAATAACTGTCATCATTTTCTTCACCTTTAACATTAGCATCAGAATCAGCACCAGCATCTGCCATTGTGACATCCTCATGCTCGGGGGGTGTTGGGTAGTTGCCTGTCTCATGCTTGGGCTTGTCACTGCGCAAACCACACAATGGACACTGCTTTTGAGTTTGCTCGACCTGGAACTCGCTCACATCTTCCAAGCAATCCTGGCAAAATATATGGCCACAGTTCTTCTCAAAGGAATTCCGTATCCTTGAAACTATAGCAGGATGTGGCTGCCGGCAAATAGCACAGACTCTTTCAGCGTTGACCCCAAGCTCTGTCAATAGAGCTTCTCTCCCTTCAGCCTTACTCTGTTTCATCTTCCACGAGAAAGGCTTTTGGTGTGTGCCGTGGTTGCAAAAGATGCGGAGCTGCAGGTGGGCTTGAAAGAGGCCAAATTTTGTCGCAATCTCATGCTCGCCTATAAATTGTCGAATTGAGCGATTGAGGATTTTGGCCGTTTTTTCATATTGACTTCTCTCTTCGGGACTCAAATCTAGCTCTCGGATACGATTTTCTTGACCTGGCAGGACAAGTACATCTTTAGTTCGCCGAAGAACGACAGAATCGTAGAGCATGATGAGTCTTTCTACAGCGACTGGGCTATTTTGCTCAAATGGTTGGACCAGATACCACTTGAAACGGGCCATGCTGTGAAATTGTTCCACTTTGAGGAAGCAAAACAGGGCGCCTATATCCTCAAGTCGGTTTTGGATGGGAGTTCCTGAAAGACACCACCGAGACCGTGCACTGAGAGCAACGC
Organism: Calonectria henricotiae; assembly: GCA_020623695.1. Lineage (NCBI taxonomy): Eukaryota > Fungi > Ascomycota > Sordariomycetes > Hypocreales > Nectriaceae > Calonectria > Calonectria henricotiae. The sequence goes on along the minus strand of JAHVYB010000009.1, from coordinate 171,704 downwards.
ATGCCTTGTGATACGTTGTTGCGGGCCGACGAATGTTGTGTGCTGTGATGTTATCAGTATGGTCCTCAATCAGGGAATCGCTTCCACCAACCTTCATCTAGCACGACTCGAAACCATCCCATGCTATGGAGTGGGCTTGTTCTATGTTTCGTGGATACAAAATCGGTTGCCAAGGTCTTGTAGGTCGTCAGCACTATATCTGCCTTGGCGAGAAAACTCGGATCCCTCTCTCTTCTGTCCCCATGATATTTAATCACTTGGACCGCGTCGCCAAGATGGCTATAATAATGTTAGTTATTGGGAGGCTGCCATTGTTAGACCGAAATAAGACTCACAGTTGAATCTCCTTGACCCAGCTGTTAATTAATACTTCCTTGCGTTAGCTTATCAACAGACGCTGACACAGATAAACATTCATTTCACTCACATTCCGAGGGCACGATGATCAGCGTAGACTGAGCATACGTCTCAATATCCGAATGAGTTAAATCATCATTGTTCTTGCTTTCGGCCCACCGAATGCCTTCTTCCTTGGTTTTCAGAAGGAGTGAGAGAATGGAAAGCGTTTTCCCCATTCCCATTTCATCCGCCAGAATTCCGCCTCCGTTTTCTTCGGGTTGCAGAGACGATCGGGCTTTCGTGATCCTGTGAATAAAACTGACACCAATAAGCTAAGAATTAATTAATTTCAACGATTGATACTCACATCTCCCTACCTTCAATCATTTCAGGCCTCCAAAGTCTAAACTCTGGCTTGATATCGCCAGACTCTCGTTCCAACATGAACGCCAGCGCTGTTTCTTGATGTCTATGTGGTGTCAAAAGTGCATCTCATCATGAATTCGAACCTACCCACTCTAAGAGTTTCGTTTTTAGACGCTGGTCAGCCGTCGCGCGTTCCAGTCCTGCCGCTCTATTCGTGGAGGTTTGAACCTGTGAGACGAATCGGGCAATGTCGGGATCGTGATTACGCATCGCATCAGAAGGTTCGTTTCCTGTCATTTCAATCTCTGGTGATGCATGAATCTCGGGGAATTTAATCATATGAGGGTTTTTGTAAATAACATCTCTCTTGTGAAATTCTGGTTTCTGGAGCCAGGCCTTTGCCTTGGATAAAATCTCACCAATCTCATCAGCCTTTTCTGGTGGGCCGTAAATGTTGACATCTACTTGAACTATGGCATCGCCAGGTTTGTTGGCCTTGAAGATCTTTGTGAAAATGTTTCGATAAAGGGCAACACCCTCAAACTCCAAGTCATCCCGAGGGAGAAGCAAGCAAAGGACCTTGGTAAAGTTGTCCCGCGGGTATCCAAAGTTGGTCCCGTCAGGAAGTGAGAGTAAAACATGGTCGCTTTTTGGTTTTAGGTTGAACCTTTGAACACCTGACCCGGTGCTTTCTCTGCATTGAACAAGCTGTGCGACAAGCTTATCCATCTCACCGGGCAATTTGACATCTAGATGGTGTATCTAGGACATGTCAGCAACATGGCAGGGGCTGCAAGGATGAATTACGAGCCATAAGTAAGGATAAGCCGAAATTGATGTAATTACAGTGGGTGTCGACATACCATGCCATAACAAACTTGTTCAGCGTTGAATGCGGAATTACTGGGTGACAGTGGTGTGCTTTGTTCCCAGCTTTCAGGATGAGACAAGGGTCCTCCACTATCACTTGATGAACCGTCGACAACTTCCTGAGTTAGCAAATTGTTCAATGGTGGTTGGTTGCTGGTGAATGTATGGGTCCAAAAATCCTGCACTCCATGATGCATATCATCTAAGCTACTGTCAAGAATGGCCCGTGGATTTGCATCATGGCTAGCCTGGGATTGATCATTGCCCCAAAAATCTAAATCCAATATGTCTCTATAGGATACAGATTAATAACTGCCAACGGCATTGGCAAAGATTTTTGCATCATTACCTTTGATCTGAGAACCAGTCTTGGAATGCAGTCTCGTCGTCGGTGAGCTCAATGGGTTCTTCTTGCGGGTTCAACAAGTTGTTCAACGACATGATGAGTGATCAGCGAGCATTAGATAGTGACTACGTTCTGTAGTTTTTGGAGCCAAGGATAATGAATGGAAGACGAGTCTGGGGTGTTTGTTGTGTTCAATCCGCTTGTCACGATTGAATGCATTGGGCGGCCTCTTGATCCGCCTGCAAATCAGCCCAGCCGCCCGTATTCTCGCTCACCAGACGGTACAGCAAATGAGTTGAGCCTCAATTAGGCACGGTCGCCGTTGCACTACATAATGAGGCAGCGGAAAGAGTGAAACCCCAGCGCAAGGCAATCAATCCTACCCAATGCAGCCATACGGGGGATGGCCAATCAGTTCCGAATGCTCCCTGTACGAGTGGGGGTTTTGAGATGGCGAAATAGCAACATTTCACTGCAATTTTAGCACCACACAGGTAGCGTACATAGACTCAGGTCTGCAATTTCAAGGTTGAAAGGTCCCGGGAAAGTTTCTTGACCCTTCGCCGCGAACTGATTTGCCAATTGCCGCTTTAAAACAGCAAGCAAGTTTGATTCAAACATTCGATCTATATATTTGCAATCTCCTGGCAATTGACTCTCCAAGCCGTTGATGTTCAAGCAAAACCAAAGCCATGTAGCTGTCATCCCCTTGCGCGAGTACCAAAGTTCAAACCCTCGTTTCCGCACCACGGTGCAGAAATTACTCAACGCCAAGAAAGATTTGTTGGGGCTGGGGCAAAAGTGGCGCGATATTCATCGGTGGCCTCGTTGCCTTGAAGTTTGCCTTGTAGTTTACCTTGTAGTAGTTTGCCTTGTAGTTTGCCTTGTAGTTTGCCTTGTTGTCAGCATATGCGGCGATACGGGGCTCATCTGTAGGCTCAGCTGCAGGCGGACCAAGCGGCTCTCATTAGATGGTAGGCCAAAAATACAAGGCAAATTCCCCAGGCGCGAGGTAATGAATCGATCGGGTCCCTGCACCCAGAATTGGATTGCACCGCAATTTCCTCCTGTTCTGCTCACATTGCCGCAATTAAGCTGGGTGACACTATCTCAGCTTTATCGATATCCCGCACCACCAAATACTCAACTCTAACATGCATGGTTTGGATACCAGTGCTGTAAAATCATGGAAAGGATTCTGATTGATGCATTGGTCAAGTTCAAACTGTCTCTGAGCGAGGACCGACTGCGCGTCTTCAGAAGCACAACAGTACAAACTTTGCAAGCATGCGTCATAACTATTCAGCGTGACCAAGAAAAGGCCAAGGGAATGATGGACTTCACGAGGATTGCCCGCTTTATCCAAGCTTTTGAACAATTCGAAAACGTTGTACGGCCCTGTCTTGGTCAAGATCCAGAACTTTCCGATTTGTCTTCTTGTATCTGGGGGCCCACAAAATCAATTATTGAAGTGCGTTAATGACAATCACCCTTTGCCCTATTCATTGGATCCAGCTGACAAGGCCGTAATTCACTAGAGCGCAAAAGAGAACGCCACCGCATTTGATCTAATCCTCGAAACCTACGATAAGCTGGGAGGTACATTGCCTCTAGTCGCCGAGCACCAGTCTATTTTACAACAGCAGCCCCAGTGGGGTATTTGCCTGGCCTGGATCTATGAAGATCTTCTGCAATTCAACTCAGATCTTCTGAGTCTGTTCAAAGTTCGAGGTATACTTCTTATCCTGCTCCAAAAGAATATATATGCGACGAATGTCACATACTGACGCAAATAATGTATCAGATTGGGCAAAAACATTCGTTGTGAACAGGAAAGATTACGACACGAAATTTGAAGCGTTACTCGGCTTGTTTGACAATCACAAGACAATTTTGGAGACCGCTGTGAGTATCCAACACAATGGAGCCGGCCCTCAAATCACTCAAATACTATGCGATCTTGCAACTAGACAACAACGGAGATTTGAGGAGCAGCAGGAGTTTGCGGTGCAACAGCAGCAAATATCATCTCATATACAGCAGCAAGTTGATGACCTCGTTGTGCGAAATCAGGGAAATTATGAAGAGCTTAGAAGCGAAATTATTCAAAGTTATCACCAAATGCGCGAGCTTCTTACGTCTCAGTCTGAATCCAGAGAAGAGCGTCGCAGACAAAAGCAATATCGTGAGGTTGTAAACTGGCTCCGTAGTCCAGGCGACCAGAAACCAGAAGTGCAATACCACGAGGACTATCAAAAGATCACATCGGCACACCCCAAAACAGGAAGATGGTTCCTCGAGAATGAACAGGTCAAGAATTGGATGGAGGAGGACATACCGGACTTTTCAGGGCTTTGGGTGAATGGAAAGAAGGGCGCAGGTATGTATAAAGACTTCCCCAGCCTGGTCTCCGAAATATGTCCTGACCACTTCATAAGGGAAAACTATTCTCGCCTCCAGAATAATAGACCATCTTACAGAATTCAATAAGGAGTCGAAAACAAGTTATTTCTATTGCAGACAGGACAATCGACAAATTGCCGAACCGCGTGTGCTTTCTATTATGAAGAGTCTCCTTACTCAAATGTTGGCTCATGACTGGGACATCCTCCCCACTATGTACGACAAGTCATTGAGGGGGGGTCATGAACTAAAGGATGAACAGACGGCCATTGGGCTCCTAAATCTATTCGCTGAAATTGACAAGAATCGCTTCATTGTCATTGATGGTCTAGATGAGTTGGAAAAGGCCGACACAAGGCGAATCGTGGAGATCCTAAAGGCTATGGTACAAAGGTGCGATGACAATAACAAGCCAGGAAGAATCCGAGTAATGCTTCTCAGCACCGATTGTGATTCAATAGAGAACGATATTGAATCCAATGATAGATTTAAGAAGTTCCCAATACGCCTTAATTACAGTGCAGAGGACATCGGGTTATTTGTATCAAAGAGGATCGACGAACTCAGCAGAAAATTTGAACTCGACGACGGGGACACGACACGGGCTAAAGAAAAGATTTGTAAAAACTCAATGGGTAAATGATAGTTCTCATTCGTCTTCGAATAAATGGACCAATTACTAACAATATTGAAGGTGTGTTTTTGTATGCATCTCTGGTGATCGAGAATCTTTTCGGTCAGTCTGACCGCTATAGTGTCAAGAAAGAATTATGGGAGAAAGAATTTCCTGACACCTATAAAAAAGTGTGAGTTGATATCCATTCCAGAATCTGCTGCGTAAAATCGATGCGCAATTCCCATGATGCATTTTTGTTTATTCAAGATTCGACATAATGACTCTTTGTTTTCGGATTTGTAGCTACGAGCGCATTCTTGAACGCTTGCGCACTACCTTGAGTCAGAATATGTGGAGTCGATCCAAAGAAATCCTCGGTTGGCTTGCATATGCAAATCGTCCTCTTAAGCTATATGAGCTCAAGGCTGCACTTGCTATTAGAGTCACGGACGAAGGAGTTGTTCACCCCCAAGATAAAGATTTCAAATTACGCCACGATATCCGTCAGATGTGTGGGCCATTGGTACACATTATCGGGGAAACAAGGGTAGAGTTCAGCCACCAACTGGCGAGAGAGTTAGTCGAATTGATCGTTCTGAGATTTCTACCGCTGATTATACGTATTATCTAGGTTTGTTATGGAGTCTGAAAAAATAAATACACAAGCCGTGGAGTGTGACCTGGCTTTTCGCTGTCTCAACTACCTTTCAACTGTTTACTTTTACAAGGATCTTCAAGATGGAATAAGAGAATCGAATGCGAAGAAAGGGTTCTACGCATTCCAGGATTATGCAGCCTCTCAGTGGCCGGCTCACTTGAAAACCGTCATACAGAATTCAGCTTCCATCTTCGACACTCAGGTGAAGTACATAACGAATGCGACCATCGCCCTGCGGGCCTTTTGCCTTGCCCGCAAGCCAGAGCCCATAAAGTTTGGAGGGGAACAGAAAGACCTGGAAGCCGAGATTAAAGAGAATGCAAGAAGGGATTGTGAAGCCTTTGAGAAATTCGACTTTTATCAATATCTCCTCCAAATATGGACTCACATCCTGGGTCATAGTGAGCTGCCACCAAAAGAACGAAATCTCATCAGCATCAAAGACCTCAAAGAGGTGCTGAAGAAGAATAGAGAACTCATCAGCAAGCTTTCTCTCGATTTAGACGAAGGCAGCGACCTCTCCAAGGAGCTAAAAGAACATTACGGAACCAACCTTTTCAAATGTGACCGCATCGATTGTGCGTACTTCTATGAGGGCTTCGAGACCCAGGAAGCACTGAAAAGCCATTCGAATCGGCACGAGCGACCATTCCAGTGTCCCGTCACCACTTGCTCCTTTGCGCAGTTCGGCTTCTCTTCAAACAAAGATCGCGATAAGCATACCAGAAACTACCACCCTGAACTTTCTGATCATCCCGGCGGGTTTATTCAGTTGAACCGGAGGATAGTGGAGAATGCAAAGCATAGCTGCGATGATTGTGGGAGAAGTTTCACCAGGAAAGCAAATCTAGACGACCACATTAACGGTTCGCACCGAGGATTGCGGCCCTATGCATGTTCTACTTGCGGCAAGGCTTTTACGCGGAATAACGACCGTCGGAGGCACGAGAAATTACACGTCCGGCGTCAAAGGTGAAGATTCTTTAGAATAGTTTTGGCTTCGGGTGTTATTTGGGTTTTCAGCACACAGCCCTGTTTTATTTCAGTAAAACCGTTAATATGGATATCAATAGTATTATTGTGGTATTAAAGATTTCAAAGTTCATAACAAAATTTAGATCCCCTCGCCCTCCAGCCCCTCGGGCGTGGTTTCATTCCCATGCCTCACCGGGGTCTTGACATCCTTGTCTGCTCCAAGCCACAGCAAATCCGGACGGCTGTAATGCCCAGTGCAATCCGCAAACATTCTGGCCTTGAGGATCTGGTCCATTTCAAGATCCGCATAGAGAATCGTCTCAGTTGTTTGGTCGACTGGCTCGGTCAAGCGGCGACCGTCGGGCCCAAAGATGGCAGAGCTGCCACCACCCGGAGACGACATTAATGCGCCACCAGCTGTTCCTAGGGTCTCGATACCCTTCTCGGTGATTAGCGCTGTGCTGTGCAGAACAAATGCACCTGACTCAATGGCATATGTTCGAGAGAGATTTTGACAGCCTAGAAAAGTTAGTAGCAGGTACAGTGATTACATTGGTCGGCAACGCTAACCTTCAGCACTCATTGACCACAAGTCAGGTCCGCCTGAATGCGGTGTCACACTTGGCCAGGCAGAAACGTGAATCTCCTCCTTTTGGGCAATTGTGTTGTATTTTAACAATGGCTGGATGTGCTCCCAGCACGCCAACGATCCCACTCGCGCAAAGGGGAGCTGTGCAACACTCTTCAGGCATTGTCCTGACGCATCACCAAATACAGTTCTCTCCATGTGTGTGGGCTTCATTTTGCGCCGGTGAACCTTGATCTCGCCATCAGGTCCAATGAGAGCTTGTGAAATGAATAGTGAATTGTTGTCGTTCTCGGAGAAACCCAATGACACGGCAATGTTGTGCTCGCGGGCGCATGCCTGAATCTTCTTCATTTCGGGTGATTCCACGATCATGGAATTCTTAATGTATTTCACGTTGAGGTCAAAGTCGATGAGGCGTGACCTGCTAATGTTTTAGTCAAGTGTAAACAGGGTGATTTTAACAGACATTTCATGTCACAAACCAGATCCAGCAGGGGTAGCCTGGAATCCAGACCTCGGGGAAAGCAACAATCTGAGCACCGTTTGATGCTGCCTCTTCAATAAGTCGGCATGTTTTCGCAATAGCACCAGGCAGATCAGCCCAGGCAGGCTCAGCCTGGGTTACTGCAGCTCGGACGATTTGACCAGGCATGATGATGGGGGAATGATGCAAAAGATTAGAGAGATGTTTAACCATCAAAGTTTGCCTGCTTTGCATCTTACGGTGGCTCTTGAGAGTCTTTTATAATTCAATACGTGCCGCCACCTCCCTTTCCTTGTCCGTCAGCGCACAGATGCGTCGTCGATTGCGGGGGCGGACATGACACCTCCGCACAGATAGCGCATGCGGAATCCTCATTCCGCACGTCTTCCGCTTATCAGCCACCAAGCCCATGATTAGACTACTTGTTATTAGTGTGGTGGAACTCTTATCAAGCCAAAAATTACTACTTGTCAGTACTACAGTAGGCTGATGGCATTCGCCTGATAGTGCCGGGTCCTCTGACCACCTCGTCTTGCAATTGGCCCCCGCAAAGCCAAATCCGCTTCGATTCCGCCTCGCCACGTGGAACAAGCCGCCTTACTAATTTCCGTCTGACCAATATCAATGGTTTATATCACCGGATAATTGTTAACCGGATCATATGTCTCGTCGAGAAGGATCATGTCCAAGTGCGATTATAGCCAATTTACAAAAGCTCCTCATTATTCGATACCTTTTGAACAGTACTATCATCATTGATTTAACGTATTATACAATATCAACCTTCTCCACGATAATCATCGTTGGATAACAATGGCCATGGGCTACATTGGAATTTCCCGTATTATTTATTATGATGTTTATTTAATTCATAATTGCCATTGCTAGATATCAGTGGTCTACTGCTATAATCGACATGGTGAGCTATATATAAGCGCTAAGTTATGGTGATCTTGGGTTTGGCATTTGTTTGTAAAATAGGGCCAATGCAGGCCACAATGGTCACCCTTGCACCCCAAAGGTTAAGCTTGCCGATTGAGTCCATGTGCTGGATTGGACATCAACCATGAAAAGTCTTCACAGTTTGCCAACTCTCCATAAACATCAAATATATCCATCTGGGGATGCATGTTAGTTCCTGGAAGCTCTGGCATATAAAGCCCTCTGAGGTCTGCCACAGAAGACATGTCCAAACTTAAATCTTGGACCTGTTGCATTGGCCATCGAGCTTCATCTACTACAGGATTCGTCTCATCACGAGAATCGTCCAGGTTCCCAGAGTCGTTGATTTTGACCTTGTAGCTCAGGTCAAGAGGAAGAGATCCAGTTACCCCCCAGCGTTGTGCTAGCACTCGGATAATTGTTATGCTTCGCTCCACGCGATTTGGCCAGGTACATCGTAATTCCTGGAGGAGCTCCAAGCACTGGCGGACATAATAACCACTTTGGCTACGCAAATTTGTTGTTCTGCTTGTGGCATTCATGAGGTGCACAATCGCAGCGCTGAGTAAATGGTGAATCAGGATCGGATTTGGTGGACTTTGAAATCCTAAAGATTTCCTGTATAGTCTAACTAGGCGTACAGTCGTAGTAGCGGCGTTTGTAAGAGATTGAAGGACCAGAAGCATGTATTCGGAGTTTGGTCCCAAGGATGCCACTTGATCTGCACTGGACAGCGAGGCAAATACCTGCAGAAAAGGTGGCATCGTAATAAGCATCGTCATTTGGTAAGCAAGGTGAAATAGAATAACTGGTTTTGTAGTAGTGTCACCAGTCAAGTGAAGACGATGGTCGCGTGAGCGAAAGAAGGCGTTGAGGGCATCTTGACTGGCAATTAATAATTGCACCTGCTGCGATACTGACAGAGAACTGAAGCTGACGGAGAATCTGGTAATGGCTTAGCTTATTTATACCGTAGATGTTTGTGACATTATGTTCGTACACTTGGTCCATATGTTTGTCATGTAGATACCACAGTTGACATTGGGCAGCAAATGATAACTGCTCCAGGTCTGCAGTGGCGGAGGTAAAGGTGGAATCGAATTGCGGCACATTTACCCTTCGCCAAGGGAGAGCGCAATTCCTGCCCAGGATTGAAATGGCCGTGCGATCGATGATGTAAAACATCCAAAATGTTCGAATATCTTGCTCGCTTGCCTGCAATTTGCGGGAGTCGCATTCTTGAAGCGCAAGGACGTGGAGTCGCAAGTGCACGCACATTCCTGCAGCCATTGAGATAAAAATCCACCCAAATTGGTCTCTTCCCAACGCCAATGCCCTCCAAGATGACATGGACAAGCCCTGAATGACTTTGAGAGATGGTGCCTGGCGGAAACATGAGAATACCAGGCTTTCTGCAAATTCGGCAAATGTGTCCCCTATCCGGGGTGCCCCTTTTCTGGTCGAGAATGTTGCGCCGGTAGCAATAATTACAGAGTGCAGAAATACATCTTCGTTGCTTTGGAATGGGAAGCCAGCCAAAAAGTCCGTGGTGGTATATGATGTGAATTGATGCTCTTTGTTGATATTGTGAAGGAATAGCGAAGCAAATTCGTGAATCAGTTCCGTATTTTGACAGTAAGCAAGGATGGCATCTGGCGGAGTTGCAACCGTAGTGGGGAGTGAGTTGCGGGATGACCCTAGCGAGTATTGAGATCCGGTGTCCTTGTCGTTGATGATGGTGACGCCATCTCCGACGTTGGTTCTCCAGAGCATGACACAAAGCTCTTCCATGGCCTGGTTGGATCTCTCCTCACCTTCCCCGCGTTTGGGGGTTTGGCTTTTTGTCGTGTTTGGAATAGTCCTGTTTTCATGTGGGAAGCTTGCATTCTCCAGGGTCTGGGTTGCATTTTTAGTGCAGGGGTCGTAGGCCGGGTTTGGAAGGAGTTGGTTCTCTCTGTCGCCTGGCAAATGAGGTGCCGAGGACCCGGGCTCTTGGTCAAGGATGGAGAGCAGTGATTGGACTTGTGCTTCGAGGGCCTTGACATAGTCTTCGTCCCAGTATTTCCGCCTTGCAATCGTCAGTCACTTGCCAAGATGCGCAGAAGTGGGATGGCCTACTTTCTTGGCCGGTTTTCGATGTAGACGCATTCCCGGTTCTGCCGCTTGCAGAGAGAACAGACTGGCTTAACCGCATCGCACTTCTCACGGCATTAGCGTGCAAACTCGCAACAAAATGAAGTGGGCTGGGCCGAGTTCGCGTGAGCCCAACCCAGCTCTCAATTGACCCACCTTTCGTTTGCTTGTCCTGCATCGCTCGCAGGCGAAACTGACTGGCTTGGACATGGCTGAGAGGCGGATGAAGGAGTAGGTTGCGGAGCAGACACATCCGCCTGTGTGACGTATTCATATTCTGCGGGGTCGAGAGTCCCGCCATCTCGAACAGGAATAAGTGCGGCTCGAGCTTATCGCGGGGGTGGAGACTAGAGTTATTAGTTCCAGTGTTTATAATAGGGCGAACTCTGATTCCGAACCTTGGGTCCAAGATTCCGCGAGTCGCGATTCCGTTATTGTCATCATATCAGTGCGGGCTCCTTACCTCCGCAGCCTGATGCTTTTGCACTGTCATCATTTTGAAGGTGAATAATACGGGCTGGATGAGTTAGTATTGTACTATTGTGAGTGTTAAAAATGGGTATAAAAGTGCCCAGATGCACTCCACAATGTGTGCCTGTGTGATGATGAGCGCCACATTGCTAATAAACCTGTCGAAAATAAATCTCTTATTCAATCTTGAAATAGCCTAAAATGTGGGGTGTTGAACTGGAAGACGACGCCCAATTTGTCTATTCAATTTTTGGTCTTCAATATCGTGGAGATGACCTCATCGAGCCTCAGCTGTCATTGGCCGAAAGCTTTCACAAGCTCATCAGCGGAAACGCTGCCTCTGCCGAGCAGCTCAATCAAGACGGACCAAATGACCGTCGGTCCATTATATGGCTTGCATACTGGCCCTCAAAGGCTGAATTCTACAGCTGGTGGATGAGCCCAGCCACGGTGGACTTTTGGGCTTCCCTGCCCGATGATGCAGGAATGTGGCGGGAGATCATGGCTGTTCCAGGTCGTCGAACGCAATTCGGTTCCAATTCGACCGCCCCCAACGGAATGGCCTCGGTTGCAAAGCTAGTGCCCTACAAAGAACATTCGGGCTATTGGGGCTGCTATCGAGATCGAATCAAGGAGGCAACACCTGAAGAAAGGTTGCAAACCTTGCTAAAGACATTTCCAGAGCAAAAAGGGTATTCAGGGTATACTATCCGACTTGGGCGAACAAAGGTAGTCAAATTCCCCGACAATCTATGTTTCGTTGTTGAAGGTCAGGATCATTCTCTCATCACGCAAGAGGAGAAATCCCACTGGTTCGACAAGTTTGATGGCTTGGTGACGACATGGATGAACCATCTGGCAAATGCGGAATCTTCCTCCGGGATACTAGATGCAAAGATTTGCTACTTGAAGCCATCGGGGCAATATCGATCCGCCGAGCCGCCTGCTCTCAATTTCAACCGCAAGATCCAATTGTTCTATTTCCTTGACTTGAGATACATGGAAAAAATTGGTCGGTCAAACAAGGGCCATGTTAAGCTGAGAGAGAGCTTTATGCAGTCTTATTGCCCAGCCGGACCAATGGAGAAAGGCAAATTGACATTGTGGGTGGAGACGAGTGTGCTAAAGGGAAATGAAATGGAAGCAGAGTACATAGGGTGTGTTGAAGGCACAGGATTCATGGCTTATGAAGGCAGTGAAGGTTTGGAATATGGTCACAGTGTCAAGGTGTAGGGATTCGAATTAGATACCGTACCTATGCACTGAATCTAATACTGATGGTTCCTTTAAACAAGCTCCTTCTTACTCTTCTATCATCATATAGGGCAGATCCATGCCTCGGCCGGTACGATACCAGCGTATATTGCAACATTAATCTGCATCGTCGCTGCGGCGTATCTCTTAAAGTCGCCGCAAGTCGAGTAGAGCTCGAAGTCGTTGTCCATTCCACCTTCTCCCATCCACTCCACAGTGTTGCTGTATGGCGTGACTGAAGCAGAGTACCATTTTCGAACCGATGCGCCTTAACTAAATACTTTCTTTCCTCCAAGATTGTAGGTACCGACAATATCAAGTTCTTTTCATTCTCAGATAAAATCCAGGCCCTTTAAATATGTGAAAACCTGTCCCTTTTCATTGATGCATGTGGGGCGCAGGGCTGGGAGTTGGAAAGTGACTCATAAAATGAAAGTCATAGAACCACGAGTAATGTACTTGCAAAATTTGTGACAGGGGCACCAGCATAATTATTGTTCTAGTCAGGTATGCTCGGGGCAAAGCTGGGCTGTAACCAGGTTAGGAAGAATGAGATACTCACCTCCATCTGATGGGGAAATGGGTTGAGTAGGCGGCTCATTGAAATGACGTTACCGAGAACAAAACACATATTAACATTGTGACTCCATTCAAATCAAATTGCGTGTCAAATTGCGCATCTCCGACACTCCAAATTGTATCGCCGGTCAGGATCGGAAAGCTCGGGTCAATACCGTGGCAACTGGGCTGTGCCAGGACGCGTATACTTGCACAGAGGGGTTTTATGGGTCTGTCATATTCCGCCAGCCACCTTCCACAATAATTCGGACTCCCCTCAAATACGATGCCATTGGCTGCTCAAGTGAAATGATGCAGTACAGTCATTGGGGCCCATTGGCGATCTTGTATGAACGGGTTGGGAGCACGGCTGAGAGATTTTGCGTGTTGAACGGACAGAATTGTAGATTCTAGTCGGGGTTTTCTTTGTATTTTTAATCACTCTAAAGCACTACTGGTGTCCGGTGTGTATGGCCCAGACATCGGCGACGTAGAGTGTGAGACGGGCAGGATTGGCTGTGTTCATCGGCAGAAACCTGGCATTTGTGAAACGCAATTCAGTTACCCATTTCCTGACAACAAATAGCATATAGGTTCTTTTGTCTAATGAGCCAAACTAAGTTACAGGCTTTCGCGGTGTGGGGAATGACAGAGTCAGTTTGAACGGACCTGCATGTCAGATAATGCAGACAGATGCTCTAGATCAAGCACACGCCCTTTCGTATTATCTGAAGAACATCAGCCAACAACACTAAAAGCATAGCCACCAAAATAACACATGTCAGTCGTGGCAGAGCAAGAGTAGGAAGCAGACATTTTGAGAAAAGAGGGGGAGGATGGGCTTGGCGTTGGAAAAAATATAAATCTAACAAACCGACGGCAACATGTCTACTTTTTATCCATCATCATTCCTCAATTCCATCAGCGAGAACTTTACATACTCAAAACAAAACCCTTGACCATCTTGGCTTTCGCCGTCAACCTTTAAAAATGAAGCCAAGCGTCATTCTACTTTCTGCTGCCGTCCACGCGGCAGCTGTTCTCGCAGCTCCCACTACCATGGTCCCTCGCGCGGTCGAATGCACCAACCCCAAAAATACCGACCCCGAAACAGCCCGCAAGTGTGCCTTGTATCACCCATGGGCACCTCAGGCTTAGTCTTTCGAGGGCCTGGCTCTGCCACCAAGGTTAAACATGCAGTCACTACGACAATGGCCACGCCGAAAAGCATCATGGAGATGGCAAGGAACGTTGAAGCTCAAGATGCAAGCCAAGCAAGCCCTGTAGGGGTTTGATAAGTCCTGGGATACTTTACGATGACTTAAATCATTTTGTGGAGAACAAATACGGCGGGTGACCAAGTACTAGATGGAATCCTGGTTGAATCTTTTGGGGATAGAAGAGATAACGTTGAGGCATGGGCAATACAATAACACATCTTTATTGTCAACTTATCAAGAGACGTGACATGCTATGCAACGGCACAAAATCTAAACAGAAAACATTTATTCTAATAAACACGAAAATGCATCAATCATGCGACACCAAACATGTCTACAAACCCTTTCAAGATTCATCTCTTAGAGAAATAGTAAACGACCTTGGATTTTAGAGTCGCTGTTCAGGGTAAGTGAGAAGGAGGGTAGCTTAGTCATGCTGGGTTGTTCGGAGTGATTCCGTTCATCATCGGAGTTGGGCCGTTCTGCGTCGGCGACCCACTGGTGTGCCCTGTGACCCTTAAAATTGCAGTGAAGAGCAAATGCACGCCTTACAGGGATGTAGCCAATTAAATTCGACGCAGAAAAGGGTGTTGCTATGTACCTTGTGCTTAGTCCTCGATCTAGATCGCCCATCTACAACAGCATCGTGGTTACGCCATGAACGAGGGACCTTTATTTGGTGGCTGGCGTTATCTTGTCAACGTACAAATCAATTGTCGGTGATGATGTGTGGACACAAGGATAAAATTTCGATTGGCTAGTAGTAGTTGACTTGAATCTACAGAAATTTGCACAGTATTGCAAGAAACATCCAAGTTCCAGCATGATTTGGATGATTGTGACTACGCCAAAGGCTGGTGGATATACATGAGTGGCGCAAATGTGACAGGCCGCTGGGGAAAATTAGGATGCACGCCTGGGTACGCCGTTAAAGTGAGGAGATACTATCGACAAGGTGATGAAAAGAAGAAAAAAAGAATAAGAAATACGCCGCAAATACCATCAGAGCTGTTTTCAGAACTGTTTATGGCAACTCGTCCACCCGCGCGGGAGTATGGGTGTCCATGGGGCTTTGTTGCGTCTCTTTTGTTTGAAGCTCTGGCTTTCCGAAGTCCTCTGGATTAGGTGGCCGCGGGAAAGGAGAGTGCTTCTTCTTTCGCCTGTAAAGCAAGAAGAACGAGACCCCCAAAATGGAGAGAGCGATGCCGCCAACGCATGCCCCGATTCCGGCTCTGATACCTGTTGATAAGCCTCCGCCTGTTGAGTGGTCACCCGGCGAGCTTGAAGCGCTGGCAGTAGAAGTTGACAAGTCTGAACGTTGAAAGTTGAGTTGATAGAGCGGCGCGTAAATGGTGAATTCGTCAATGGTCGACTGGCTTGCCTCGCCAGACGCCGCGCTTGTAATTGTTGCTGGCATCTGCAAAAGACCAACGTCATTGCTCTTTCCAGAGCTACAGCTAGCGGTTGAGAAAGACACAGTCTTTGCGACACTGTAGCAAGTCTGCCCACGTTTATCGGCACGGTTGTAATAACATTGATAGCCCCTGCACAAAGGTTAGTCGTGGCGTTTCGGACAATTTGAACAGACCATTACTCACGATGGGCAGCATCCAATTGCCGTCTCGCCCTTTGTCAGCGAGAATTGAAAAGTGAATCCATCGTTTGCACCCGCCGTCGCAGAACACGAGGTGGCGTAGCCGACCGGGCATGATAAGCCAGGTGAGTAGAAGCCCCAGCCCCCGAATGCAGCCTTCGTCGATAGGTAAGGATTATCCCGTGCTGGCCAACAATCTGCATTATCTTGAACACCTTGCGTGTTGGCCTTGTTATCGCTACAAGTCTGAGCTTTCCACCCTACGGTGCAATTCGTGCATTCCGGAATCACTAATTGACAGCTCTCCGGAACCTTGAACGCAGTCGTGAGGGGCCCAAGATTTGTCCGTTCTCCCATGGTGAAAATTAGAATTCCGGTCAGAAATGTGTGTGTAAGCAGATTTTCGACGTAACACGGCAGTCAGTCTTTATGGAGACAAGGCTATGTGTGATCATGGACCCTTGAATTATTATAAAAAAAAAGTTGGCAATCATGACGTGAAAAATTTCTCAGACATATACAGACATATACCATCATGAGGACAGCAATTGTGTGCGGCTGTCAAAGCGACAATGCGTGCGTGGGTTGTTGGGTTGTTGCACGCGAACCCTTTGCAAGGCAAGATCGGCAACTTGGCAGTTGGATTCTGGCTTTAATTGGGTGGACGGTGACACCCGAATGATTCAGATCTGATGGGGGTGCGGCTGGAAGCCGATTATTGACTAGGCTGACCAAAAAAATAAAATAAAAATGACACCGAGTTCCAGGCCGTTGCATTTGACCAAGACATTATGTATCTGCACCAATCATCGGTTTGCATTCGAAAACACCACTACTTTTGAAGGCTTAATGGAATGAAGCATATTGCTTCTTCTCTCACTACTTATCTAGCGGTCAGAGCGCGGTTCATCATAAACACATATGTCGCCGAGAAAAATTTGTAAACCTCATATTTGTCATTTGTCTCATTTCATGGATGGAAACCGTCTTACTTATGCCTGCCACCCTCAATACAAGATCTGCCTTGGATCTCTCTTGATTGGTAAGCCCCAGGCGATCGCTGGCAATTTCCCTGATTTCCTTCATTGTGGCAACTAGAGCCAAGAGCAAAAAGAAAAGATAACCTGAGCGTAGAGGTCCAAGTCGAAATCCCCAAAGCTTTTGCATTAAACCAATTGGCTGCATTTGTAAATTGTTCGGATTAAACAACGAATGAAATAACTTGTACTGAAAGTATTTATCTGTACTGGATTGACAAGCAGTTCTGGTTGGTGTCTTTGATACTAGAGCTGGGGTCTCGTAGCCGAAATCTTCGCGCGTCATTCACCGTCATTCAATTTTTTTTGTTAGAGTAAGACTTCAGGTCCATCAACTTCACCGTACCGTGATACCCATCTCAGAATGGAGATGGAGGAACTTTCGGTTCTGCCACGGTGTTGTGGCTGCATGCAGCTAAGATGGCACACCGGGTATCCCGAGACCTTTGGGCGAGATATTACTTCACGTGGGCCGTGATTATGAATTTTCTTTTTCCCCTTCCTTTTCTTTTTTCATCACTTGCACATAAAAGTTGAGTAACAGACCGACTCAAACGGTTACGTTTCAAGCTGACATAGAGTGGCTCCCCACATAACCGTGACCCCATATAACCACGCAAGTTAGCCAAATTATTACAAGTAATATTATTCCTTATAGTACTATAAATACCTTATAAATTTACTAGCTAAGAGAGAAGATAAGAGATTATATTCTCTTAAGTTAATAATATATTTTTATTTATATTTTTTTTAGCTTAAGCTTATAATCTTATAGTTTAGTACTTTATATAATAGTATTTTTTAAGATAGGCCTTTTTAATTTATTTAATTAATATAAATATTTTATTAGAATTATATTTAATAATTTATTTTTTTATAGGTTATATTAATATTATTTTAGTTTTAAGATAATTATATTTAATTTTTAGATTAATTATTATTATTAATTATTTATTAAGCTCTTTTTTTATTTTTTTTATTAAAATATATATATTATAATAAATACTTTTAAATTTATTATTTATTAATTTAAGCTATAAATATAAATATTTTATATTCTTAGGTATATATAATATATTATTATTATTTCTTTTTTAGTATTTAAGTATAAAAGGTAAAGGAGATATTTTAGATAAGGCCTTAGGATAAATTATTTATATTAATAGCTTTTTAATATTAATAGGATAAATCCTAGCTATAGAAAATCCCTTTTAAAGGTTTCTTAATAATATAGCTTTTTTAAAGATTATTTTATAATATTCTAAGAAATATTATTTTTAAATTAGGATAATTATTTTAAAAAAGGTATATTTATAAGTTTTCTTATAAAAGATAATCTTTAAAGGACTAAAAATACTAAAATTAAGAGATTATATAGCTTATAAGATATATAAAGGAAAATAAAAAAACTATATTTAATACTCTTAATAGGTATATATAAATATAATAAGAATATATAATTTATAACTATTAAGAATAAGAACTTTCTATTATCTTTTTTATTAAGGCTTTATTTCTAAGATAAATATCTTAATTAATTACTTTTAAAGAATATCTAAATTAGCCTAGCCTAAAGAACTATAGATATATTTCTAGGTTAGAAAATACTCTAGAAATTATTATCCTTAGAGGTTAATTTTAATAAAAGTAATATATAATATAAGTGTTATAAATAGCAGTATTATAACCCTATTACCACAAGACCAGCTGCCTTAGGCAGCAAGTTATTAGATCATATAACCTAAGGAAAATACTAATATAACTTACAATAGCTAGATTAGATAAAGAATTAAGTATTATTAAATATACTAATCTAACCCCCTATAATAGCACTAGTATAATATTACTTATCTATTCCCTTTAGAATCTAATATTAATTAGTAAAGCTTTCTATAGATTAATAAGGCCCTAAAAAAGAGATATTAGATATAAGCATAAAAGATATACTAAAGAGAGATATTTAGATATAATTGCAAAGGTAAGCTCTTAGGTTTAATAATAATTTAGAAAGTAATATTCTTAATAAAAACCTTTTACTAGACTTTATTAAATCCCTTATTTATTATAAGAAATACTAATTTAAATAGATATTTACTATTAGCTTAGATTTAGAGATAATAGAAAATCCTATAATTTACCTTATAATCCCTTTTATAAAGAATATTATAATAAAACTATTAAAATATCTAAAGAAAAGGATATACTTAGAATTACTATTAATCTTAACTAAGAAAAGATTAAGTAAAATCTCCTTAAATAGATTATAAAATATAGTTCCCTTTTAACTATTAATTAAAAGAAAGTAAATTTATTAAAAAAGGACTCCTTAAATTTTATAGAGATATAAGTTAATAATTATCTTACTTATATAATTTACTTTTATAAGGACTCTAAGGATTATAATAATAAAATAACTAAAGTATTTTAAGATAATTTTAATAAATAAAAAAAAGTAATATTTAAAAAAGGAATTATAGTAATTATTAGGAAGTTATAAAATACTCTTTTTAATAAAGAAGTAAAGATCTTAAAGGATAGATTAAAAGTAATAGCTAATTTAATTAATCTCTTAAACTCTAAAATAAATATATAGTTAATATAATATAATATTTAATTATCTTTATAATAAAATACTTCCTAAGTATTAATAGAAATACTAAAAGAGTTTATAGTTATTATATTTACTTTAGTAATAATACCTTTATATATAAAGTTATTTACTATACTAATAAGTATTAAATATTATAATATTTTTACTAATATAATTAATAAAGATATTATAAAAAAGATAATAAAACTAAGTAAGATCTATATAAATAAGGACTAATATAATAATAAATAATATAACTTTTAGTTAATTAAGATTACCCTCTTTAAAGATAAATATAAATAAATTATTATACTAATTAAAGGATATACTAAAGTATTATTAATTATACTTATTAGAAAGATATAAGATTATTATATTATCTTATTTACTTAGAAAGAATATTTATATAAAATACTATATAAGAAGATTTAAAACTATTTTAAGATAAAAGAGATTATTTAAGCTTACTAAAATAATCTTTAGATAATAATATTAAAGAACCTTATCTAGAAATATTAGGATAAATTATTACTTAAGAACTTTAAGATACTTATCTAGGATATTTAATAGATCTATTATAAGATTTATAGTAGTAAAGAGAATAAGAAGGAATTTTACTAAACTCTTCTATTATCTATTAATAGTATTATAGAGTATAATATAGCTTAATATAAATATATAAGTATATTTAAAGAACTAGCTAATAATATCTAAATATTACTAAAAATAATAAATAATAATAAAATAAGTAATATAATATTTTTTATTAATTATAAATTTACTTAAAATAAATAATATTATAGGAAGAAAGTATTTAGATAAAATAACTATTAATAATAAAGATAATAGTAATATTTTATATATTATTAATAAGAATATTAGTTAATTAGGTATTCTAAAAAAGAGTACTAATAATTAAAATAAAAATAGTTTGATATATAAGATTATAAAGTAAAACTATTAGATAATACCTATTAAACCTTTTTAATAATATATAAAGGAGAGAATAATAATAATATTAATTAGTAAATAGAAGATATTATCTAAGAAATAAAATAGCTTAGAGATAATAATAATAACTCTAATAGAGGACTAGAGAACTTATATTATACTATAAACTTTATTATTATAGTAAATAGGATTAAATAATTCTTTAAGACCTATAAATTAAATAATAAAGATATAATTACTATTCTTTATAACTAAGTATTTATTTATACTCTTATAAAGGAAGATCTTTAGACTAAGAAAGTAAAGAATAAGGTATATTTTACTAAAGATTAATATAATTATAAAGTATTCTAAGGGATTATCCCTAATATAGGAGTAATTAATATATTAATTACTAGCTTTTCCTAGATATAAGTACTAAGAAAATTAATCCTCTTATTATTAATTAGTAAAACTAGAGATTATAAGATTAAATTTAGTAAGGGCTTAATAATATTAAATAGTATAATAATTATACCTATAATCCTTAGTATTATTAACTTTTAATTAGTCCTAATATATACCCCTTTTTTACTATCTATTAGTAATATAAATTAAATAGGTATTAAACTTAATAATCTAAGGAATATGCTTATTAAGGGAGATATTAAAGTTCTTATAATTAGATAATAGGGATATCTATAGTGGATTATTAATACGGAAGAAATTATTATATTTTACCTTATAGAGTCTAAGCTATATTAGATATATTATTAATTTAGGTATTTATTAATTAATTATTTAAAGAAAATATTTAAATAAGTAGATTAGGAGTTTAATTTAGAAGTATTAAAGAAACTTACTAAAGTATATTATTATTATTAAATAAATAGTAAAGCCCTAAGTAGATTTTACTTTATATTAAAGGATAACTATAAGTTTAATTATAAGATTATTATTAATATTATATAAATTAATAATAAACCTATAATTTATATTATTAATATTATAATATTATTTTAAGTAATATACTTTCTTAACCCTAAATAATAGAAAGCAAAGGATATATAGGATATATTATATAAATACTAGATTAATAACTACCTAGGATTATTTAATTAGATTATTTATAATATTAGAATAAACTTTATATTAAGAGAGTTTAAATAATATACTTAAATATTAGCAATTAATATAGATAAGGTATCTATTAAAGTATATAATAATATTAGGAAGGTAAAATACTATTATAGCCTATTAAAGTAAATATATAATATTATTAAAAATAAATTTAGTAATATAATTATAAATAACTAGAAACTATAGATAGTAGTTAAGGCTATTAATAATTTAGTAGGCCTTAATAGACTTATACTAATATTACTTATATTTAGTATTTACCTATATTTATTAGACAATTTACTATTTATATTTAAAGTAATATAATATACTAAGACTATCTATAAAGCTACTAATAAAGTAAGAAGACTTCTTATAAATTACTAGATTAAAGAGGCCCTTGTAACTTAGAATAGCCTAAATACTACCCCTATTTACTCCTTACTACTTTAATTAAAAGTATATATATAGTAAGAGAAAGAAGGATAATAAGGCCTATTTAAGTTAATTAATATAAAAGATAAGAAATATATTATAGAATTACTAAATAGCCTAATAAGTCTTTAGGTAATAATTATTAAACTATTTTTCTAGGATAAAGGAGAAATATTATTATATATAATTTTATATTAATTATAAAATAAAGAATAAAAAGAGGATTTATAATTACTAGTACCCTAAATTACTAAACCCCTAGTTAATCTATATAACCTACTAAAGCAAAGATATAGAAGACTAAGGAAAATGCCTTTAATTAATTAAACCTTTATTACTAATAAGATATTTCTAGATAACCTAGAAAATAATATTAATATAGATACTATATATTTAATTATAAAAGAAGAAACTAATTAGAACCTATTATTATAACTATAGTAAGAAGGAAAGATTACTATCCTAGGTAGACTATTTAAATAGTTTAATAAAGACAAAATCAAGGCCTTAAGGAATTATAATATATTTATATTTAAATAATATAATAAATATAAATACTAAGGTAAATAGATTTTTAATATATAATTAGTATATAAAATTAAAGGAAAAGGAATAATAATATTATATAAGAAATTATAATTTATTATTTAAGAATATAATAATAATAGGAAAAGTATAATACTTATATAAGCACTTACTATCTAATATAATAGCTAGAGGCTAATTATTATAATTGCCTTATTATTAATTAAGAAAAGAATGTTTATTTAGCTATAGGATATTATCTAAGTATATATATAATTAAATACCTAATTAAATACAACTATCCTAATATACCCTCTAAAGCAAATTAATAATAATCTCCTAAAAGAAATAATTATAAGAATTATTAAACTACTCTATAGAATAGCTAAAGTAAGTATATATTAATAAGTAATATATTTTAACTATTATTAAAATAAGCTTAATATAATAATCTTAACTTTTAACCTTTACTTATTTATCTCTAAGTTAAGAGAAATATTTAGTATTATTAGGATATAAATAAATAATATATTTAGATTAAGTAATTAATTATTATATAATTTAGAGGAGAAAGAACTTAATAAAGTAAAGTTTATAGTAAAACCTAAATAAGTACTAATATAGTAATAATCTCTTCTTTTTAATAGATATAAACTAACCTTAAGAGAAAACTTATAATTATAGCTTAAATAAAAAGGATAAATATTAAGATTAAGAATAATTAATCTAAAAAAGAAGATTACTAAGAAGGAATATATTAAGTAATAAGTATAAAGTATATATATTATAATAATATACTAACTAAAAGTATTATTTAATCTTTTTATTATAGTATAATACTAAGATTTATTAAATAAAAAGATTAAAGAGCTAAATAAATAATTAAAATAGTAGATAAGTAATTAGGATTAAGGACTTAAGTATATTCTACTTAACTTTATAATAATAAAGCTTTTTATATTTATTAATAGATTATTTGCTAATAATAAAGACCTTAGTTTATAAATTAGCTATATTATTATAATTAGTAATAAAAAGATAAATAATATAGAATTTATAATAAAAGGTAATATTATTATATATAGCTTAATAAAGAGCTAGTATATAATCTAAAGTATATTTACCTTAGAATTATATAAAATAGTTTAAGGTATTAATATTAAATATACTCTTAGAATAATATTTAAGCTAATTACTAATTAAATAGGTATATTGCTTATCCTAATAATTATTTATATAAACTTATACTTACTTTATAAGTACCTTATTAAATTAGGTATAATAAAGGAGAAATACTTAATAATTAATATTATAGCTTTATATTAATTATATAAGAGATATAAAATCTATAAGATTAGATAGATTAATAGTAATAATAACCCTATAAATATAATAACTAAGGTAAACCTAAATAAGGCATTAGAATAACTTATTAGTACAAATAAAGCTATAATTTATATTAAAGGATAAATTAAATATAAGTAATAAAGGGTAATATATATAATTAAGCCTATATAATATAAGCTAGTATAATAGTCTAGTCCTAGCTCTAATAGAGGA
Organism: Calonectria henricotiae; assembly: GCA_020623695.1. Lineage (NCBI taxonomy): Eukaryota > Fungi > Ascomycota > Sordariomycetes > Hypocreales > Nectriaceae > Calonectria > Calonectria henricotiae. The sequence continues at coordinate 147,690 of JAHVYB010000009.1, read as the reverse complement.
AATAGCAAAGCTTTAATAGCTAGGCATTAAAGGGCTAAGGGTGGGCACTTTATAGGCTAGTTAATAAAGAGATATTATTTATACTATTAGTTTATATTAATAAGATAGATTAGGCATATTAGGTCTATATAAAAAGTAAAAATATAATAAAGATATATTATATCTAGTAATAGATTAATTAGTTAAAGTAAATAATTAAAGGTAACTAAATTATATTAAAAGCTAAATTATACCCTAATAGTAATAACTCCTAGAAGTCTTAAATATATATTAGTATAAATAAGCCCTTAGAGTATCTAAGGCCCTAGTGCTAAGACTATATACTCTAAGCTATACCTTCTAATTAGTTATTATGCTAAGTAATAAGCCCTACTAATAAAAATAAGAAGTAGGTCTTTATTTAGACTTTTATTGGTATAGTAGTTTGATTCTAAAGTAAGTTAGTTCTGGGTTATAATATAATACCTTCCCTTTAAAGGTCTTATTCTTAAGACTATTATAGGTTATCCTTTTAGCTTTTTCCTCCCTTTTCCTATAGCTCTACTTAGTAAGTATATCCCTTATATCTCCTTATTTTTACTAATATTATATTTTATTAGACTTTATTAAAAGAGTCCTTTTGGAAGAGATATAAGAATTAGGATTTATTGTTTTATATAGGTTTATTTGGTACTAAGGGGCCTTTTTATAAGTAATATTTATAGATAGATTATAAATATATTTTTAGGTCTAGTTCTACTTAGTATAATAAGTATATCTTAGGTTATATACCTTATAATTAGGTAGGTTTAGATTTTATAATCTATAAATATAGCTAGGATCTTTTTTATTTTTATATATACTATTAAGTAAAGTATTTTAAGTAGTTTAAGAAATAAAAAAGTTATATAAGTAATAAGATAAAATAAAGGAGTAGTTAGGGTTATTATATATATCTTTTAAAGTATTATAAGAGGCTTTTAAGATATTATAGAAGATATTTAAAGATACTTAAATAGTAATATTAGCTATATAGTCCTAGGTAATAATAATATTTACTAAGCTTAAGTAATTAGATAAGATAGAAGAGTATCTAAAGATAATTAGTCTTTCTATAGTAAAGTTAATTAAGGCTTAATTATTAGTATTTTTACTAGACTAAGCTAATACTTATCTTAATAATAATTTAACTATTGCTTCTTATAAAGGAACTTATCTAGTTTCTTTGAGTAGTATATAAGATTTTATAATAGTTCCTATATTTCCTTAGTATATCCTTTTTATTTTATATAATAATATACTTTTCTATTTATTATACCTTTTTCTAGGATCTTTTTAATAGTATATTCTTCCTATAGTTTAATTGCTAGCTTAATATATAATCCTATATTTACTATAATAATATTAGCAATAGATTTAAATAAAGAAATATAAAAGATTAAATAAATCTTAATATCTTTTGGCAAATTAAGTTTATAATTATTTTATAAGATTTTCTTTTTTATAGGGTAAGGATTAATATACTTAAAATTAAGTTTTTTATTTTATTATTTTATAGTAATATTTTTTATAGCTAGGAGAACTATATCCCCCTCCTCAAAAGATAGACCTTCTATTTATTTAGGATTATAATATTTCTTTATTTATATATAAATAAATTTAAGTTCTATCTTTATCTTAGAGTATAATTACTATATTTATTTAGATTTAAATAGTACTTTTACTCTAATTAGTTCTTCTAGTTTAATATAGAATATATTAAGGGTAAATCTAAAGTTAGTAAATATAGATATAATCTTAATATTTAACTAATAAGATATATTAAGAGTAAGCTAAGTAATTAGTAATTTTTCTACCTAATCTATTTACTTATAGTTAATATAGTATTATAAATAATACTTAATCTTTTAATCTTACCTCTTAGTTTATTTATTAACCTAGGGTTAGAAAGCTATAGTAAGCTTATACTATAAACCTATAAAGGCTATTAATCCTTACTAGAACTTAGATATAAATAGTTATCTATAGTCTAAGATAATCTTAATTAATAGTCTATATATTATAACTATATATCAAAAGAAAAGATAAGTAAACTACTCTTTATTTATAGCCTTTTTATAAGGGATATAGTAAGTAAACTTTATAAATTAATTAATAATAATAAAAATAGTATTATAGTACTTACTAATAGTAGGATCTATTAATAATAGTAAATTAGTAATAAAGTCTATAGTAATTAATTCCTATAATTTTAAAGTAACTAAAATAAGCTATAATTTACTATATAGCTTATATTATAATAACTTTATCTATTAGCAAAGTAAATATTACATAATAATAGCTTTTACCTTTCTCTTTATATAACTAAAGGAAAATATCTATCTAACTTATTTAAGGGTTTTATTTATACCTTTATATCTATTTAAAGGATATTTATAAATTTCTCTAATTAGATTATCCTATAGTTCATCTAGAACCTATAGGTATATTATCTATTTATCTTCTAGGAATATCTTATTATACTCCTTAATTCTATATAAAAGTAAATTACCTTATTCTATTAAAATAATAAGCTTACTAGCTTGGTTTATAGGCCTATAAGAACTATAGCTACCTATAGTTACTCTAAGGGGCCTATAGTTCTTAGAAGTTAGCCTTTATAGTTTCTAATATCCAAGGGAGATATAATTCTCTTGCTATTCTTCCCTTTGGATTATAATTATAATCTTCTTACTTTTAATTATTATACTATTAATAAGGGCCTATTTAAGGTTATCCTAAGGTATATATTATAATAACTTTTCTATAGTTATTTTCTTTTTTTTATAGTAATTAGAATATTTACTAATAATATTTGCTTAAGTATTCTTAGTGCCTTTAATATATATAATATAATAATTAAATTTAAATAAATATTTAGTATATTATAATTATTATTTACTAAGCTTCTAAGTAATTATAAAGTAAGATATATTCTTATGGTCTATAAATACTATAATCTTATAATAACTTCTAAGGAGATATTATTAGAATTCCTTAAAGGTATTAATAATTACTAAAAATTCCTTATTATAGATAGGGTAATTAAGTTTAGCTCCTTATAATTTATATAAATAAAATATAATAAGGTATAATTTCCCTTAATTATCCCTTTATCTAATCTAGGCTTTAATAGTATAATTAAAGGTATCTATTTCCAATTTAATTAGTTAATTAGAATTAAATATTATAAATACTAGCTTAACTATAATAGTATCTTTTAACTAATTAAATACTTCTTATGCTTTTAATCCCTAAATAAAAGGTATCCCTTTCTTTATTAAAGTAATAAGGGGCCTTATTATTTACCTAAAGTTTTTAATAAACTTATAGTAATAATTAGTAAATCTAAGGAATAATTATACCTTAGTAAGATTCTTTAGTTCCTTTTAATCCTTTATTATAGTAATCTTCTTAGGGTCTATTTAAATCTTATTATATAATATAATATATTCTAAGAATTCTACTTCTTTAGCATAGAATATACTCTTCTCTGGTTTAATTAGTAGATTAGTATCTTAAAGGGCTTTTAAAACCTAGTAAATATATTGCTTATAATTTTCTTTATTTTTTAAGAAGATAAGAATATTATTTAGATAGTAGATAATAAAGATATCTAAGTATTCTTATAATATATTATTAATTATCCTTTAAAAGGATACTAATATATTAGTAAGTCCAAAGGGTATTACTAAGTACTTAAATAGCCTAAACTTTATTTAAAAGGTAATTTTCTATTTATCTTCTTTCCTAATATATATTAGATTATAAGCTCCCTTTAGGTTAAATATAATAAACCACTTTATTTTATATAGCCTATTCTTTATCTTATTAATAAGGGGCAATAGTATATAGTCTTTAATAATAATATTATTAAGCTATTGATAATTTATAATAAGGTAAAGTTTTCTATTTTTCTTTAGAATAAATATTACTAGATAATTAGCTTTAGAGTTTAATATTTATATATATCCTTTTTATAGTATATCTTTAATATACTCCTTAAGAGTATTAAGTTCTACTTAATTAAGATTATAAATTAGAAAGAAATAGGTATTTACTTCTTCCTTTAATATAATTTTATAATCCTATTAACTAAATTTAGGTATTTTAATCTTAAGTTTATCTATAAATAACTATTTATAGATATAGTATTATAATAGTATTTTATTTAGTTAATTATTAATAATATCTTTCTTTATCTTTTAAAGGTCCTAATTAAACTATTAGAACTATATATAAAGATAAGCAATAACTCTTTACTATTTTCTCCTTAGACTAGCCTTATACTTATACTATATTCTCTTTAGTAGCAAGCTATTATTATATATAGCCTTTGTATAATTAGTACTAGAGGTTAAAGATCTTAAATTATTATTATTTATATTACTAGCTATATTATACTCTAGGAGTACTTATACCTAGCTAATATACTAATTAATATATAAATTATACTAGTATAACTATAGGTACCCTAGGACTAGGTTATATATCCTAGTATTAATAATATTAAAAGAAATACTATAGTTCTTCTTATTTATAAAGACCTTAAGATAATTAATCTCTTAGCTAATTATTTTATTCTTATAATTAAATATAATACCTTCTAGGTTTAATATTATATAGAGGTCTATCTTATCCTTTTATAGTAGCTAAAATTAGTTTATAATTCTTAAGTAAATATAATTTATTTTAGCTCTGCTATCCACTATAGTATTATACTATTACCCTTTAATATATACTTCTATTTTAAGCTATTTAGGCTTCTTACTATTAATAATATATAAAGACTTAGTAAATAGCTCTTTTGGTAGCTCCTTTCTATAAAAGGGGCTAAAAGATAGCCTATTAGAACTATAGCTTTGCTATTATAGCCTATAATTCTAAGGGGCTATCTTAGGTATTATTTTCTTATAATCTTACTACTCCTATTACTTTAATATAAAGGGTATATAATATTTTTTATAATAATTAATAGTAGATTTTATTTCTTAATTATAATAAGAGTTTTTCTAATTATAGGGGTTAATTTCCCCTTAGATATAAAAGTCCCTTTAGTAATCCTTCTAATTATTTAGATTACTATTTAGGGTTCTTCCTTAGTATATATAAAGTTAATTTATTTTTTGCCTTTTAAAATAGGTTTAAATTATTAATTAATATTAAGCTTAGAATACTTATAAAAGGTATATTCTTTCTTATTATAATTCTAATAAATTATCTAAAAGAGGTCTCTTTCTTATTAAGTATTACTAAATTCTATAGATCCTAAAGCTATCCTATAGGAGGTTAAAGGGTTCTTTTTTTGCCCTATATTAGCAGATTAGGTAGCCCTCTTCCCTATCTTTTTTTACTATTACCTTTAGTATAAGCAAGTATTATATTAGATAGTTAATATTATATACTTATTAAAGTAAGTAGGTAGGTTAAGTTTCTTATATATCTTATCCTATATATTCTCTTTTAGGCTATAATAGAACTTATTAATAAGGGCCTTATTATCCTAGTTAACTTTTGCTATATAATACCTAAAATCGGATAGATAAGAACTATAAGAGCCTTCTTAAGTTAGATTTTGGAGTTTTTAGATAGCTTTTTATTTTTTATTAATTTTTCTATATAAGCTAATAATTTTCTCTTTAAAGTAATTAAAGCTAATAAATATCTTTTATATTTCTTTCTTTTATTTCTTTAGGGAGTAATAAATAAAATTACTTAAATATAGTTTTATATTATATAGTACCTTACCTTTTATATATCTAATTATATATTAGATCTTAAGGTCTTTTTATGTAAAATACTATAGGAAATAGTAATAATAGGATCTTAATAATATAATCTATTTACATAAGATTATTATTAAACTATTCTACTTAAAGGGTTCTAGGGGTTTAATTATTTCTCCTAGGTCCTTTTAGTAGACTATTAGTATTAATATAATACTAAGTATAATAAATAGTATAATAGGTAGCTATATAATAGGTATATTTATCGGGGATTCTAATCCTACTAAGCTTATAGATTATAGGTTAATCCTTTAAATATTTATTATATTAAGGGCATTTTATAATACTATTTTTATATATATAAGGTATTTATTACTAAGCTATAAATTATTAATAAGCTAATATATAATATTATTAAGTTATTTATTTTTATACTATATAGCCTTAATTTACTTATTCTCTTTATTATTAGTTTTAGCCTTTTTTATACTCTTATTATTAACTAAAGCTTTAAAAGTAAAGGTACCCTTTCCCTTAGGTTAAAATAGTCCTAATATAATAGATTAAAATACTATTATAATAATATTATATAGGATTAATATAGGTAATCTACTAAATAAGAGCTTTTAATATATAATAATTTAATCCTAGCTCTAATAAAGGAAATAATAAAGCTTTAATAGCTAAGTATTAAAGGGCTAAGGGTAGGTGCTTTATAGGCTAATTAATAAAGAGATATTATTTATACTATTAGTTTATATTAATAGGATAGATTAGGTATATTAGGTTTATATAAGAAGTAAAAATATAATAAAGGTATATTATATTTAATAATAGATTAATTAGTTAAAGTAAATAATTAAAGGTAATTAAATTATATTAAAAGCTAAATTATACTTTAATAGTAATAACTCCTAGAAATTTTAAATATATACTAGTATAAATAAGCCCTTAGAGTATCTAAGGCCCTAGTACTAAGACTATATGCTCTAAGCTATGCCTTCTAATTAGTTATTGTGCTAAGTGATAAGCCTTACTGATAAAAATAAGAAGTAGGTCTTTATCTGGACTTCTATTAGTATAGTGGTTTGATTCTAGAGTAAGTTGGTTCTGGGTTATAATAGCTAGAGGTAGAGATATATCCTTCTCTTTATATTATTTAGGTATATATATTTAGTAATAATATATATTCCCTTTTTATTGCTTATTAGATATATTTAAATAATATATATAGATATATTATTTAATATATAAAAGAAAAAGTACTAGTATTATAAATAGTAGTATTATAATCCTGTTGCTATAAGACTAGCTGCCTTAGGCAGCAAGTTATTAGGTTATATAACCTAAGGAAAACACTAATATGACTTGTAATAGTTAGATTAGATAAAGAATTAAGTATTATTAAATATACTAACCTAACCCCCTGTGATAGTACTAGTATAATATCACTTATTTATTCCCTTTGGAATCTAATAATAAGGTATTTTCTATAAATATTATCTATTTTAATAATTATAATCTAATTATTAAAATTATTTTTTATTATAATTAAATAAGATATTAGAATTATTTTAATTATTTTCTAATTTTATATTCTTTATTTTATAATATTATATTTATTAATATTATAAAAATAAATAAACTTAATTTTTTATTATATTAAAATCTTATTTAGATTATTATATTATTTAAATATTATTTCCTTTTTTATAGCCTATAAATATAAAGCCTTAAAAAATTAAAATATTTTTATTTTAACTTTTTTATAATACTAAAAAAAATAATTAATCTAATTATTACTAAATAATCTTATATTTTTATTCTTACTAATAATTAGCTCTATAAAAAATTAGACCTCTTACTATATATAAATATAATTAGCCTTTTCCTCTAATAAAATCTAATTTATTAGGTATTTCTCTTATATATTTAATAATTAATAAATAAGCTTCTTAGCTTTTATACTATATTAAGCGCTTTTATATTAATTATATAATATAAATAAAGTAATATAATATTATTAGCTAATAGCTATAATTTTATTACTTTTCTTGATTTTCTTAAGAGCTTTAGTTAGTAAGATCTTATTATTAGGCTACAGTAAACTCATAGTCAAAATTTAGGTTAAATTGGACAAGGATTGCTTTGCATTTAGTGCAAGTTACAGTGCTAGTGGAAGAGTTATGTGTCGGGAAACGCGTCGCGGTTATGTGGGGTCACGGTTATGTGGGGAGCCACTCTAAAACCTTTGATAAATATCCAACTGCATCCCGGTTTAAATGGATGCAAATGGCAATCGACTCAACATGTGTGGCTAAGAGCGTGTTTAGATCAAACGCTCTCATGGTGAGTCGCCCTTGGTTCTCCCATAATCTCACTCCCCATTTTGGCATTCGCCGCATTTCCAATTCTGAATAAAAATTTCATCCATGTCCTCAAGTGTCCGGCGAGAGGTTTCAGGGTATAGGCAAAAAACGATGGGGAAATACGCCCAGCAAAGCACCACGTAAACTGCACTCGCCAGGAGGGATTCCGACTTGCTAAATCGGCGAGATCTTACTTAGATAGAGCCCCCAACGAAGATTATCAACGCCAACTTTTGTGAATTGGGTCACGATGAACCCACCCATCCAATTTGCCGCAGTCGTGGCTGCCGCCCCTCGGGTTCACCAGCCCAAGGAGTTGATTTCGGAATTGCACACTCAGGGTACTTTGGCAAAGCTCGTCCCATAAAAGAAATAATACATGAAAAACATTGTCGTAGTTACACGGCCCAACCATTCCGAATGATAGTTGGATACTGAGTTGCTGAGTGGATACTCACAATTCTCTCTCGACGAGTCGACTTCGACAGTCTTCAAACACAGCGCTGCGATAAGATAACAGGAGCCCATCGTCAGACATCCGTATAGCACCATTATGGGGTTTTATTAGATAAATCTAAGCTTATTTCAAGCAATAAACCTACTTTCGTCAACCGAAACGATCAACAATCAACAGACAACAGAACGCTGCGCCGAGGTAAATAGTTCCGTTGACACCAGTTAATAGGTGACTCTCTTGCTCACTCCGTCCTACACTTTGTTGTAAGAGAGTGGGCAAGTAGTATCCCAGCATATTCACACCGCTAAACTGCTGCATGAACTGTGTTCTGAATGAGAGAAAAAGTCTCCGAAGGTGTGGAGTCTTGTCGCGACAGCAAAGCATGTCGGCGATCGGAGCCCGATTCTTCCTCTCCATGTCAAGGGCCGATATGATAGACAAGTACTGCGCCAAAACCTCAGGGTCGTTGATGGTTTTTCTTTCGCCCTCCAGCCGCGCAATGACACTAAGAGGCTCGTCATGTCGGTCTTTGAGCAACAGCCACCTGGGCGATTCTGGTGTAAAGAGCAGGGCTACCGTCACGATTACGGGGGAAATAAGTTGGAATCCAAGCTGGAAACGCCAATGAAGTGCACTTCCTTGAAAGTAGAGGCCGTAGTTCATCCAATTGGACATACAGAAGGCAGCCGTATTGGAAAGGGAGCCAGCAACCACAGGCTTTCCCCGAACTCGAGGCGACGTACATTCGGTTTGATGGACTGGGCATGTCGATGATGTCAAGCCCATGCCAAACCCATTAACCACACATCCAATGATAATTTGAGGTAAATTCCACGATACTAGCTCACAATACTGTGTCAGAATGGGAAAAAGTCGTATCTAGCCATATGCATATATGCATGGCTCGGTAAACAAGATCAAGCGTGGCCAGTTATGCGACAAAGAATTTCTAGTCTCGGCTACGAGAGTGGGAATCTGCATTGCTAAATAATGCTTCGACTTTACGAAACACGGTTTAAGGCCGAAACATTAGATATCAGGCCAATGCATCCCTGGTTTCAAAGAATGAAGTCACTCAATAGCATGTCGAGGGCGGTGGCTGGTTACCTTATTCGGGTAGTAGCCACGAGATTGATCGACCCCTGGTTAAGCGACCTCGGAACGCAGTTTTGCCAGACCATGATGCGGACAAGTCCCGCGTGCGTCAGCTCGATATCCCCATGGGGTAGCATGACTCCGCTTACATCGGCTGATGAAGAACGCCAAGTAGGATAACTAGCTCGTCCCACTTCTGGCGGCGGGGATAGGCGGCAGTGAGGCGCTGGTGCCGATGAGAGAGACCTGGTTATGTCACCGGATTTAATCGGGATCAGAAAGACGGAGTACACTTATGTAATGCCACGGGGCTCAATTCCAAGCTGCATGTTTCCCCGCATTAGCAACTGGCCTTTAGACGCTTTCATAACTCAATCATCTCAGCAAAAAAGCTCCAAGTCAAAGATCCGGACATCAAAATGGCTTCTAATGACGGCCCTCGATTTGTTTTAGTCACTGGTGCAACCGGCTTCATCGGTGCTCACATTGTCGATGTTTTGCTGGCTCGGGGTGTAAAGGTCCGAGGAGCAACACGGTCATTGGCCAAGGGAGATGCCATGATCAAGGCTCGGCCAAGCTATGCCCGACAGTTGGAGTTTGTCCAAATTCAGGATTTTGAGAATCCTGGGGGACTGTTGGAAGCAGTAGAGGGGGTTGACGGCATTATTCACGCCGCATCTGCAAGTCGGGCTCTGGTTGCAATGACAGTTTGTCTTGGCTGACTTTTCCGACAGCCATTTACATACGATACAACAAACAACGAAAAAGAGTTGATTTTGCCAGCTATCAATGGTGTTCGCGCAATTTTTGAAGCTGCAGTCACTAATCCCATGATAGAGCGCATTGTCGTCACGTCATCATTCGCCTCTGTTCTTGACGCAACCAGAAAAGCACCTCCGTACTTTACCTATACGGGAGTCGATTGGAATCCTTTGACTTACGAGGAATCTGTTCATCCAGACACAAACGCCGTGATTGCCTATCGTGGGTCGAAAAAATTTGCGGAGCTTGAAGCATGGAACTTTTGCAAATCCAAGAGTCCCCCATTCGACATGGTAGCGCTGTGCCCTCCCATGACCTTTGGCCCAGTCGTTCATCCTGTAGAGACCGTGGACCGACTTAATGAATCCAATGCCATGCTTTGGCGTGTTGCAACAGGAGAAACCCCGCTTCCTGTCGCTCGGGTTCCTTTCTGGGTTGACGTGAGAGATCTCGCCGTTGCGCACGTCGAAGCCCTTGTCAAACAAAGCGCAGGCGGAAAGAGATACGTTCCAGCTTCTCCAGAACGGTTTTCGTATGGCTTGGCAGCAAAGATTATGGCAGAGGAGTTTCCAGAGTTGGCCGACAAGATCACACAACAAGATCAAGTGATTGATGATAGTCATGGCTTAGATGGAGAAAAGGCGGCAAAAGAGCTTGGGTACGAGTATCGGCCGTTTAGAGAAACTGTAAAGGACATAATAGCTTGTGCAATCTCCATGCGGAAAGGAATAGCCACGGAGTAGCCAAAAGCATGACGTGAGCAGGAAATATAGCCAATGGGGCCTCGAATAGACACTATCCATCGACAAAGGTACCAGTGACAACTCACCTTTGGTAAAAAAGGCCATTGGATCGTTTGATGTATCAGATATTATTCGAATAATAAAAATTTGGTCTATGTATGCGATCGTGGCTAGCTAATCAGCCTAATTACAAGCTAGGATATGTCTAAATAATTACAGGGTTAAAATCAGCCAGACCTGACTCCAAAATCCTCCAACTCGTCCTCGATTTCCACCATCCAGGCAACCTCTCGCGCCAGCTCGTCTGTTTCTTCTTCGCTGAGCGGGGGCATTGGCATCCTAGGAATTCCACCATAGGCAAACCAGCGGCTGAGAAGTGCCTTGAAGCCGGGGATGGCCCGCTTAATCAACTCCCAATCGGCCTTGGCCAGCTGCTGCTGGGCCTTCATGGCCTCCACGCGCTTGCCCTCGATGGCCAATTTGTACACATTGACGCAGGCGCGTGGGAACACGTTGGCGGTTGCGACGATGGCGCCGGTGGCTCCCACGTCGACTGAAGATGAGATGAAGTCGGCAACGCCAGCAAAGGCAAAGTATGGCTTGGCAGTGGACGTGAACAGTTCGGAGACTGGCGAGGTAGCCTCGGCGACGCGTGCCAGCTTTCCAACGCTGCCGCAGGTGAATTCTGTGCCGACAATGTTGGGGTGTTGTGATAGTGAGATCAACTGGTCCGAATCCAGGTCCAGGCCACCGGCCGAGCCAGGGCAGTTGTAAATAATGAGAGGCAGAGGGCTTTCGTCGGCCACTCCGCGGAAGTACTTCTCGATTGTCTCGGGCGTCATGGCCCATCTGAAGTGGCTGGGGACAACCAGCAGGACTGCATCACCACCGGCGTGCTTTGCGTCCTCGCAGAGACGCAGCGTTCCCTGGACCGACTGGTCGCATGCCCCGACAATGATTGGCAGGTGTGAAAATCCCTCAGAGTCTAGCGCATCGCGGGTGAGCTTCGTGACTTGGTACTGCTCCTCCAGGCTCAGGCACACGCCCTCGCCGATTGACCCATTGGTCACTATGCCGGCCACACCAGCTTCCGCGAGACGAATGGCGTGTTTTTGGACCGTGTCTTTGTCGATGGTCTCATCCTTGTTGTCGAGATAGAACACCAAAGTAGGCGCGTAGACTCCGGGTACCAACGTCTTGGGCATCTTGTCACTTTTTTTTTTTAAATTTTTTTTCCAGGGTTTTTTTTTTGTTTCAAGGTTGGGTCGATTTTTTCCTTCTTGCTTCTTCTTCTCAACTTGAAGCTAGCTGAAAATTCAAATTCAGGGGAACCATTGAGCGGAGACGAGTAAATCCGCGCCCCACGCAGCGTTGATCCCTCCTCGAAAATTGCAACGTCGCTAGTCGGGCGGCTCTCGCTAAAACCGGAGGAAATAAGGACTTGGGAAGAAGAATACAGGAGATTTGGAGTAGGGATCAACGGAGCACGGAGAAGAAACTCGCCGCGTAGTCCCTGTCCTTGTGCCCGTGCTCGCAATATTATTTCGCCCCACGACTTTGACGAATGCCGCCGCTTAGTTATACCATCTCCACCAAGACAAAATAAAAACGGTAATCCGCGATCCTACGTATCCGTGTATACGGAGTACCTACCTACCTGTATGGTTCATGTTTATTAGTCAAATAATAAGGACATATGGGCCAGCACGTGGTACTGTCATCTACCGTCCTCCAACGGGGGGGGGGGAGCGGCAACTCCACAGCCAACAAACGCTCACGCCGAGTGGCTCGTCTCGTGCGACGGCGGACACGCTAACTCGCCGCCTACTCCACAGTTCCACATAACAGACATGGGCAAGTACTCGGAAGTCATGTGTCGGGGAAAGACGGCATACCATCTGGAATGCCGTGAGGGTGTAGAATGCGGAGTGTTACATCTCTCGCTGCTTATATCAACATCTCCCGTCATTCAGCGTCAATCGAGCATGCTCAACCCAATTGTGTGTCTTTGTTTTTGTTTTTCGTAGTATTTTTCGCTTCCGTAGTGTGGTGGAGTGGATACCGCCAAAATGGCCCCTCCGTCTACTCTTACAGAATACGATGTTACAATCACTTCTTTCAAGGTCACGGACCTGCGATTTCCGACCACTCTAGATGGCGCTGGCTCTGATGCTATGCACGTGGGGACAAATGGCTCGCATCCTTATATTCAGCTCGAGACAAATCGCCATGGATTGATCGGCGAGGGCATTGTGCATGAGACCTAGTTGGCAGTCTGCTCAATTTCCAAAAACTGACAAAGGCATCACATGTATTAGGCTTTCAGCAATGGCCGGGGGAGGGAGCTGATTTGCATTGCATTGCAAATAATCGCCAAGAGGGTGGTTGGGAAGACCATGCACGAGCTAACCAGGAAAATGGGCAAGACTTGGCGCTACATGGTTTCCGATTCCCAGTATCGCTGGATTGGCCCGGAGAAGAGTGTAACTCATCTGGCCCTTGCAGGCGTCCTCAACGCCGTCTGAGACCTCTGGGGAAAGATTTTGCGCAAGCCCGAAGCCCGTCTGGCAAATTGTCGGCGACATGGGCACAGAGGAAATTGTGCGATGCATCGACTTCCGCTACATTACAGACGCCATCAACCCAGAGGAGAGCATCGAGCTACTTGAAATGACCCAGCAGGGCACGGGGGCACGATTGCAGGAAGCTTTCGAGAATCGGGCCGTCCCAGCATACACCACCTCTGCAGGCCGGCTCGTCTTCTCCGGCGACCGCATGCGCGAGGTGTTGGAGGAGACCATGGCCGCGGGATACACCGTCTTTAAATTCAAGGTGGGAATGGGCATCGAGGCCGATCGCCAACGGCTCTCGGCGGTGAGGGAGGTTTTGGGATATGACAAGGGTCACCAGATCTTGATCGACGCTAACCAAGTATGTGGCGGACCGCGTGTGCAGTTTATGCATCTTGACCAATTTTCTTCAAGGTTTGGAGCGTCCCAGAAGCCATCGAGTACATGAAACACTTGGTGGAATTCCAGCACGTCTTTATTGAAGAACCTACGGAGTACTAACCCAGATGATGTCCTCAGCCATGCCGCGATTCGCAAGGCCCTCAAGCCATATGGGGTCTGTGTGGCTACAGGGGAAGCTGCACAAAACCGCGTCACTTTTAAGCAGTTAATGCAAGCAGAAGCAACAGATGTCTGCCAAATTGACGCCGTGCGCTTAGGCAGTGTCAACGAGTGAGTGCCTGGTAAGAAGTTCATCATGCCCCATTTCTGCCCACCATGCCAACATTCCAGGCCATCATGATCACGGCGTTAAAGTTTGATGTCCCCTGCGTTCCTCACAATGGAGCCATGGGTCTGACAGAACAGACTTCGCACCTGAGCACAATCGATTACATTGCCATCAGCGGACCCAAGTCGATGCTGGAGAACGCAGATAGCCACCGTGACAATCTCCGCCACCCGTCTATCATCAAGAACGCACATTACGTTACGCCTCTCGCGCCTAGTTACTTGACAGGCTATACCGACGAGGCTCTGGAAAAGTACACCTACCCAAACGGAAGTTTCTGGAGTAGAGGTATTGGGCAAGAAATAATCGCTCAACCTACAGGCGGTGAGCTCTAATACGCACAGTTTGGCCCCACGATCAGGGCCGAGAATTGAAGCTCTTGGGGGCATGCCAATATTTGCAAGGTCCCAGGTTACACACTAGCGAATATTCGCTGGTTTCTTTGCAGGTCTTCCAATATTGACACCACGACTTCGAAGCTGGAAAAAGCCCACGGTAGTATGTTATTTATAGCAGTGGTCTGTAATTCATCAATGTCAGGAACCAAATGGCGCAGGCCTGGGCTCAAGGAAGCAAGGGTGAGGACAATTATTGCCCCAAGTCATCTTAAATTGTCAGATAGTTCAAGCATTCGGCCACGGCAACTCACGACAGTGAAAAGGTCCAAGTGTACTGACTTGGTCCGGCCAAGACTCTCCTTGTGTTGTAAATGTAGTGACGACAGCTCTCGATGCATAGGGCCGCCTTCTCCATCATGGACTCGGATGCACGCTCCATTCCGTTGGTAGCAATGTGCAACACAAACGGCCTGTATATTATATGCCGTGCTGCAAAGCACCGTATCCGTAGGAC
This sequence comes from Calonectria henricotiae, assembly GCA_020623695.1. Classification (NCBI taxonomy): domain Eukaryota; kingdom Fungi; phylum Ascomycota; class Sordariomycetes; order Hypocreales; family Nectriaceae; genus Calonectria; species Calonectria henricotiae. The sequence goes on along the minus strand of JAHVYB010000009.1, from coordinate 132,368 downwards.
TGCCTCTACCGTTTGAATCGATGATTGACGTTCCAACTCCAAGCACGGGTCGGAAAGTTTCCGGCATCGACACATGCCACATTTCCAACTGGGCATGGAGCTCGTCACCTATTATTTTTATAGACGAGATGTCCTCAATAGGAAAGTCGTCGGGAGCTGTAAGTGTTGTAGATGAGAGGGTTAAAACGTGCTTCTTGCTTGGGTAAAGAGAATTTTGGATACGGTTGAGCAGTCTTCGTACTGAAATTTCGGCATGATAACAGGTAGCCTGTATGAGGCCAAGGTTTGTGCAATCTGGGAGACTCGTTTCATCCGTCAGTTCTTAAAGTCCGCTCCTTGGGAGTTCAAGCTCCGCAAGACGGTCGCATTCAACAAGGAAACAAGACCAGAATAGCCTGACTATGCTGTCTCTCGATTTCGATCCGCCATCCAATGGATTCAGACTGGAGACTATCAGCGTCATCCAATTTGAGGGGGAAAAAAGCTGAGCCTTTACCCCGATAGTTTAAACTGTAGAATTGTGCATGCAGAATGTATCAGTCTCCAACTTTGCAGTGGACGAACAATGAAGGCAAAGTAAACACTTGCAAGCACCAGCGCCTGTGGTAGCAAGAGGCTATATGTGAAAGACTAAGATGACTGAGAAATGAGAGCGGGCATAGCATGTTGGGTGAATTGCATACCCGGTGGTAATGATCTAAATTGTTCTAGATCCGGTGCCGGTGCAGCCACAGTTCCAAGTGCAAAAACAACCATGCAGAGTGCCGAGTCGACACTTGCGTCGAGCCCAGTTTCCCAGAAACGTAATTAGACTTGATCAAATTCATCTGGATCCAGAATTGGATGATTGTGATGTGCAGACGAAGAAAACGACGTCGCCAATTCATTCGCTAAATCGCGACAAATGTCAATGGATGGGTGTGGACCTCTCTGGTTCTCAAATGACAACTCAGGTGGCAATGAGTTCTTGGAATCGAGGAGAAGAAACAAATCTTGCGGGTATTCTCCAATCAACGCCTTTACTTTTGGTAAGCTCAAGAGATAGGTTGACAAAGTTTTGTGTTTGACAGGGATCTTCAGAGGAGGAAATTTCTACTCTGTTTATTAAAACCAAAGGAAATTTAAATAAGTTAAATAAATAAATACATAAAAAAGAAAGAGAAAGGGCTCGAGAGATGGAAGAATGTTAATGTTGAGTAGTTGATGAAGAGCAACCCGTCACCGAGCATGCGGGCTACCCTACAGTTTGGGAATAATCCTGGTACTCCACCACCCCTCACTCTGATAATTAAATTGCCCGAGTGTGTCTTTTGAGAACTGAGTTATGTGACTCGATCTGCTTGGTTTTCTCGTGATCTTATCCGTCCAGAGAAAAGAAGATGGCACCCTTGTGGAAGGAGAGGTTATGGTTGGTGTAAACAGTGAATAAAATAAAGACCGCTCCCACTCAATAAGCTGACGGCATGGGGCAGGTCGCAAGATATAAAAACTGATGAGATTTGGTCGTATCCCGCTTCCATCAAATCCTGCCCCCTTCCATGTCCAACCAGTGGCGTTTGATTAGGTGCTTCGTATAAAGACGACATACTGGATGGTGGGGATTGACCAGTTGCTTTATACCCTGTGCTCGGGTCTACTGTGATGTGATGTCAAAAGAATTAATAGTTGAATGAATATTTGCATTATCGTGGTTTATATCGTTTTGTCTTCGCCCCTGTCCGGTAGAATACATGCAGGCAGTCCCCCTTGAGCTGTCGCTGATTAGTATTTGCACAACGCCCTAAATTAAAAAACAACAACAAAAAGACCCCAGACCCCGTTCATTCCTGTACAGGTCTTGCACTCCGGTACACCCAAAAATAAAACTCAAGTTTTTCCTATTACAGAACGACAACGCCCTTCTTGATGTGCGCCGTCTCATCGATGAGCGGCATGCATTTAAACATGGCAATAAAATCGTTCAAGCATTTGCTTCGTGCTTCCAAGTGTCCGGGCTTGGTGCTGATGCCGACGGAGGGGTTCTGGTTGACGTAGCGCTCGCTGCCAAAGACCTCGAGCGGTCCGTAGCCGGTCAACAACGATTGCATGTAGTTGAAGGCAATGTCCTCGCAATTGAATCCCTTGTCGACGTATTTGCGGATGTCGGTCATGGTGGTATCATTTGACCAGTAATAGTCCAGGTACGAAATGTGGGAGAAGCAGAGGTTGGTGAGAATCATTGAATAGACGTCATCTCGATTGTTGGAGCAAAAATCGTAGGCGTATTCGCCCTTCCTGTTGACGATGGAGCAGCGAGCGAGGGCGCCGGTGAGACGGTATTTTCCAAATTTCCTCCAGCTTTGGAAGACAAATTCCAGGTCCTTGGGGCGGTAGTAGACGTCATCATCGGTCAGGAGCACGGCCTGGGTCTTGTAGTCCGGGTCGGGCCTCAGCTTCTCGTTGAGGCTGTCCTCGATGCCCTTGCGGTATCGCACCGAGATGCCGTGCTTGGTGTGGAAGTTGGCGGGGGGCTCTGATTCGATGTCGCCCCAGACGATGACGACTTCGTGGAGCGAAGGGATTGTTTCGCTGAGGAGTTCGGTGATGGTGTGGTTGAGCTCCTTCGGGCGTCGGTAGGTTAACATGACGATGCTGCGAGCGGACGGTCAGTGCTTGGACGTAGAGCGTGTGCAGTTGTCGGCGGGACGAACGTGAACTTTTCGTCGGTAAGATGGCTGTATTTCTTCTTTGCGTCGGACCAAATGTCCTGGCGACCGGTTTCGTTTACGCTGGCGCATGATTGGACTTTGGCGCGCAGGGCGCTGGGGATTGGGAATAGGTTCTTGACGTGGGTGCCTCGTATGCTCATGATGGTGAAGGTGACGATGAGGGCGAAGATGATGGCCAGGCCGGCGATGCGGCGGAAGACGCGCGACTTGACAAAGTCGAGATGGAGACCCGTCTTGGCCATGTACTGATCCATGGCGGCGATTCCCATGGTGTTTGACGAAAAAAAAGACAAACCTCAAGTTTTTGCGACTCTACTATTGCTATGGACTTGTGTGGTATTATGTCATGGAGGGTCTCTGCCGGCGGGACGGGACTAATGAGGATTCGGCAGGCTGTGCCGGTGATACGAATGGCCTGCCGAGAGTTCCGGAGCGACGGCAAATGGCGGACAGGTTGTGAGCCCAGTCAGGCCAAGCTGGTGGGGCGCGTCCAGCAGCAACATTGAGCGACAGGCGGAGTTTTATTTGACGGGGAAGATAAGGCGGTGATGCGGTGGTGCTGTGGTGGTTGCGGGTGCGGGTGCGGGTGCGGGTGCGGTTGAAGTGACCCGCTGGCCTGGTGTAGTTGATGTCGCTCCCGTCTTGGCCTCTTGGCAGGCAAGATGGGAAGGTTTTTTTTCTTCTTTTTTTTATTTCTGTGTCTTTTGATCTTTTCTTTTTCAGAGCCAAAGTAGGGAGAGCAACATGGTGGCGTTGCGAGTCCAAATATGACATTAAACTACATGTGTTATATGGTGCAGCGAATGGCGGCAGCCGCAAATGCATCGGCGCTGACGACGCGGCCAAGCCACCGGCCCATGGCAGCCGTTTTCTCACCGGCATGAAAAAAAAAAAAGCGATTCTTTTGTTCCTCTTGGCCTCAGCTGAGAGTGTCTGGGGCGATTGGACCTTCCCTGGGGATTTGCCATGCCGTCCACCCACCTCATAACGCACCGCAGAAGAGCTGACGCGGTGGCTCCATGGCGGCCAGTGATTCGCGGCATGGGTGGGCTTTGGCGGGCATTGGCAGGTGTCTGTCTGTCTGTGTTGAGTGTTGAGGCGTCATGGCGCAGCAAGACACTTTTTTGCTTATTCCACTCTCTCGCCAATCCCGTGAGACAGCGGTGCAAGTGATCGGCGGATGACACTGTCACATTTGCAGTGGATCATAGTGTGAAACACGGCAGGCAGTTTTGTTTGTTTGTGAGATGACAATGTAGGAGAAGAAAACCCATTATTTTGTTCTCACCAACTATCTCCAAACTATTGATAGGCTCGGCCCCACCTAAAAAAGCAAATCCCAGGGACAGAGACCCCTTTTAATCTTTTTCTTCTTCTTTTTTTTTTCCCTTTCTTGTCCCTTTCTTGTCCCTTTTTATTATTTATTTTTTTATCATTTATTTTTACTAGGTTGGTTGGTTAGCGCCAGTCTATCAGCCAGTCTTACCTAATGGACAAAAAGAACCGAGACAATCTGCCAGTATCGTACGCGTACGCATGTAGCAGCTATTCCTCTTTGGGAGTAGTGGCACTTGGCACTCGTCTCGCTGAACCTTTGGCCAACCAACAGTCGCGCACGTGACCGTCGCCCGCCCATCTCAGCAAAGTCCATCGGGTAATCAGATCCACAGTTTCACCATGCTAACATGCAAATCCCTGCCCTCGGTTTCGCTTTCTGCTCTCCCAGCCTGCGTTCTTTGGAGATTATTGATAAAGTCTCGAGGCAAAACAACTACAACAACAACAACAACAACAACAACAACAACAACAACAACAACAACAACAACAACAACAACAACAACAACAATAACAACAGCATCGCCCAATGCTCCAACGTGTTGGCGACTCTGATGAAATGTAGTCACACACTCTGCTGACAGTGCATACATAAATGCATTGCCATGGTCGCCACTTCCATCGAGGCCACCCCCATTTTCACAGACACAGCCCGGCGGAGATTACCTCAGGCCAAGCCAGATGCCAACACAATACGTGAAGTCAAGAACAGCTCCGGAATGAGAAGGATTCATCCCGCCACCTGCCGGCCATCTCAACTCTATTCCCCTCGCGCTCCGACGACCCGTTGTTTATCCGTGTCTCGTTTGCAATCTTCCCCTGACCTGACCGTATCGAGTCGTCTTACCACCAGGATCAACTCCCAGGTTAAAGTTAGCATCAAAGCCTACTTTATTTGTCCTAGGCCCTGCCCACTCTTCCAATCCTCCCCATCAGCCTGGTCACCTTCTGGGCGGGCGACGATTAAGTTGCTGTACCCGGTTGCCAATGGAAATCACTCACATGTGGCCCCCGGCATCCTGGTACGGGCGGCCGTAGCGCCTGTAGGGCGATGCTTCTCTTACTTTCCTGGCTCCACTGCAACTGCGCATATTTGAATACGTATACTGATTCCACTGACCCGTCCGCTAAATATCCTCCCCAAGTAATCAAACTGTTTTCTTTCCCAAGTAGGTCCAAGACAGGCTTCTGTATTCCCTCAACACAGTCGGTAATACCATCCTATTTAAGAATGTTACCGCATTAGTATGCACCCTGGATGTAGTGGTATTGAGAATGCCAGACTCAATATCTAAACTCTGGGCTGTAAGAAAGGGCTCTACTGGATCCGTGGCCCCAAGGACATATTTGTGGCCGTCTGGATCAATCATAGAGCTAATAAATTGAGTGTTTATACAGTCGGAACTTGGTATTATTAATGTCTTAGCACTGGAAGATGAGTGATCAGCTTCAATTCGTTTCAAACGGAAACCTGACTCGCCCCATGATGTCAAACTGCATACGGGCCGATGCGAGTATGGATTCCTATTCGCTTGTTGCCACAATTGCGTGTGCGTCCTTTGTCAATGCTATACCTCTTCATCCCAATGGCGAGATTGCTGATATGGGTCACGGCGGCTCCAGCCTCTACAAACGCCACAGCCATCTCCATTGTCGATAATGGCGAGCCGAATCCCATATCCGCATCAGCGAAATAGGTGCCATATAGCCAAAATGTTCCATATTTTTGCAATCTTCGCCGGTTCTAGAACGCCGATTTTGTCTGGCGCTGGCCGTTCCAGGCCAACGCGTGGTGTATGTGGCTGACAGCTTTGGGGACAGTTTCCCATGGGTAATCAGCTTGGCCAACACCTGGATGCCGAGAAGATGACATGTTGCATAGCGCACCCGATACGTAGATAGTTTTCTGAAACTTGACCGGCTCGGAAGCCATGATTGTACCAGTTACACCGTATGTGAGTTCAAAAGTGCCATTCTAGGCGTGGACCTGGAGTAATTCCCAGAGTTTGAGGGCTTACGTGTTCGCTGAATATTGCACTGTGTGAGATTCCCTCATAGATTTGACTCGGAAAGCACTGAGTTCTACATATGGACAACGATATCAGTCTTAGTTAAACAAAAGGGAGAAAGGATTTACCTCTTTAAGGAGATACGACGTGGTAATTTCCACTAGGCCTCTCTGTCTCTGCAACCTAATTTTCGAATTCCAATTCCTCAGTATTGATACACCTGGCGACGAATCCCAAAATTTTTTTTTGGCGATCCAAGTTGAAGCTGAGGTGATATTGTGTATTTGCACAATTCACGGGGTGAACTTGAGCCAGCGCGGAAATCTACCAAGCTACTCACTGCTCTTAAATGATACTCATTGAAAATATATTGATGGTTTCAGCAAACAGAACCAATCAACATGAGTGCAGAGCTGGTGCGGCTTCGGCTGTATCAACCTCCACAACATGGAGATTTGGACGATTGGTTAGCATCTTTAATTATCGATTACTCTGCGTCACAGTAATGTCGTAAGAAACAAGCGACCAAACCAGGCTTCCCGATCTCGCTCGTTGATGAATTAGTTTATAACGAGGCATATAGAAAATGACATTCCCTTGGTCAAATATTAAAATGAATAGTGTGCAAGCAAAACTATTATCCCCAAAAAGATCCTCTTGTGAGTCCGCCTGCGGCAAATCAAAGCAGTACCCTGACCTATCAAGGAGTCAAAGGACCTTGTATGGGTGTTGCTTGGACAACTCTATGAAAACATGCAATTTTCTTACAGTTGGCGACATTTACAAAATGACGGCAAAAATCACATGTCAAACGACGCATCCTAGTGGTGTCGTCACTCAGGTTAATGGGTTAGATTTTGTCTTGGTCACTCCTTAAGAAGGATCCCTGTTGTCCTTTCAAATGACACCGATTATTAGCCGACGCTACCGAAGTTGCCGAGCCTACCGAAGCCGCCGAAGATGATTGTCTTCCGCCAAGCTATTATGAAGACGAAATAGCAGTGAGCAGCACTCTTTCGTTTGCCTCTCCATTCAATTTAAGAAGCCCTAAAAGCCATACAGGAAAAGAACCCGGCCCCCCGAGACCTGCCCAATCGCAAGCGGGCAGCGTTTGTCTGCCGAACATGCCTTGATGGCAAGTTATAAAAGCTGTAGGGGTTAGGGTTAGGGTTATATAACCCTCTGATGACCCAATAACCCCTGTTATGTTTGTAAAATGCTAATGACGAAAATAAAGCAAATACTACCAAGGCGAGTGTATTGAATATTATCAGAAATCCTCAATAGGCGAAATTCATGTGTCTAGAGTGAAGATTGGATAAATTTGTCGCCGGCCGTTGGTTTGGAATCAATTCACCAAAGAGTTTTATCCGCAATTATAGTCAGGGAAGATTTGAAATCGTAAGCATAAGAAAATATCCATAGGGTGCTTTCTATAGTTCTCGCAGTAAATTAATCGAGCACAAGGATAGATGACCCTCTTGTACATGCTGCCAAGCTGCATGGGTTGTAGACGCCGAAAATGCCGAGAATACCGGGAGCCCCGAGACCACAAAGTTGGCAGGGAATTTTATGACGGCATAAAAGCCCCTTGCGACTGGATTGTCATGTGAAATCGACTGTTAAATCGCCAGAGGTGTAGAGCTTATCATTCGAGCATGTTTGGAACCTGCGAAGAGATGCATGCAATTTCCTACTCTTTCTCTCTAAATTCTCATATTGCTTTCACCTTCAAATCTCCGACCTCAAGATGCTAGAATCTATGAGCGATGAAGTAACACTGGGACCAGCTCCGAAACAATGGTCCCTTGTTGCCCTTTTACTCGACACGTCCCGTGTTGATGATGCAGTACGTGGCTGTCGGTACCACGGGCAAGGGACCACGCAAGATCCTTTCATTGTAGGCTGGGTTGACGGAGATGGCGGAAATCCTCTCAACTGGCCCAATGGTCGCAAGTGGATGATAACTCTAGTATCAGCCTTTACTTGTTTCGTTGTCGCCTTCGGCTCGAGTGCGTACACAGGTATGTAACTAAAATAAAATGCAGTTTACAACGCCTTAATAGTGACAGCCCATTAGGTGTTTTGATGGAATTGATGCTCCATTTTAATGCAAGTAGTACACTAATCACGGCAGGAGTTTCTCTTTATGTTCTGGGTTTTGCAGTTGGTCCTCTCCTTTGGGCTCCTCTATCCGAAATATACGGCCGACAGGTTGTATTTCTCGTGACCTACGGAGCATATGTCGTGTTTAGTGCTGCTTGTGTCGCTGACCATACGATATCAAGCCTGTTGGCGTTTCGATTTCTGGCTGGCGCTTTTGGTTCAGCACCCCTGACAAATGCCGGAGGCGTGATATCGGACCTCTTCAAAGCTGAAGATAGATCTGTTGCTCTTGGCGTCTTTTCACTTGCCCCAGCAATGGGTCCAACGTTTGGTCCCTTTATCGGAGGTTATCTGGGCGAGGGTGCGGGCTGGAGATGGGTGAGTCACTACAACTGGGTCCTTAGCAATACACCCGCGCATCTCTGACAGATAGCAGGTAATGGGAATGATGGCGATTCTGGCTGGATTATCCTGGCTCATGACTGTCACTCTTGTCCCCGAGACATATGCTCCATTCTTGCTCCAGAAGCGGTGCCAAAAACTTGGCAATGAGACGGGAAAAGTCTTTAAAAGCGAGCTCGATGGCGAAAACCATCACTCCTCGCCCGAAGAAATCATCAAAACCTCAATGATTCGACCGTTGGTTTTGCTCTTCGTCGAACCTATTGTATTTTTGTTGGCACTCTACACAGCGGTTGTCTACGGCATACTCTATATGTTGTTTGGGGCATACCCTGTTGTGTTCCAATTGGAGAGGGGCTGGTCCGCCGGAGCTGGTGGCCTGCCATTTATTGGTATCGCAGTTGGCATGTTTATTGCGTTGCCTGCCATAGTGGCAATCAACCACGTATATACTAAGCACACCCCCAGATCCGAGAATGGTCCTCAGCCACCAGAGGATCGCTTGATCGGAGGAATCATTGGCGGCATAGCTGTGCCAATTGGAATGTTCTGGTTTGCGTGGTATGTGTTCATAATCGCTATAAATGGCATAGCTAACCTGTGGACGCGTAGGACAACGTATGAATCTATACACTGGATTTGCCCTGTCACGGCTGGTATTCCGTATGGACTTGGCATGACGTTGATTTTTCACTCCGTCTTCAGCTATCTCATTGATGCCTACGGAAGATACTCTGCCTCTGCACTGGCTTCTAATTCAGTACTACGATCGATGTTTGGTGCCGCCTTCCCCCTGTTCACGCGACAGATGTACGATAATCTGGGTACACAATGGGCAAGCTCCATCCCGGGATTCCTGGCGGTACTTTGCGTGCCTGTTCCCATCCTTCTAAAGAAGCTCGGACATGTCATCAGGCAGAAATCCAAATACTCAACACAGGACAAATAACCTTGAACACGAGGTTAGAAGGAGTAGCTTCAATGAGGCTCGTCCTCTCTCACACCCAGGTGGTTAAACAGGAATTGGAAGCAACTTCACCATCGGCCGCGTGGCCTAATGGCTAAGGCGTCAGATTTCGGTTGTGTACGAGATCCTCTGAAGATTCCAGGTTCGACTCCTGGCGTGGTCGCTTCGTTCATTTTTTGCGCTCCACAATGCACGTTGGACGGATGCTGTCATTGAAGCTAATTTGTTTTGGGTGCCGGAATACTTGAAAAAAAGACAGCAGGGACCAACCATAACTAATCCGATGTCTTCATTTCAGCTTCACTGGCCTCAGGTTTAGGCGGCATGTTGGCCGGAAAGGTGGACGAGTGGGGCCAATCAGGTGCTCTCTCTCTCTACTGTCATGTTTTACAACATTAGTTGAGTACGACTGTTAGATCTAGACGGTACAACTGCCAGCGACTTTTACACTTAAACGTGTTTATTATTAGAAAGGAAACTCATTTAAATCATCTGGTTTGGTAATCGTTATCATGTAAAATAAGAATGTCCCTTTCTGGATAATACCAACACGTAGAACATTTAAATATTGGCCACCTCTGCTAGTGCCTTCCTGGTCGTCTCTTCAAGCGGCTCCTGCTGTAAACCAAGCAGTGAGTTGGCGCTGTTATCGCCCGTAACAGCATGTCCAGCGCCATCCGCGAACAGGTACTGTTCAAGATACTGAATGAAGGCGCTAAAATCGTGCTTTGCAATCTTCTCATCCCCTATCTTTTCCAGTTCCGCACCCGTAGTATGGGAAATCTCAAACTTGGCTCCCGTTACCTTCTCAAGCACCTGTAAGAGTTCATTTTGAGTTGTGGTAATCCCAGCCACTGCGAGGTATTTGTTCGCTGTTTCCTCTGGCTTGCTTAAGATAGCCACCACTGCCTTTCCGATAAACCAGAGAGTACTGGCAGAAAAGAGCTCGTTACCTGAATCTACAACGGTAAACTTGTGGCTTTTTGGGTCGACAAATGTGCTGCCGCGCTCAAGAGTCTGTCGCCATGTTAGACAAATTACCGGGTTAAACTAGCGATTGAAGTCACATGCCCAGTCAAAGAATAGTCCATTGGAAAGGCCAGTCCATGAAAACCAATCATGCTTGCCAGCAAGTTCGATTAGATAATCCGTGTTACGGACCTTGGCAGCAAGAAGGCCGCCAATCTTGGTATCACGATACTTGCGGCTTTCAATGCCAAACTCGGACGGAACGAAACGAGGTACTTTGGCAGCGATGACGGCATCAATAAGGGTCTTTTGGCTACCAGCTGCTGCGCTAGCAGATGTGGAAATAACTGCGTCTTGGTCGGTGACTGCCGCCTTGACAGAATCAAGGGAGGCTAAATCAACCCGTTTAACAGTGACTTTCTTAGGAAAGGTAGCTTTGGACTCGTTGCGAGTGATTGCCGTAACATCAAAACCAGCGTCAATAAGGGCCTTGACAACCTCAACGCCGAGATTTCCCGAGGCCTAAATAGTCAGAAAACAGTCCGTTGCATTGCCTTCTGCGATGATGACTCAAGGCGAAGAAATGACTTACACCAACTACAGCAACCTTTTGGATAGCCATGGTGATTTGAGGTGAGACAATAGATGAGCTGGATATTAGATCACGAGAATTCAATGCTAGGGTGATGTATCAAGGAAATTAAATTTTAAAAAAAAAAGCAATGAGATTCAATGCTTTGGTGGAATTGCCATCTTTTTATGCTCTCAGCTCATACAGCTATGACACCATTGTCGGATGCGGGGTTGTGGATTCGGGACCACATATCGCTAAACAGTGCCGCTTAACAATAAAAAATGATGCCATGGCCAGATGGGATTCCAACATTTTCACACGGTAAATTATCGACCGGCACGTGCGCAACATCCAATTACAAGCAAATATGAAGCTTTGATAAGAAAGTATCCCACTTTTGGATGACCAACCACCCCCCAATTGGCTCATGCAGGTGGAAATGTACAGCATCGCGTGCTTCTTGTGTGACTTTGTATATTGAAGTAGTTGGTGTGGAATATTAGTCTTACTACCACTGGACCCCCAAAAGATACATTTACAATCACTGCAGATATCATTAGTTGCTCCTAATCAGCTACCATAACAGTTTACAAGCAAAATTGCTCCGTTGAAGCTGAAGACTTGAGCGAAGACTAGGGTACACAACTAAGAAGGGGTGCCATCAATTTGTGGACCGGACCTCGCCATAAAATAACCTTTCTCAACTCAATAAAATTTGATAGTTTATTTCTATGAATAAATACGACGTGCTCCTCTTTGGTATATTTAAAGTGCTCAACTATAACTCTATCAACATTGAATTCAAATTGGCCAAGCAGTGGTCTTCGTTCGTTTATCTAGCGCCTCGATTAGCATCTTCAAATGGGTGGTTAATCATGTCAAATAGAACTGGAAGAGGACTGTAATCTCACTTGTGATCATTTCTAAATTGTGACTCAACCACTGGTGTCAAGTTGTGGCACATTAGTGAAGGAGGTCTGATAGTGTGAATAGCCGGAATTCCACGTTTTAAAGTGAAGACTACTGCAATCGAGTTAGTATAATATTTATAATTTAGTTCAAAGTTCCATTTCTCTCGTAGTATTGATTATGCCACACCTTCAATCAAGCCCCATAGCTGCTTCCTTGCATACAATTTATTGTCTGTCCTTCTTGGGGTTAGGGTTAGGGTTAACATTGAAGATGGATTTCCTGTTTATTATGACAATACAGAATAATCTCCAGTATGTGTGAATCTCATTTCATATCTTGTTACTTACAGCTTACGGAGTACTATTGTACTTCTACCTTTCACATGTGACCTGGATCACGCCACGCTTAGGTTTATCTGGTACATGCTAAATATAACTTGGTTTCTGGTAATATACAGCATGGCCGTTAGAATTCGTAATATGGAATGAGATTGATTTAATATGGCGTTGATACTAGCACAACTATAAAAGACAATGCTGACGTCGATATGGTCCAATGTATGGTGTTTATGAGTGAGTTAGTGACTAAGAAGTTGCACTTGGTGAATGTTGTGTCCCCTATTACTATACTGATGACTGTTTTAAACCAAATTAGCTGATTTTTTTAGGCTGACAAGAGATACAATTTTATTCTGTAGTTTAGTGGATTATATTTCTATCAGCTGAGTCGTCAATGTCCGACAACGCAGTATTCCCTGAACCATGGGATAGGGCAAGAAGGTGGGGAAACTGGACGAGAAAAGCCATATTTCCGAGCGCAGAGGCTAGACAATGAAGCATCGTCTAGGCCCCTAAAAATCATTCACGGAGGGGAGAGCTAGGCACTTACTGGTACGCTAATGAAAATTGTTAGCTAATGTCCCCTGCAGTTCTCCCTGGTCGCTGTTATCAGCTGCCACGCCACCATCCCACGCACATGCGTCGTATCCGTACTGCAGACCTGGGCATTGGATGGGCAGGGAGCGGGCACTAGGGTGGCCCAAGTCAATTCGTGTCCGCGGGACGAGGGATTTTTCTCCATCATGCCGACTTGCATCTTTGCCTTGGCTGGATCCGAAAACTTCAGTCTTGTTACGGGTGAGACCAGCAATCCGCGCCGCGCGGTCCCCAGTGCCGTGAGATCCATGTGGGTGCGTCTTGCCTTGTTCTACATCCTGGGGGCTGACCTGGTGCATCATTTTGCTCAGTGTTCTATTTTACCTTGCAATTTCGCCTGTCAGGCAACCCCAGCGCAACTACCTTCTTTTCGAACTATGTCTCTGCCATTGCCACCATTGTCCTTTATTTAGGAGCCAAGATATATTACCGCAAGGGGAGATGGGTCAATATTGATGACATTGATCTTGATGAGTTTCGAAGATTCTATCACGACCAGCAACTAGAAGAAGCAAACATGAAGAAAAAGAATGGGGTTATCGAGGCTATCAGAACTGCAGTATTTTAGCTTACGTTATCAACGTTTTACAGGCAGGGAATAGTAGAAGGCTGGAGAACAACTTTTGACGAGATAGACTAGGCTAAATAAAATTTATACCTACATGCGTGGCATATGGTATTTGCCTCTAGCTTCTCCTGTAGCCAAAATTCGTTAGATGCAAAGCACATAGGATGCACGAGGCTCATCGAAGTTCCGGGTCAAGGCGTATCAACTCATCGAGAGGTTGGGCAATATAATACCGATCATAGTAAGGCGAAAACCGTCATAATCACCGCTTCGATTAATGGAAATAGGGATCAGGAACTGACCACGGCTAATGTTATTGATTAAATAAGTGCAGATGCAGAGTCAGCGACAGCTCTTTGCTTTAACAGCAATGCAAGATAGACTCGGCATATAAGAGACATGAGAGTTCGCACCTATTCATGATGATAACTAGTGACATGTTCGATTCCGCCTCTGCCCCTGCTCCTTCCTCGGCCCCGTCATGAGCGCTAGTCTAGTCTTTTGTGGCCTTCCAACAAAGGTACTCTTATAGTTATTTTTCCTAGTCAGAAAAAGGATACAAGCAGTAAGCCATGGCGATATTCTCCAGAATTCATTCCTGCTTGGTGTATCGATAGAGGTTCTGTTTGCACATAGAATTGCGATGCCAGAGCAATGCGAGAGGAGCACTCCTTTCATTGTGTTTGAACTAATGGCATTAGTTGGAAACGAATCAATCATTTGAAGAGCATCTTACACCAAGGAGGAAAGTAATAATGACCCACAGAGTTCTTTGCTATTTCTGCCACAGCATTTTCCAACTGTGAACCATCTCTCAGACTTGAGCTAAAATAAAATAAAATAAAATAAAATAAGGGTTGTGCGCGGCGTAGGCGGTAGAGGCGCCGAGTTGTAGCGCAGCAAAGGCAAAGGCAAACGAGTGTAGCAAAATGGAACTGCGTTTGCTGTTTCATTGCCCAACGTCAATTTTGTTGTCCTCCGATGCTTGGATACGTTACCCAGCTGCCTCAGTTGAGTCTCTAATTGTGCTGAAGCTGCTGATAATGCACCCAGCGTCTTCATTCTCCCACATACGACCATAGCTCTCAGAAAATACGGGATCCCGTCCGCTCTCCCATAGTCAAGCTGAGAAGCGGTGAATTAGTACTCGGGTCGGTGACGACCGGGGAATCCTCGCTGTTGTATGTTTTTTGCCCTGCGTAGTAGTGTGTATAGTGGGAAAACAAAAGTTCCGAGGAATTTCCGAACTCATCACATCAACATCAATATTAGCAATCAGCTATTGCTGATTTATACAGCTAGTTTATTAAATTTTGCTTTATAGTATAATAAAACTATCTCTTTTACTAGCTTTTTGATATACTCAGTATAGAAATTAGGCCTTATTTGGCTATAGAACTATATGCTAAACATTGTATATTATGGCTAGAATAATGGGCACAATTAGGAGCTCCTTGGAATTTTTGAAGTCCCACTGTAGTCTGTCTTTTTACTCCTGGTCGAGTTCCGCCGAAATCCATCGAAGCCTACCGAACATAGCCCAAAGGGTAACGCGTTTACAATGCATACCAAAGAAGACAATGTCATGATGAGGGACCTCAGGTGGTTTCACATGGGCCACGGCAGCGAGCCCCGTTCTTGCGAGGAATGGCTTGACGAGGGCCAGCGTCATATCCCTGTTTACATGCCGTGATGGGCTCAGTGGACAGCCTTTCTTGGCTCACTCGGATTCGTGCCCGCCCATCTTCGGGCCCATGGATGCATCATCAAAGTACCCGGAAAGAATGCGAGAAAGCTTGTCACGGCAAATGATTGGGATTCTGCTATGAAAGACGTGGCAGATCTCATCCAGAACCCAGATTCTCTCGCGCGGCTTCCCAACTCCCGGTTGCTGGTTGTTGAGACATTCAAGTTGAAGATGCTTGCCGACAAAGCTACTCGTTCGTTAATAGTCACACTACGTGTACCGCAAGTCCGTGTACCTGTCACAGCTGCAGAAGAGGTGTCGCCACCAAATGATAAATGATGGAGTCATGGCCCTGGATGGTGAGTTTCCCCGGTGTTTCATTCATTTTCTTAAGCATTCGGGCGTTCAATCACTATTTGAGGCATTGCTAACCCCCTCAGAATCTAACAGTATTACGGACGGAGCCGAGCCGAGTAGTTCAAGCACGACTCATGGCCTCGACGAACAGACACAAGTTGCTGTGGTCACGCTGACGACTATCAAAGGCAAGGCACAGCAGAAAAGCCAAAAGCAAGACGGAGGAAAATCCTAGGATGACTCTAGTTCCGACAATAGCGGTGCTGCTGGTTTGAAAGATGAGATAGTGACATACTGGGAACGTGCTTGCACTTTCTTCTGTCATGATATTGCTTCCAAGGCCCACGGTGTGCACTTGCCTGGCTTTGCAAAGGCTATACCGCCGGCGTCCATGGTCCGAATATTCTGCTCCATAGCGTCCTCAGCAAACGCGCCCGTCCAATACAAAAGTGTCTCGAAATCCATCCCACAGTTCCGGCTCAGCCTCGACAAAGAAGTGGCCAAAGTGGGCGTCGTGGCTCTTTGCTGGGCGACGCTTGATAAATGTCTACGTCCGAATAAGCATGGGAAAGTTGACTCAGTCACCCGCCAAGGCTCCTGCGCCGGCAACAAATTTGGCCTCCAGTGCGCGTGTATACCTGGTAGCTTCATATTCGACATGTCACAGTCCAATGCCCGAGGCCCGTCCATCATGTTTGCAGCCGACGAGGAAGATGTGGCCGCATGCGTTTCCCTTTTGCAAACCACATTTATGGACGCTTCATCTCCAGGCAGCAGTAGCCAATCTTGCTGCCTCCCACTCATCATTGGCACTATTTTTGCCAAGGACAGGCTTTTGTCGAAACCCATCTGGCAGGGACAGCCGTCCTTTCACGCCAGCGATCTCGTTGCTCGTATCTGGCTGGCCAGACAGATGCCAAAGCACTGGTTACGTGGCAAAGGTCCCAAAACAATTTCCCTCTCCGATTTAAATCGACATGTCCTCATTCAAACAACCGGCACATATAACCCTCGCCGTGAGGCTGACGTGAGAGCTGATGTCGGCTGCGGCGGTTACAGTCAGGATAGCATGGTGCTGATAGTGAACCTCGACAGATTCGATGAGCGCGCCTTCGAAGAGACGTTTTCTTCCGTCAGAAATCTTGTATCGCCACCTCGAGCAGGGCTAGAAATCATGATTACTCGGCAGATCTGGCCAGCTGAAATGATACGTGCTCGTGTCTCCTCCCGTCTGGACCCTGCCAAAGAACAACTCATGCAAAGGTTGTGTCGGGGTATGAGCATTGTAAAACGATTGAACGCATGATGCCTTCTCCTCCTTTTCTCTCTCTTTGTCCTTAAATTTCTTTCTTTCTTTCTTGCTTTATTGTTCTTTTTTAATTCCCCCTCCCCTTTTTACCTACCTCTTTGTTATGTCCTTGGTTTCCTTCTTCAATTGTGATTGAAGTCATGCTGTTGCAAACTGGCCCATGCAGGTTAAAAATGCAGCGGAAAAAGAAAATGAGTCAGAGTGAGTATCAAAATCAGAAACTTCACATCATAGGTCAAATGATCAAGATGAGTGAATGCGACAACAAATAACACGTCGGAAACTGCTCCATCCCCATCCTCGCTACTACTGATGTTTTCTACACCAACCGTGGGCACAGGGTATCAACATCATTGGCTTGGGTGATTCGATTCATGAATCGATGAGAATCAACGGAGGTGATTGGAGCGACTTTCCAATATACGGGCTACCTGGCAGCCTTAAAAGAGGGTCGATTTGATAGGAAATTGTAGGAACTGCAGATGGGAGTGCGACTGCCATCGCAGCGGCGCAGTGGAGAGCCAGAAGAGATGGCAAACTGAAATCTTCATCGATGGTACGTACGTACTGTCGTTGTATTTAAAAAACTAGATCATAGGCATTTGGCACTGACTTGGTCTAACTTATTATGCAAGAACATTAATATATTGAGAAGGGTCAATCTACTCGTAGAAAAAACACAACCAACAGACAATATCTTTGTGCATTTTTATTTCAACAATCCCCGCAATCCTCTCAAAGTCTTCTTTGTGAGTGAACTCCCCTGTTGCGGATTTGGCGGCGGTGGAAGAAACATTGGCGCCACTCTGTTCCCATTCTGTCCTTCCAAAGTAGTCGTGGCAGGGAACGGGTCCTCGGTGACCCCGTGAGGTTGTGCCAGGGAGGGTTGGCTCGTGTATTCTTTTTGTTGCCCCGTGGTTTGTTGGTCAGTTGTTTCCTGGGGCTCCTCGGCGGCGTTTGACGGATGCTCCCGCGAGTATGATGGAGCACTTGTTGGCGATTCTGTGCTTGACGAGGACATGGAATCTTTCGACTTGGGAAGCGCAACGTGTGCGGTCGGTGGAGGTGCAAACTGTTGGACCAGCTGCTTCTCGCGAGGCGTATCCGAATCGTCCGTATATTCCGTTGGTTTCCACGGTACCTTGTAAAACAGCTGTTAGCAGAACTCCAACCCATTTAAGAATTTCCAACTTGCATAATTTGGATGTCCGTAAGTTTCGAGTATCCTTAATATCTCCCTGTTCTTCTCATTTAAAGTGCCTTTGATGGTCCTTATGGAATCGGCTTGATTCTTGCCGTCGTTGTTGACAATATTTCTAAAGGCGCCTCCTGTCAGCAGCGTTTCCACCGCCTCCGGATGTCCACTTCGAGCTGCAACATGCAGAGGGGTTTCTCCTCTATCTGACTGCGCGTTGATGGAGGCGCCCCCAGCTATAAGGGCTCGCAACGTTGCAGCATTGCCGTTTTTCGCAGCAAGGTGCAATGCTGTCTTTTTCTTGTTAGTTACTTCATCAGCTGGTGTGTCAATCTCCAATAAGCAGGACACTGCGCTGGCCTTCCCTCGCCTTGCAGCGCAGTGCATCGCATTCCATCCGTCATCTGTCGCATCCACTGGATTCGCGCCGTGCCCGACCAGTAGCTTGACACAGGCCCTCCTTCCACCCCATGCTGCACTATGCAGTGCTGACAACTTCTTCGTTGTCTTTACATTGACGTTGGCGCCCCGGCTCAGCAGCAGTTCTGCTACAGGAACATAACCAAAGAGACAAACCAGGTGCAAAGGTGTCCATCCTGTTCTGGGATCACCACAGAGAAAAGCTAATTGGTCGTTATCTAAAGTCATGAGCTCATTTACCATGCCATGGAACCTAGTGGGATACGTCAGCTGAAGTAATCACATCAAGTAATACGGTGTCACTTACCAGCGAGTCCACGAGCTAAGGAGGTCTTTGATCGTGATGATCTTGACCGGAGAATTTGCATCATAACCCGAGTCGAGGAGGTATTCCACAATTTTGCACTGTCCTTTGCGGCAGGCGAACTCAAATACATTTTGGTTCACACATTCGTGAGATGCACCCTTTTGTATCAAGAAGACGAACATCTGCATGCTCCCGGCTTCAGTAGCCACGGCGAGAGGCGTGTTCCCATGGCTGTCCCTGCTATTCAGCCGATACTCCAGCTCGCCTTGCAACTGAATCTGGTCCGCAATAATCGTCAGGTTCAAATAAGCAGCCATATGAAGCAAGGTGAAATGCTGCGGTGCGAATATTGTGGACTTGTGCGTCATGGTGGAGTAGTAACAATGCCACCACGTCTTTCGGATGCTCGACCTTTTTGCAAAAAAAGGTGAGGATAAATCCACTGCGGGTCGTGATGCAGACCGCAGATGATCCGGCCAGAAGAGGAAGGCATATGCGAAAAGAGGAAACTGTTGGACGTGCTTGTTGAAGCCGGCCTCATTCTCTAGTTTCGACTCTGATATCTTGTTCAGACATCCCTGTTCCAAGTAGGTGATGCAGTAGCTTGCAATCTCCTGGTCAAAATCCTCGATGCTGATCTGGAATCGAATCAACATGGGGTTGCTACTGAGCAAGCCGGACTGTTGTGTCAACAGGTCCTTGACCGACGTGTGTTTGAGGTGGACAATGTCATCCTTGTCAACATATAGAAGCGGACCACAGGCAGCAATTCCCCTGTTGACCATATCAATAGGCTTATCACCCCTGAAACCCATGAGAACCAAGGCAGCCGATAACTCCGTCAGGCTGAGGGGCCTGCGTGCTGTTACCACCCATCGCAGAATTGCCACAGTCAGGTCCACCATGGTTGGGTGGATGTGAAGAAGTGTGTAGCAGTACATTCCATCTACGCTTGGGGGAAGATCTTTCAAAATCTCCTCAATTCTTTCTGGTTCATGAAGCTTCAGTTCATTAATTGCCAGATCAACCCAGAGAAATGTACCATCGCCTCCACCATTCAGACCCTCCCAAAGTGCCGACTCCATGATTTCGTTAAGGCCTTTTTCCTGTGATATTTCGGCAACTTTAGTTTCAATGTAGACTTCCAGTGGCTGCATGGTTTCAGTATCATTCTCATCATCCTCGGCGGCTAACTTGTTGGCGAGGGTTTCGTCGTCGACTTCTTCATCGAACACGTATTCTTCAAATATCTTGCTGGGTATCTTAGGCATATCATTCTCGGGTTTCTGAGTTGAAGTAGGAAATTGAGAAGGCTCTGCTATCCCTGGTCTCGATTGAGCTGGCGGTGCATGTTCATTTTCAGCAAGCTGTTTAAACTCATGTTCCAAAGCGGTGGCAGTATCGAAGATTTCTTGTGGAAAATAATGCTCATCAAATGGGCGCTCGAGAGTAGGGCGTATTCCAGAAACACCAAATGCCACAGGGTTCTTGTTGGCTTCCTCCAGCTTCTTCTTCTGCAATGCGATCTGGGCAACTGTGGCAAGCTTTGGTACTGCTTCAATACGCCTTCTTTTTTCTGATCTAGCAGTCCACTTACGCCTCAAGGTGGACCGGGAACTCTTCTTGCTCAATTTAGAATCACCTTTTGTGATCAGACCAAGCTGTACCCGAGGAAACTGTGATAGTGTCTCCGACAAGCAGACCGGTACTTCTCGACTTACGAGCATCATCTTGATGGAACTTTTGGCTCGTGAATCTGATGTTTCGATCTTTGTGAGCTCTCCAGTGTCGTTTTGTCTCTGGAAAAAGTCGCAAATATTTCTTAGGAATGGCTGTAGCGAATCCTCGCGACATTCGTCAAGGGCATCAATTAAACAAATCACATTCCCTGTGGTTCCATCCTTGATCATGGCTTTGAAGTTTCTCCATAGTGCCTCCAGAGAGTTCTGTCCGAACAAAGCCTCCCTTTGGTACTCAAAATCCGACAAGAGGTGGTGGATGAGTCCCGGCCGGGACCTGAGAAGCAGGTATATTAGTCCACGCAGAATCGAGACAGCCGTATTTCGCTTCTCATTTCTGTTATCGACAAAATAGTACAATACTGTGGTATCATTCGTGTACGTTGGATCCCTCTCCAACTCGTGGAGGAGGTACAACGACATCATTGTCTTGCCCATACCGGATCCACCAGCTAACCATAAGAGCTGGGCTCTGCTTTCATCTTCCATCCATTCTTGGAAGATGTTATTTTTGTATATCCACTGGCACACTTGAGGGACCAGACGAGGCTTTGCTGTCATTATGGCTCCCCTGTCGTCGATGGGGTTTGTTAGGAACAACGCTCTTTTGCACTGTTCTTCAATTGACATTCCGGGACCTGAGAATAATCAGAGCCACCCATACAAAGGCTTCATTAAGTTGAAACCTACCAAAAGATACATAACTGCCCTGGAAGGTATTTCCGCTCACAGAGACTCCATGGTTGTGGAGTGTATCAGTAAAGACATTGCCCGTATGGGAAAAGTGACCTCTGGATAGATTCCCAATCATCATGTATGATGCTGCCAGCTAACTGGCTATATATTATTGACAGAATTCAAGAACGTGGGAAAATAGAACGAAGAGGCGTCACGGCAGGTTAAGAGGTAGAAGCTAAAAGCTAAAAGAGGGCAGGTTAGTGAACGGGTGAGTTAATGAATCCCAACGTTTGAATGTAGAGCCTCACCCACGCCCACTTGCCATGCGGGATTCTAAGCCTTTTTCGTTCCACGTCCAACCACAGTGACATCCTTGTTTGCCATTGTAACCATTACAACCCAATTCTCCCGCAGCCTATGATGTAACCACAACCGGGGAGCTAATAAGTATCTATCCGAGTTTGGCCATGTGAGGTTCCAATGAAGAGTCATAGGTGATGAGTCGATTGCGTATCGTGTCAAATGATTACAATCAAGATTTTGATATGCTCTACACCATGTAAGCTTATGAGGTATAAAAAACAACTGTAAAACGTCATCCTTGTCGTAATTGCTGACAGCCTGTCCAATCATGTCCCCTGTCATACACCCATCTTGCCAATAACCTTGTCTGTATGGTTTTGCGATCGTCGCAAAATACTTTCCCTTTGCAGCAGCCGAACTGAAAGTCCTAGCACGACGTATGCGACTAGCGATTGCACTTTGCATATCACCCAAATCTATTCCCACTGTGCCACCCCTAGGATAAAGTCTGATTCTTCATGCGAAACACTTTTTCCCGGACAATCTCCTACTATTATCTCCTTCAGCCAGCCAAACGCAACATGTTCTCTAGAAAGCACAAAGCAGAGAAGCTCAAGATCGAAGGCACCAACTCCGTTGAGAGCCAACATGACGATGCGCAAAAGTAAGGGCTTCGAGAATTGCGACACAAATTGTATCTTTTCCTGACACAAGAAGGTACTCGACGAAAGGCGCGTATGGCCTGAAGGTTTGCCATAACTCAGAAGAAGCAGTGGCAGAGTAGGTTTATATCCCATCTTCCAAGAAGTAAATGCCCCACTAATCCTATGATTCTCTAGTATCGTATTTATCCATGGACTTACTGGGAACCGAGAGTCCACCTGGACACACAAGCCTAGCGGGGTCTTTTGGCCGGCGCACCTTCTGAAGAATGAAGTCCCAAAGTCGCGAATTATGACCTTTGGCTACGATGCCGACATTGTTCATTTCTGGGCCATGGCCTCGCAGAATCGAATTCGAAACCACGCGACCAACTTGGTGAATGCTCTCGTGCAGCATCGCGAGCGAACTGACACTGACGAACGGCCCATTTTATTCGTGACACATAGCCTAGGAGGCCTCGTCTTTGAAGATGTGAGTAAAAGTATAAGCGAAAAAAAAATAGAATTGCTGTGTTAATATTCTGTTAGGCAATGCTGGCGTCACGGAACAGTGCTGAGGCCCATATGCAGCGTATCTATAATTCCAGTTATGGCGTCTGCTTCCTGGGGACGCCACACTGCGGTTCAACCATGGCCAACTGGGCTCAGATTCTCGGTCAGCTCACGAATGTTGTAAAGAAGACGGACACAAGCCTTCTGAAAACTTTGCAGCCTGAATCGGAAGTACTCGCCCTGATCCAGGCAGACTTCCATAACATGATCAGAAGCCGCCAAGATCAAGGCCAGCCCGCCTTGAGAATCACATGTTTCTACGAGGAACTTCCAGTTAGAGGGGTTGGAGAGGTATGTATAGTACTTCAAGACCAATATAATCCAGCTTTAGACTGACATGATCCCCGACTGCAGATTGTCCCCAAGCATTCGGCAATCCTCCCTGCGTACAATCCGATAGGGATCCACGACAACCATATGGGCATGACGAAATTCTCTGATCAGGATGACCCAGGCTATCTCGCTGTGTCCGCCGAGATCCGGAGATGGGTTAACGAGGTCCAGAAGAAGGCTGAAAACAACCGGCAAGAATCCTTGGCTCAGCGGAATGCGTCGGTAGCACCCTCTGAGTTTTCGACTCTGTCCGCATGGCCAGGCAATACTGTAGCTTATCCAACTCTGACCCCCCCTTCTCCCGGTTATGCATTTACTGTGCACCAGGTTGATGGTCAGGATGTGCTTACATCAGACTGGTCTTCTCAGGGCATTCGGTCTGCGCCTCGGTCTCCGTTGCCAGCCCCGCAAACGCCGCAGCAGGCTGGAAATGTCTTCACTGGATCAATCAGGAATCAGGACAACGGAAAGGTTGTGTCGGGGAATAGTTTTGACGGCCCTGTAAATTTTTCATAGACCCGTGCTAGCAAATTCTAGGCTCTTAACCCACGTCCTGATATCTGTTCACTCACCACATGGTTAGTTGCTTTCTATGGCTGACCAGCCGCAACAGGACCGCACAGCAACTTGTAAACCTGCGGGGTGTCATCTCAGCACTAAACCACATGAATTGACACGGGTATTGGAGATAATGGCTGAAGCTGTTCTTAATATTAGCTACTGCTATTGGCAGAAGCCTCCCTGTGTGATTGTTAGCAGCTAGCCTTAATTATCTAGGGTTGGTTTAGGGTTGAGGTAATAATAGCCACAATGCCCTATGAAGGCACCTTTCAAAAGTTTTGTCCTGAGATCAAGCCACACATTGCTTTTTTTCTCTCTGAAGCTACACTAAATACAACCACAAAAACAAGCCCACTGTAGTAGGCCTAAATTATAGTGATTTTAGGCAAGGGGCTTTCCATCTCTGGTGTCTATGGTCGCTAAAACAATAGCTAGTTTTGTGGTTGGTGATATGCAATTTGGCTCCTTGCTATGTACCTCGAGGTATTTAACCAGGGTTAAAGGAGGAGGCGTCATTAGCTTGGGTCAACCCTTTTGAAAGGCACCTCCGTACAGCAGCCCACTATCCCTTTGAGTGCGGTAAGGCTCCAGTTGCGTAACTGACCGGGGGATTAGCCAACCAAAAAATGAGAAGGACCAGATAACTTCTTACCTAAGCTTAGTAATAATAAATATCACTCAAATACAAGTGGCAATAGCCATATTGATAGGCAATCTAATTGTATTTAACAATATACATAAAATAGACATAAATTAATTAGAGAAACCTCAGATTTTGCGAGTACTGATTAGTGTCTTGAGCTATGTGGGTCTTGATACGCAACTGGAGCCTTACTGCACTCAAAGGGATAAATAAAAGCCACTATTAACAGCAGGTGGTACCGACCCCAACAGAATGCTAATTATATAGAAGGCTGAAGTCGATTGTAGCTACCCAGTGTAAGTTATTTTAACTTATTTTACATCAAGCTTGCATAGTTGAAGTTTGGAAGCATGGAGGTGGGGGGGCGTTGGCGCAACTTCAGCCATGGTCTTCTGTACCGAGCCATATTATGTAAAATTTGGGTCCAAAAGAATCAGAACACGCGCCTCAACCACCCACATTTACATTTTCATGGCACGACTTCACTTCTACACAACATGACCAAATAATGTTCCATTTCAAAATAAACATGCATAAAAAATGCCCCAATTTAGAGGTTAAAGTTGCATGATTGAATTAGAAAATAGACCTCTTTCTGGAGACTATGTGATATTCTGGGATTGGGCCTACTACTTATTCGCAGCCGATGAACTGGTCGAAACAAGAGTCGCACTTGAAAACCATTCATCCATTTATGGTAGTGACCCCAATGCCCGCGAATTGGCATTCCACTCAATCAAAAATTCACCGCCAGATTAGTTTCAAGACATTTTTATTTCATGAAACTTAATTTCAAGCAGCCAACCATGCAGTATCGGAGTGAACCTGCACGTTACTCAGCTCGACTGGGCCAGTCTCCTCCGTCGTCCACAAATGCTGGCACTTCATCCACCATAATATGGCTGTTACGAAGACTACTAACGGCACAAACCCTCCCACCACCGAAGCAATAATCCATGGGACTTCCATGTGAAAATACTTCCAGTAGAATTCGAAGTTCTCAAACATCATGTAGCCCCCAAAAGTTGGATATGACAATCGGACCGTGCTGCAGTAGCAGTTTTTGAAGCCACCCACCAACTACAACTCGTTAGCAACAAGAACTGATGAATATTGCCACAATTCCATGTACATACAGCGAGGCTAGTGACGAATAGTATCCAAGAAAAAGACACGAAATTGAAAACATAACACAGCATGCGCCCCTTGGGACCTGGGCTTTTCCAAACCAACTGGCAGGTCCAAGTCATGGAACTGAGAATGCCATATAGAAACAAGCTCGCAGACCAGCAACCCAGCCCGTAGGTCGGCGTGAAAATGGCAACTAAAAAGGCCATCATCACTTCGATCCACACAATTAAAAGTGCGGCAATGGCGGTGGCGAACCATGACCCTGGTCTTTTCCCCTGAACATTTTCTATCGCTCGTCTCGCACATATCTCATAGTCTCTAATGTTAGTTCGAAGCTCACATTGCTCCTTCGCTCGAATCACAGCATCAGTAAGTCCGCAATACTTGACTTGGCGCCCTTGGCCAATGAATTTCCCGATTTTGAAACATGTAGAATCACGAGATGGACCTCTTTTTGTCCACCACTCAGGCTCTGGCATGGCCTCTCCTTCGGCCTTCCCAGAAGCATTCATTACAGCTTTGACGTTGAAAAGCCAGCGAGACATCAAAACACTACTCTCCATTGAGTTATTATGTATCATGAGCGTAGGAGACGACTTACGCCGAACGGTCTGCAGATACAGGATTGCGGTCAATAATGGTGAATGCTACCAGAGGTGGCAACCAGCAATAAAGTAAACCAAGTGTCAAAGGTGATCCGGTTTTGTTTCCCTCCAGGTCACCAAATACCAGCACAATGGAAAACACAAATGCGACAAGGAAAATTCCAAGACTAGAAAGGGTGGGTATCACTCCCCGTCGTCTAAGCATTCTGAGCTGGAATGCAATGGCTGAGAGAAGCTCCGTAGTATACTCTTGTTGGTCCCTTTCTATACGGCCATCAGAAGCAGCTAGCGGTCGGAAGAGGCCAAATACTAAAGTCTCATAAAACGTTTGCTCGTCTTCGTCATTGACATCAATCTCAAACTGGCCAAGACAGCTCAGAGTATAGAAGGCATCGTTCCATGGCCCGCCTCTGGTCTTGGCTCTTCGATGGCAATTTCTCATCTGGCGTACATTGAAAATGGTATGGGTCAAGGCCGTTTGAGGAGATCCAATCCAGTTGAGTATTGCAGAGAAAGTGGTTCGAATCTTCCTTTGGTGTGCAGAGTCATATGGGAGATTGAATATTATGGCTAATGGGAAAATCCATGTTGCTGCAGTCTCGAGAGATGACTTTGTTGATCTCGTTTCTGTATGATTACCGCAAACAGCCAAGCACCCTGGGTGGTGGTTAGCACTAAGCCGTGGTCGATACGTACGGAATGCCAGAGGTGAAATGGCGAAAGACCAATGAGAAAGTAGGTGATGTACCTTCATACGTCAATGCAATAATTTTTTCCCCGGGATAGCCCGATTTTAAGCCAGAAATAGGACCATGCCACAAATATTGCTGCAACGTGTGATTACTGATTTTGCCGTTGGATTTTCCATCCAAAATGTCTGTCACATTGCCACGACAAGTTGAAAATCGGTATGCTTGCGCCTGCACAGAACATATGTGTGCAGATGCGGCGAAATAATATACGAGTGCTTGGATATACCAGTGAGATGAATACATTGTGCATGTGGTGATTATGATGAGAGTTGCCCAACACCACGGATAGTTTGTATCGAAGAATTAGTCTATTCGCCTGCTTCAGACGAACAGTTGGAGGGCAATGTGGTACATGTAAGCCTAGATATAGCATATTCCACGTTTTAAAGTGCAATACGGTCAGCCAGTTCAAGAGGGCCAATGCTTTGCGCAGGGCGGAAATTGCGCCATCTGCGAATCGAGTCATTCTCGCTGGTAAATGCTTTGCTCACTGGAATGTGAACGTGAAGCTAGGGCTAGCGGGCGGTCCAATTACATGATTTCATGTGCTAACATGGCTAAAGACACTTACTGAAAAAAGGTGGCTATGCTTCAGCCATGTCTCACTTCGGCTTCGTCGGGATGGCACACGTGCATTTGTAGTTGGAATAGGGTGAAGTGGCTGGCTGGTGCGGGTGCTTTTTCTATTTACGGTTCTTGGAAATATATTGACAATGGCCCACAGCTTATCTTGACCAATCCTAGGTGTTGAATTTGGCGGGATTTTATGTATCCCACGTCTGCTGATAGCTCGCACGAGCGTTGACCCCAATTACACGCCATCACCTGCGCAACCATGGTCATGGCCCCCACTCGAGGGATTGATAAAGATGTATCTAGCTAACAGGGGCCAAATATGGGGAGTAAAAGAGGCTAAATGTGAAGATGTAATGAAACAAAAACTAGGATAAGCAGCACTTTAAGTTGATCCGTGAATAAAAGTTGGTGTAAATAGCTAGGTCTGTCAATTTCTTAGAGTATCATACAACCTGCTTTGCACCGGACCAATGGAGAAAAGTGGCAGTAAAACACTTCAAGCACAATAACGCTCCACGTAACTCACGACGTAATAGCCAGAAAAGCGGTGTTCCATGCGATTTGTGAATTTCGATTCCACAGCAACCAGAAGTTATAATTTGATAGAAGACCCTAGATATAGAAAGATCCACCTCCACTACCACCGCATGATCGGATTCGCACATATAAGGAGAGGGCAATAACTTCTGTGCCTTGCTAAATTCTTTCAACAGTTGGGGGTTATAATACTCTGGGCTTCAGTAACGTCGAAGTTCACTGTGCTGATAGGCATTATTGTCCATTCGATGTATATAGTAAGCAGCTTTTTAATGCTTTAGACAATCAAGCATTTGTTATTTCTAGATTCTCACCTGCTACTCAAGTTACAGGGTACTTTGAATTTCACTTTAATAATCAAACTCCTTTGTTCTTTCAAAAATAAAAATTGAGTATAAATGTTCAAGTATGCGTCACCATTATACTAGGACACGAACACTTTGGACATAATTTTCGTTTTTCAGTGAACAAGGTGCTTGCAAGTTGATGGACAACCAAAAGGCCAGTATCATTGGATTTTGAAAGAATCCCATGACTACTTATATCCATATACCTCTGCTCCTCACAGGGGGAATGAATTAACACATCATTTCTTTCTTCTAGCATAAGGATTCCCCAACAGACATGGCCCGTGGAGCTTATGATAGCGCTGACGATAATAACCCTCCAATTCGACCTAAACTAGTAGGATAAAGATTAATACGACTCTATCCCTACCATTTTCTCGGGTTTAACGTCAAATATGTAGTTGTTAATATAAATCTCGTTCGATTAACGCAGTGCCTTTCGGTGTCGTGCTGCGGCAAGACGTCGACTGTGTATGAACCTCAGACTAGAAGGCGATCGCTTCACTTGCTCACATCCTAGACGCTCCAAGGCAGCCACTTTCACTACTTCATAGTATCATAGCGAGAGGAACTCACCAGAACACATAGCTCCTATCCACTATCATTCAGTAAACAAGTTATATCTGCTGTCCCATAAATTGTAATAGTTATACTTTATTTTCACAAATTAAAAATACTTGTCTTTCGGTGCCAAAATGAGGCTGTGCGAACTGAGTACATCCATAGATGACCTGGCGCTGGGGGCAGAGTTCGTGAGCGGGGATCCTTTTTCGAATACGCCAAAGTCACCATTGCAATCTAACATCACAAGGAAATGAGTGACGATCTTCGTGCCTTAGAGTAGGATGTTGCTAGGTCGTCTGGGGGCAAAGAGGCCAGGGTAAATAAAGGAAATGGGTCGCCAAGAGTTACAAGATAGAGGGGTTACTTACTATGGCACAAGAGGCAAAATCAAATTTATCTCACGCACTGCTTTTGCAAGAACGCCAGCAAAACAGTATAATGGCTATTCAAGTTTCACGTTTGTATGAGATTTTGGTTACTACTGGGAAGTGAGTTCAAAACGCGTTTGCAAAAGTTGCACATTCCAGAGGCCACGTACTAATTTCCTTAGCTCATTGCCCAGCATATGTCATTTATCCATCAGGTGAGCCTCTTCTGATAATTTCAGTCAAAGCTGAATCATCCACCAGAATGTTGGCATCACGTCACGGATATAGCACGGGTGAATGCATTGAGGAAAAGTTTGAAGGCGTTCCAGAGGAGGAAACTCAGAGGCAGCTTGCAGTTAACAATTCAGACAAACTCCGCATGACTAGTTTGACTATGTTTCCTGAACGAGGAAGCTTACAGGGCTCAGTCTTCTCTAGAAGACGGAAATGCTTGGCCAATTGCAATTTTCGGTGTCACTCCAAACCGTGGCATTTCCAAAACCCGAGCTGGTTTCAGCCTATGTTCGGCTCCTTGGCTGTGAGCTATTTCTCAGGCTACGAGCAGGTAGTCTTGAAATGGGATTATAGATGCACATGTAAAAAAGAAGGGCATCTTATAGTTATGTACCAACCCCAACATGGCTCCGTGGAAAGGATCTGTTTTCTCAGGTCTGTTATCCACTTAAATGCGCCATTCGGCCTGCGAGGATCCTTTATATTGACCATCGCGCTTGGTATTATATTAGTCTGCTAACTTTTATCCTGTTTTGTTGTAACTCTACTTACATTATTAATAGGACATGGTTGGAGGGCTGTGGTATGGTGGAATTGAGTTGATGCTCAGGGTTTGGAAGGACATGTTACAGATCACAGCCTTGTCAAAGTCATATCCAGTATGTCCATAAAGGCATACGCTATGCCAATGGCCAGCAGGAAAGTATGGTATGCAATATCCCTTTGACTACGTTAAGGCTCCCGTTGCATAACCGACCGGGGGATTAGTTAACCAAAAAATAGAAAAGACCAAATACTTAATTCTTTACGTAAGTTTGGTTATAATAAATATTATTGCAATATAAGTAATAATATCCTTATCAATTAGCAATCTAATAGTATTTAATAATATATATAAAATGGATATAAATCAATTGGAGAATCGTTAGATTTTGCAAGTAATAATTCGTATCTTGAGCTATGTGGGGCTTGGTATGCAACTGGAGCCTCAACGCAGTCAAAGGAATGCGCTGCTTGTTCTTTACCTCTCACCGAGAGACAAGATAACCTATTGAAACAATTCGAGTTATACATCGATGATGAGCCAGTGCCAAATACCCTCAAGCTTCACGAAGCAATCATGAATGGTTGCGGCAGAATATGATGAAGTTGAATATATGCGAGTATTCCTAGACAAAAAATGTCACATCAACCAACGATAAAAAAAAATTGATGGCCGCACAGAGTTATATTTGTCCATCAAAAAAGGCAATGTGCAACCTCTTAGCATTCTTTTACCAGCCGGTGCACGCACTTCTGTTCGCAACATGTGGGGCCATACATTGCTGCATGAACTAGCTGGACTTCAGGATCCCGACGAACTCATGGCTGAACGAATATTAAATTTACTCCTGAAAGGCAGCGAGTCTGACCTCGAGGCTCGAGATAACAAGGGAAGAACACCTTTACTTCACGCGCTGGGGCGTAACATGGAACCAATGGTATGCTGCCATCTATCTACCCTAAGTGATTGGAAGGCCTACCATCACAACAGAGACGTTGCGGCATGGTACCCTCTCATCAAATCCACATTGAAATACCACTGATTCTGCTTCTTGACCGACGGCATATAGCTCGTGAATTCGCGACAGAATATCCTGACCTTGTCGAAGCGATGGCTGAAAATCTGATGGCACAATTACACTCAATACTGATTTCACCATGTACTAGATGTGCATTGCTTTTTTTCCTCTTTGTGTAAAGCTTGATTGGCCTATTAAGGCTTCGTCCGTTTTCATGACAACCCTGCCGAAAAGCCAGTAGAGCCAGTTGGGCCAACGACCAAGCCAAAGAATGCGGTTTAGGTTATGGCATCAGAATGACGTCGTTTGGTAGCCAGGCTAGAATTCTGTGGCAGGCATAGCGTTAAACTACATTTTAGGTGACCTGGTACAACTACTATTTTTAAATCACGACAGGTACAGAGTGGTGGTGGTGGATGTACCAAAATACCGGTTCCATTAACAAATGGCGCAAGGCAAAGAATCCATCATATCACGCTCTGTCAAACTGTTAATGACCATTCAATAGTAAACACTGGTGCTGAATTGAATCCTTTTTCAACAGCTGCTTGTGCGCGAATTGGAATTTGTGATACGTCTATGGACGTGATGGCTATTAAAACTAGCCGTCTCATATACCCACCTGGCTAAGAGAAGGCTGGATAAATTATGTGTCAGATTCTTCAGTCACTCATCCCGCCTCCTTTCGGAAACCCTGCTATTCACTGGGCATTATTCAGGCTTCTGGGCCGTCCAGAACAGATACTTGATGTATCCATGGATAGCAGGGTTGCGCATGTCAGCCTTGGCTGAGGTTGACAAGAGCTGGAGTTCAACTTCGTTGAGTTCCTTCAGAGTAAGAAAAGGCTTAGCCGCCATGGCGCTGACCAAGTCACTCATGACGGTCTGGCAGTAGACGCCGATAAGTCTCATAGTTTTATCCTATTATTAGCTTCGTTAGCGATTTCTCTCATTTGCTTCGCCGTTTAGATTTGCTGGACGCCAACATACCTTGGCCCATGGCCCGTAGGGGACTTTTAGGGTTCTACAGGTCACATTGGTGAAGCCTGCTTTCTCGAGCGGTTCCTTCATGTCCTCACCGGCGTTGAAGGTCATGCCGAAATTGGCCATTGCCTTGGGGATCAAATCGAAGAACTTCTTTATTGGTGTATCATCCTTCACGGTTCCGTCGTCGCTATGGACGCGACCATCAAACTCTTGGACCTCAATCCAACCGCCGGGCTTCATGTTACTGTAGTCATCACCAGGTCAGCATGTCTTCTCACATGTCGAGGTCAATTCAAGGCGCACTCATAGGCAGACTGCAGAACCTTTGCCTGGTTCTTCAGCCACGGGTTGAGGCATCGCAGATGGACAAAGTCCCAGTCATTGCCGTTGGCCCATTCATCCTCAACATCGTCAATCAGGAACCTCAGGTTGGGGGGGCACCACTGCGGCCTGTTTTGTGTTAGAAGTTGCTAAATTACGTCCATTTTGGGGGGATTTGGGTTCTTACTGAATGGGGCTGAGGTCGATTCCGAGGACTTCTGCGCTGGGGAACTGGTCGGCGACTTTTGGCACCCACGTTAGCTGCTACGTTGCGTGTCTGCAATGTTGAGATGAGATATTGACGAACCCTCTACGGCCCAGATTCCGGTTCCAGTGCCCAGATCAAGAATCTTTTGCGGGTTGTCGCCGATGGGAGAGAAAAAAAGCTTGCCACTGCATTTGGGGTCAGAATCAAGACATGCCGGGAGGGGGGTGGGGGAGTGAAGCCATTGGGGGCACTGACTCAGTCAGCTCAAGCATCATCGCGTGTTTCATGTCATCGCGGTTCTGCTCGACGTCGTCGTTGGGAATTGGGTAGCGACCATGGCGGTAGCGGTGGTACTGCGGATTGCTGCATTAGCCATTCGTCCCACGTCACCTATCACAGCGCGAGGCGTTACACACCCTGCGACCGTTCTCGAAGCTGTGCTCGTAGATGCTGCTTCGCAAGCTGGCCGAAGTACTCGACAGGGAGGCGGCATCCTCGTCCGACGTCACAAACTCATCATCCTCAGCCGCCTGGTCGGGATCGGCAGGCACAAGCTGCTGGACGGGCTCCTCTGGTGCCGACATGTCAGTGTTAAATGCTGGGCTGAGCTACTACTCAATCTCGCGGGAAATGGACAAAATCAAATGTCAATGGTAGTCGGAGAGTCTGGCGCGGGGTCCGTAAGGTCTGGGGTGTCTCAATTTTCCCAGCTTCAACCATGTGCGGGCTCTGCAATATTTGAGCTGCAGGAAACTTGCCAGAGCCCCCCTGGTTCCTCTCCACGTTGTAGTGCATCTGTCTGCTCAAGCTGGATGGCTCGGCAAGTTGGTGACAGAATGGGCCGCACACCAGAAGGGGTTGACATAAATGCCCCAGCATCCATTGTTCGGGGGATGAAGAGGGACTGAACAGATGAATCTGTCCGAGCCAGCCACTCCACTCTGCTCCAGTTGGCCTGCAGCTCCTTTTGTGACCCGCTCCCCGGGCCAGCGTCCGCGGCGTCGTCACAACCCACTGCTTCCTGTCTCCCGACTAGCGCCCATTGGAGGACGGCATGGCTGTTGGGGCTCCGCCTTCAAGGCTTGCAGACCAACATGATGCGGATTGGCCTGTCATATTTTTATCCCTGTCGCGCTGTTCCACTTGAAACCAAGTGTGGACACCAACACGGAGAGCAGATGGAGATGGATGGAGATGATGGATGGAGTTGGACGGAGAACACATGGCACGGGCGAAGCCGCCAAACTCCACTGCGCTATGCTGGATTGTACTGGAGACATCGCAGCCTGCCGGGGACTGCCGGGGACTGCCAAAGGCTAAGAATTTGCATGACGAGGAAGCAGTTTTTGCAGGGCATGCGTTGAGATGCAGGTTTGCACCCCTTGGTCCAGCCAGGGCGATGCGTTAGTGCAGTCTTTTGGTCGGTGTGCGGACAACCCGCTAATGGCGTGGCTTGCCACTCACTTCCTGGTGAGGAGATGGGCCAAGCAAATCACCCAAAAAAAATCCGGAACCCGGTTCGACGTACGGATGGGCTCTGCTGTTGTTGTCCCACAGATTTGCACACACGTAATGTACATACAGTATGGAGCCACAGTGAAACATCAGACCATTGCTTTTGCGCGGTGGGACCCTATGTCCACACACGCGCACATACACACACGAACACGACGCATAAATTCTCACCTTGTTTTACAACCACCAGTACTTAGGGATGGCCGTCTGATACCTCGCACAGGCTCTCAGTGCCAACCCAAGGATCGCCAAGACAAGCAACATGCTAAGCGTTGGGACCACTGATCATCCATCAATGTATGCTTTTTATTCTCCGTGCCCCCCCAAACCTTGAGCTAATATTAGTAGATTAGTAGATGCCGTCTCCCGCCAAATGTGCTAGGGTCCGCGCTAGCCAAAATGGGGTTTTGCTTGTGGACCACTGCACCCGCGAGAGCCCTCACTCCAGCCAACCTCTGAGGTATGTGTGACATCTCGAGTCTAACAACAACAAATGCTCTGGCAACTCAATGCTGCTGGCTGCTTTCGCATGCGAGCGGCCCGGGTGATGACTGCGTCTGGGGCTCTAAACAACGGTTCAATCTCAGTGATTGCAAATATTTTAGCGCAAAGCTGGCACAATCGTGCTCGTGTCGTAGTCAACGTACCCGAACCACACTTTTCCTCTCGAGCAGCCCATTGGGACAAGACTACCTTTAAATCTCGACAACGTTGCGTCTGAGTCTATTGCAGCTACGTTAAAACCCGACACCAACAGCCCTGCGCTAGAGCAATCTATTCAAACTTTCCGATTTGCTCCACATGGCCGAAAACCCACACCCTCTTCCCGTTCCACTTGGCAGTCCCCTCGCCGTAAGATTCTGAGAATCTAGGAGAAACTTGTTGAAATAGTTCAGGCCGGTCGTGTTGCTGGTTGTAATGTCCCACTCCGTGGTTTTTGGACCCACCGGCATCATCTCGTGGAGACCATTGGGGGTCACACTGATGCAAATCCAGACTTCCATGTTCTATTAAGACGGGGCTCCATGGTCAATGATATGAGCATTGTATCCGAGCCGACCAGACTAGCGTTGCTTGCGATGTGATATTTCCGACAGCAGGGACCATACTACGGAAATGGGTTTTCTTACGCTATCCTTCTCAATGAGTGATGGCTCATAAGTTGGTGGTACCCATGATTGGGGTTTCTATAAAAGGAAGTGTGAACGCGGCGCTAGTAAGGCCACCAAAAGACCTGTCGTAGTACAGTGACGCATTTTGGATTGTTGTTTACTGGGGGAATATGCTGTAGTGTGAAAGACCTAAGACTATGGTTGATGGATTTGAAAGACTGCACCTTCAACAACACCGGTACCCATCATGTGACCCAGGAAACAGGCTGCCGGTACGGGTATCTGCGATTGATAAACATGTCGCGTTACAATTGGGCAAGCCGTATGCACTGCAACATGCGACAGGGAAGCAAATAGGTGATCGGACGTGACGCATTACAACCTACCCGGTATGCTAGAACCACGATTCCCCCCCAGACACATCAGCAATCATACAAGTCGAATATTGGTCCGTGAAGCATATGGCCTCTTTTTCAAACTCGCCGTAAAGTGAACTTCTCCGTTTTACTGCCCAAGTTTTCGTGATTCGTAATCTGATCTAGTACTGAAATATCTGGCAAGTATATAATCTGTCAATTCCCGTCATGTATCCATCACATTTGCAATGTGGCATGCCGGCAGCGAGATATTGCCTCTAATTCAGAATTTTCTCCTCTCTAGAACTCGACATAGTCGATTCCTTTTGTTTTTCTTGCCTAGTGTACGACAACCACTCCTCGATATTGGCTAGCATCTTGGTGGGTGAGTCCTTGTATTGCACTAGAAGAGATAGAATCTCAGCAGGGCTGAGTTCTCGCTCGGGCAGTGAAGCCGCAAACCTTTCAGAAAGTTGATGTAAAGTTGGTCCACTTAGTGCGTGCGCATCAGGGCCTTTCTCGTCTGTAGTTGCGTCCTGAAACACGAAATTGAAGAGTTGGACGATTTCGTCATGGCTAGCCAGCTGAAATTCGACAATTTTATCGACGCGCCCAGGTCTAATAAGGGCCTTATCCAGTTTTTGGATATGGTTGGTGGTCATGATGAGTATTCGACCCTCTTGTGATGCCACGCCGTCTATGATGTTTAGCAATCCGGACAGTGTGATGGATTTCTGGGATGAGGGTGGTCTCATCATCATCATCATATCGTCTACATCATCCACAACCTCCGGGCCCTCGGTGGTCCGGTTTTGCGTTGTCCAGGCTGCATCGATATCTTCCAGAAGGACGATGCATCGCCGAGGTAGCTCAGCAAACAAGCCTCTGAGAGTTTGGTCACTGACGTTTGAGATATTGACATAGTACATATCTAAGCCAAAATGGCCTGCAACAGATAAACTCAGGCTAGTCTTGCCGGTTCCCGGAGGCCCGTGAAATAGATAGCCTCGTCGATAAGGAATGGAACGACTCGAGTACCATGCTTGAGTTTTTGGGTCGAGAAAGGTTTCCACATCATTGACAAATGCGTCCTTTTCCACCTGGTTTAGAATAACAGTCGAAATAGGCCTAGAGTTTAGGGCCGTTTCCCGCATCCAGTGGCTGCTCCTATGCTGAAAAATGGACGTTTTGTCCTTGAGCATAGCGAGATAGTCTTCCCGACACTCGCTCAGGAAAGTCTGTAAAGTGTTCGCCGACCGACCGAGGCAGGTAATGGATATCAATTCTTCTTTATGAAAACCGCGATCTTGGACTGATGTTTTGTATGAGAAGAAATTGCTTCTATGGCGAAAAATAAAGTCAGAGTTGTATGGCGAGAAATGGAGTTTCTTGGCAGCATCCACTGCTTCCTCGAATCCATCAGGGCGCATCTTCGTTCGAACCCGCGCCAGCGAGGATCGAGTGGAGTGATCAAGCTGGCGGTTAGACATCCAAGACAGAACCATTTCATACGCTTCGTCAGTGCATCTTATGTATACGGTAGATGCTGATGATGGATTAGCAAGAGTAGGTGTGAGCTGGATGAGAATGACTAACTGAAGTAGGCCTTGAAAAACCCCCAAAGTTTTTCAGTATAAGTGCCAATGAATGCGAGGGATCCCCAGAGACACATCATACGAGCATAGGGGTTTAGCTCTCCGGCCAGAAACGGCCGAAGAGTGGCCGTAACAATGGGAAACTGGGACAAGAGAGGTTCCATCATTGTGGCCAATCCTGGTTCCGACTGGAGACGGGGCGTGGTGTTGCGGGGTGATGTCATTGTCGAACAATGCAAACTGAGCAGAGTTGTTCTGATTGTGTGAAGAGAAAAGAAAAAAACAAGGGGGTTGCGGTCGATGCAAAACGGGATTTAAATACCAAAGGCATCCAGTCCGCTCAGCCTTGAGTCAGCCAACAGCCAAACCCCCTCTCCTGTTGCCTGAAATGTGCCGCTGCCACAGCCATTTATGTTGCATTGTTGGTTGAGTAAACGAGGGGGGGTGCACAGATTGAGAGCAAGGGGTGTGTGTGGATAGTGTTTGCCAGATAGACGAATGTGCACGGGAACAAGGTTTGCTTTTCGCAAAGGCAAACGTCTCAAGGATAAGCACCGGCTGACCAGTTGTATTGGTGGATGAGAGCCATGAAAAATGAATGGCGACTGGCAGTGGTGTGCTGATCAATCCCGCACGGCGTGGGCCGCCAGTGGGGTTGGCCAGGACCTGATCCAGGTCTACCTTAAATAGACTCACCCCTCTTCTTATCCGGACTATATCCTAGCCTGATTAGGAAATAGCTTCTAATTACTTAGTGGCTATATAAGTTATTATTAAGTAGTATTATTATTTAGTGTTTTATTAATTGTGAACCAGATTTAATAATTGTAAACAAACGCACTTTTAATTTCCTAGATATTTAAAATCTAGCCCAGACTACCAATTTTCCATGACTTTTCAGACCGTCTTATATGGTATTTATTAATGACCTTTGTATTTCTTTTTAGCCCTGCTTCTATTATTACGGTTCTTAATAAATCTTATGATATCTATAGTCCTTTCTAGCCACTAATTATACTAGCTATTATTAATATTTTCTAAGAATCTCTCTTTTTTTAGCTTTATATTCTTAAATTTACCTAAAATATATTTATTTATTATTTTATTAATCTTTATATATTCCTTTTAAATAAAATCTTTATTATTAATATTAATATTATTCTTTTAAAGTAATTAAAGCTTAAAATTAATAATTTTTATTTTTTAAAATAATATAAAATTAGTAATTTTAATTTTAAATAATATAAATAGTTTATATTAAGGGAGGATTTATTTAAAGTATTTAATTAAATTAGGAGAATATTTAATATAAAGCTTATTATTAATATATTTTAAGGTAAAAAAGTATAATAGATTATAAAGAATATAATATTTAAAATATAAATTAGATTTAGCTATTTTTAATAATATTAAAAGTAGGCTAGAATATATTAGTCTTAGTATAGAAAGCTATCTTAAATATTAGGATAGGTCTAATAGAGTTTACTATCTCTAATATTAAAAGGATATTAAGATTATAAAATATATAAAGTTAATTATTCTATTAATTAGGGCAAAAAGAGACTAATACTATAGTTATTTAAATACTAATTATATCTGCTCTTAGAATTACCTGGTTAAGCCTCCTACTTATATTTTAACTAAATATAAATTATTTAATGTTTTTTAACTAAATATATATTAATATAAAAGTATTAATTAAAATAATAGATAAGATAATATATTATACTTATATTTAGTTAAAGTATAAGTAGAAGGCTTAACTAGGCAATTCTAGGAGTAAATATAATTAGTATTTAAATAACTATAGTATTAGTCTCTTTTTATATAATATATTATAAGTCATGCTATTTACATAGCCTTGTTTTATTAAACATTTAACCTTTATCAAGGTATAAAAGTAATTTATATCCCCCTAAGAAGAGGGACAGCTCAATAAGATAATAATACTAAGGAGCACATTAAACCTTTAGACTTTCAAATCCTATAATATAATTACCCTTATGCTTATAATCACCTTAGAAGCCTAAAGGTAATATAAAATAAAAACTATAAAGCTTTCTCCAATAGAAATAAAACACAATAAAAAGATAGCCAATAGCCAGAATTAGTATATTTTAATATACCCATAAATACACCCATAAACACACCCATAAATATACCTATAAATAATATTAGTCAAAATATTATTCTAATACTACCTTATCTATAAAGGTAATACCCCTCCTAAATCTAACTCTATATATAAATATATATATTAAGAGATCTAGGCTATTAATATCCAATTTACTATAGTAAATAAATATTACCTTAACAAGGAAATCTGCTATTTATAATATTAAAGTATTATATATCCTAAGGATAAGATTAAGCTTATCCTTTGGGAGTATAAGCTACTTAAGAGAAAAGGCCTTAATAGTAATAATATTAAATTTATTATTTAATAATAAGATATACTAAAGCTAATATTAAACTATTAGTTATTTATAAAAAAAAGACTTAGCTTAAATAACTCTTAAAAGAGATTTATAGAGGATATAAATAGTAATAATAAGTGGCTTAATGATTTAATATGGATGATTAAATTTAGAATGAAATAAATACGAAAAAACATATAACCTTTATTATATAATACAATTGTTTTTGCCTAGATTAACTAAATTTCTTAAACTCTTACCTTTACAAATTTAAACCCTACAAAATATATAATACCTTATTAGTCTAGCTTGCTTAGCTAAGCAATAATAATTAAGAACGCACTATTTAAAACGTATAATTATACCTTGCAAGAGCTATTATAAGAGCTGTTGCAAGGGCTATTATAAGGGCTATTATAAGAAAATTGGTTAAGGGGAATTATTATAAAAAACCCCTAATATATTATATATTAGGATAATCATAGGAATTCCCATAAAATCTTAATCCTAGGAATACCTATTAAATATACCTAGGGAATTTCCATAGAAATTCCTATTTCTTATTTTTTATCTTATTAAAGATATTTTATTACTAATAAGCTATTACTAGCTAATAAAACTAATTACTTACCTAACTTTTATAGTTTAGGTAAAAGAAATATACTAGGTTTTACTAAAGGGTAAGCTAAGAAAGTTACCTTATAAGAGAAAGTAATCTATTA
The DNA here is from genome assembly GCA_020623695.1 of Calonectria henricotiae. Lineage (NCBI taxonomy): Eukaryota > Fungi > Ascomycota > Sordariomycetes > Hypocreales > Nectriaceae > Calonectria > Calonectria henricotiae. The sequence continues at coordinate 92,228 of JAHVYB010000009.1, read as the reverse complement.
AAAGTAGAAAGTATTTTTAGAATTCCTATAGATATCTAGAAAGGAATTCCTTAGAAAGCTTAGAATAAGATTTCCCAGAGAATTCCTCCTAGGAAGATACTTTCTAGGGAATTTCTAAAGGGAATTCTAAGAGGGAATTCTAAGAGAGAATTCTTTGGATTATAAAAGGGGAAAGTAAAAAGAGAAAAGAGAAGGATTAGATTTATTTTATTAGATAAATTAATATTATTACTTTTATTTATTAAGTATTTTAGTATTTAGTTTTTTTATTTTACTAATATAATATTTTTATTATAATTAGTATAAAGGTATTATATTTCTTATACTATCTATTAATATAAAAGGTAAAATAGGTAGTATTTAACCCTTTCTATAGATTTATTTATAATAAATAATAATAATTACTTATATTACTTACTTTTATATTTACTAGGTTACCTTAGATATATAGAAATAAAACCTAGGCTAGGTTAATAATTATTACTTATACTTAGAGAATAATTTAATTATTAAATTATCTTTAATAATTAGAATATATTAGCTTTATACTAAAAAGAAAAGGCAAGAGAGCAAAAGATTATATTACTCTAGTATTATACTATAAAAAAAGAATTATATTCTTTTCTATTTAATAATTATAAATTATATTAAGTATTAATTAGCTATTATTTAGTTATTCCTAATTTATAGATTACTTAAGAAAAGGTATAATAATAATTAAAACTATAGAAATAGGATAAAGGATATTAGGCTTTATAATAAGCCTTATTTAAGTAAGTATAATCCTTTAAATAGAAAGATAGAATATTTTATTTAATAAGGCTAATATAGAAAGGATCCTTAGGAGATTTCCTAAGTAGCTTAAAGACCTTTTCCTAATATATAGTAATAAATAATACTAAAGAAAGAGAAGGTAGAATAAGTAATTAATAAAATATTAAGCTAATTCCCTTATTATAACTAAATAAAGAATTCTCCCTAATAATTAAGGAAATTAGTAATTTTAGTATCCTTAGACTTAGGACCTCTTAAGAAACCTTGGAATAGAATACTAATATACTTTATACTAGGAATACCTTAGTAACTAAGGAATTATTACCTAGTAAAAAACCCTTAAAAGAGGATATTTATATTTTTATTATTTATATAATAAGGGAAACTCTTACCTAAGAATTAGCCTAATTTAGGGAAATTACCTAAAAAGAAATACTTAATATAAAGAAATCTAAGAAATATAAATCTAAAGGGAAATAATATATATAAAGAGAAAAATCTACTAAGTATAATAAATACCCTTTAGACTTATTATCTAGTTCTAGCTCTAGTTCTAGTAATAATTTGTACTTTAGAAGAAGATACTCTAAGCAATATTACTTCTATTCCCTAAGAAGATAAATAAATAATTAGAATAATTCCCTAGATAATTTTTATTTTAAGGAAGAGAATATAGAATACTTTAACCTAGCCCTAACTAATAAAAAATAATCCTAAGATTATTATATAAAAAGAATTAAATAATTTTAGTTAATAGTAAAAGGCTTTATAATTATTATTAAATAATATATTTACTAAGAAAGTAAATAAAAAAGAGTATTATTCTTAAGAATTAAAAATCTTATAATAGGAGTAATATATAAATAGTTTAATAAATATATAATAGAGGGAGAACTAGAGGTCTAGAGGAACCTAGATAGTAAGCTTAATTATTAGAAAATAGCCCTAAGGAAGAGATTCTATCTTAGAGTAGATATAGCTATAAGAATATTTAAAAATACTTAATATACTATTTAAGATATAATTACTAAAATTAGTATATATAATTAGGTAGTTAATTTGCAAAGCTAAGCTAAAATAGTCTATATTTTAGATTAATATTTAGTTTATATTAGATATAGGAAATTAGACTTATACCTATAGATAGTATTCCTATTTCTAGCTAGAGGATTAGACTTTAATTCTTAGTATATTACTTACTATAATCTAATACTATAAATAATAGCTTATATTAATAATAGGAAATAAAGGTATACCCTAAAGACTAAGCCCCTTAATAAGAACCTCCCTATAAAAGGGAAAACCCTAGGCAAAGTATAAATAGGTCCTACTAGTATACTATTAAATAAACCTAGTAGATATTATATATTACTAAATAAAAGAGAGAATAACTTACCTAAGAAAAGGAATATATATATATAATTCCAATCCCTAGCTAAGACCCCTGATATAGGAATAATAGAAAAGGGATAGTACCTATACTTAGCTAATAGATAGTTTATACCTAGGGATTATAATCCTAGTATCCCTTGGGTAATCTACTAAGAAGTTATTTCTAGAAAAGCTAGTATAGTCTTTATAAGCCCTAAGTAAGGAACCCCTTAGGAAATATCTAAAATAATAGCTTTCCTAGTAAGGCTATTCCTAATATACCTATAAAAAGAATAGTCCTAGAAGGAATTTAATAATTCTAATATTAAATAAATAATAAGAAAAAGAATTATTAATAAAAATAGGGGAATTTACCTAAGTAAAAATAAAATAGAAAAAATTTTTTATATTAACTAGAAAGATAATTATAGTAGGAAAGAAACCCCTAAGGAAGACTTTACTAATAAGAATAATACCCTAAAAGAGGATTAATAAATAAAGTTTTTTAGTATAATCTAAGAAACTATTTCCTATAACTAGGTTAAGAACTAAGTCTTATTCTTTCTAGATATTAGTAATAGATAGCTAGTAAAAAGCTAATTTACTAAGGAAGAAATAAAGTAATATTTAAGTTATTAATTACTATTAATTATTAAATATCTTTCTAATAAAAAAATACTATATTATATTAGGCTAGTAATTTATACCTATATAAAAGTATAAGCTACCTAAGATAAGGATTTAATATACTAAAAAATAGTATACTTTAATTTAGGGGTAGATTAAGTAATTATATTAGAAGATATATTATTATTTTTAAGTAATAAGAAAATTAATTAAAATACTAAGCTAACTCTAGAAAAAATAGGAAAATAGAAAGCTAATAAGTAAATAGATTTTAATATTTATCTTTCTAGAGAAAAGGATAAGTAAGTAATAATAGCTAAACTACTAGAAGGAGGATAGATCCTCCTAAACCTAATAGTAGGAGTTATCCTAGGAATAGAGTTTTATATATTTTATAATATAGATATTATAATCTCTAAGTAATAGATAGTATTTAGTAAATATAATATAATCTTATTTATAATAATATATTAATAAGGCCCTAAGAATAAAGTTAAGGTCTAAGTAATAGACTTAGTAATAATCCCCCTATAATTAAGAAAAGGAGTATATATAGAAACTACTAAACTATTAGTAAAATAAGACTATTTATTTATATTAATTATAACTAGAGCTATAGAAATAATTATTAGATATTTTAAAATAGTATATATAATTAATAATACTTAGAAGCTAATATACTTTTAGTAAGATTAAAGGATTAAAAGAGTTATACTAATTAATAATACTTTTTATATTAAGGAAATAGATTAGGGATTAATATCTAAATACTAAAAGAACTTTATCTTATTTGCTAAAAACCTAGACCTAGTTCTAGGGCTAGGTAAGAAAAATATTAAGGAATAGACTTAAGACTTTGGCCTATAGATATAAGGATTAGACGGTGGTGTGGTGCAGTGGTTAGCGCGCTGTGTTTTTCACAGAGACCGGGGTTCGATTCCCTGCACCAGCCCCCGGCCCAGGGAAATAGGTAAAAAAGGGTTATTGTAACTAGATATTTTTCCCCACTGGGGTTTTTATAGGTGATAATTGTAACTAAAATAATTGTGATATAAAGCTCTTATTGCTCCTTGTAAAAAATCTAACTAAAATGCTAAATAAGAAAGCATCCTATTTATATATATAGGTTAAGTTAAGCAATTAGATAAGGGTTTTTTAAAAAAAAAAAAAAAAAAAAAAAAAAAAAAAGGAAAAAAAAAAAAAAAAAAAAAAAGAAAAAAAAAATAAAAAAAAAAAAAAAAAAAAAAATAAAAAAAAAAAATAAAAAAAAATATACTTTTTATAAATATTCTAAGCTTAATAAAAAATAAAAAAATTATATATAAATAATAATAAAAAAAAAAAAAAAAATAT